>CM019071.1:54956656-55431656 GCA_009667805.1 Leptobrachium leishanense | reverse complement strand
AACGTCGAGTTCCTTCAAGAACAATTCACCCGGATCACCACGCACATCCTGCATTGTGCAGGTACCCAGTCTTCTGTGTCCTCATGGTCTCTTTAGGATTGATCTAAATAGGGATGCACCAAAATTTCGACCGCCGACCCTATCGGCCGAAAATTATGTTTTGGCAGAAAACACCAGCCGAAACCTGGGCCTAGAGGTCGGTCGCGGCTGCGGAGCGTGCTGTATTGCAGCCTCCAAGCCTGGTGCTCGCCTGGTGCCTCCGGACCCAGTTATGCTGTTGTTTGATTTATTTTATTTTTTTTCTCACATTTTTGTAATTTTTATTTGTAAAAGACTTAATTTTGTAACAGATGTTTTTTATTTATTTTTAAAGCACATTTTTTATTTGGACACTTCTTTTTTTTTTATTGATTTTAAGTTCATATCGGGAGAATTATTTTTTCTCCTTTTTCTCAATTCAGAGGAATTTGCTGATCTTTTTCTAAGATCTTTTGTCTAGTTTTGGCCATTACTCTCAACACATGTCTGGTTATTGTTGGCTTGAGTTAAGTCTAATATTGATACAATTGTACAAAAACAACTTTAGAAAAATTTTATGGTAAAAAGTCGTTTTTGGCCGAGCTCATCCTGCAATTTCGGTCCCAGATTCATTTCGGTGCACCACTAGCTCTAAACGATTAGATCTAGGGCAGTGCTTCCCATCCCTGGTCCTCAAGTCACCCTAACAGGCCAGGTTTGCAGGATATGTGAAGCACAGCACAGGGGATATGATTTGCTGCTCAGTGATTGCAGGATTCAGTCTGCATTTCCCCAAGGTGATCCTTAAAACCTGTCCTGTTAGGGGGAGCTGAGGACTGGCGTTTGTTACCCTCGCTACCAGATCAGTGTTTCCAATGTCCTCAATATGGTGTCTGGGCTCGAGGCGGCTTCTATGGTGGTATCAGGTTTCTACATGCTTACACTGTGTTGGTGTGTGCTGTGCGTCTCTCTCTGTATTGATACACCGTGATATGGCAGATTTCGTTGCGTTATGGTGACGTGTCTGATTCTTTTATTAACTTTCTGTTCTTGTCGAACACTTTTCCCCCTGATAATCGCCCTCTTTCCCACAGACTCCACTTTCGGGCAGCGTCTCTTGGAGATGTGCAACCAGTCTCTCTTTGAATGGCTCGCTCTCAATTTATACTGCTTGCACGGAGACCAGAGCGCGCTGACATCCGTCGTCATCGAGAGAATCGTAAGCGATATGCTCCTCGTCTTTCCCGCTTGCGTTCGTCCTCTTGCCCGCCCCCTCTTCTCACCTCCTCTCCTCATCCTTCTATTCCTCGGTCCATTTTCTAGTTTCCCCATCCTGTCTGTCCTGTTCTTCAGACGCGGCTCCCCCTGGATCTCTCGCCCGCGTTTGTTTCGTGGATGACCTCAGTCCTCTCCCTCCGACTCCAAGAACTGCTCGGGCAGATGCCGGTGACCGAGGCGGAAGTACAGCGACACGTGAGGCGGATTGGGGATCCTCCACCTGCACAGGTCAGTCTAGCAGGCGCCGAGGTGCAACCGCGAGACCTGTTCTATTGCTGGCCTGACGTCCAGCTTTGCCCATTCCTGGCTGGGTCTGTGCACCTCCAGGCCATACACCGGTCTGTGTGATGAGCCGTCTGTATATCTATACACATGCGGAAAGAACAGGCACAAGCGCTTGGTATAATCAGGCGTGTTGCTGCAACCCTTTTATTATACAGGAGAGCATTGTGACTGCAATAAAGGGATTCACCCCTTTATCATTGCTACGTACACTGAGGGCATGAAGCAGTGATAAAGGGGTGAATCCCCAAAACCTTTGCTGTCACACTGCTCTCCTGTATAATTAAAGGGTTGCAGTAACAGGACTTCTTATGCTAATTGCTTGTGCGTGTCCTGTTTGCAGGTGTCTCTATTTTGCCGGTTGGGACGCACCGCTCAAATAAGGTCACCATATCTGCCATGTTTTATAATGCCTGAGGTGCCAACACAAACACAAAGCAGCTGGGAATGTGTCTGATTCGGCTGATCCTGAACTGCAGTCACTCCTCCCCGCCAGCAGGTGGCGACCTCTCCCTGGCAAACAAGCTGTTACAGCGGGAAATACACTGGCAATATTCTCAAATATTTATTGCTGTGTAATTAAAAATGAATTTTCCTAGATAAACATTGGTTCCTGACTGTGATTTCCTGGAAAATCATGAGTAGTGAAGGGGTTAAAGTAATGCTAAGGTGACGGCTTTGCTTAAATACATCTAATACACCTGGTTTAATATTCGGATCGCTCAGCTCTCTGCTTTGCTTCAATGCCCTTTTCCTCGGTTTTTATCCCAGGTCTCTGGGTCCTCAATACAGGAGCAGCCCATGGAGACGGCACCAGCCGATACGCAGGTAAAGGGCCCAACACACGCCTCTGTGTTGCGTTATGTCAGCTCTTTATGTGCGTCGAACTTCCACAATATATAAGTAGTTTTTTGTCTCCTGCACGTCCTTTCCACATCTCGCTTCTCATATCCTTTGGTCTGCGCTTTGTGAAGGAGGGTGAGACCAGAATGTGACACCTGAACCACCTTGCTTTTTTATAATACACGCAAGAATGAAACCTATACCTATATTTAAAGGGCCAGTACCACCAAAAAATGCAATATCCTTATTGTGTTTATGTTGCTGGTATCTTACATGTGTTTGTTTTTCTCGTTTGTTTAGTTAAGAAAATATTTTCCTCTATATGTGTCACTGGGCGCATCCATTGTGTGATATTTTCCTCCTATATGTGTCACTGGGTGCATCCATTGTGTGATATTTTCCTCTATATGTGTCACTGGGTGCATCCATTGTGTGATATTTTCCTCCTATATGTGTCACTGGGTGCATCCGTTGTGTGATAGTTTCCTCTGTGTGTGTGTGTGTGTGTGTGTGACCCTCATGGCCAGCCATCTGTTGGGAGTGGTGTTCCCATGTGGGGCCCCCCCCCCTTGCGTCTTTCTTTGCTGCTGTGTTTTGCAATAAAGGGAATGCAATTACTCGCGTCCGAGCTCCTGTTTTCAAAAAACCTTTTATTTTTCCTTTTTTACATGCATTTACTTCAAAGGAAAAAAAAACACAGAATGTGATTAATAATGTGTTTTTAATAATGTGATTTTATGAGGTGCATTACTCCCCTACATTGCAAATCACCAGTAGTTAATCGCGTTACAGCTTTTAGTGGTCGTGTTCCTTTAATGACATTAGACGTTCCATCGCTATTGCTGCGTAGTTGGTCCATACAGCTCTGAAACGTACCATGATGCTCAGCGAGACAGATCATTAATAAACCCAATGGAACAACCTCCCACCATTCCCTCTGGTCTCGGTCCTCGCTCTCCCTCTGCTCCATGTTTTATCTCTCCTGCTGCGTCTTGTGTCTCTGCCTTCGCGTGTGTCACCTGATCTCTTTATACCTAGAGTGTAAGCTCCTGCGGTAACAGGTCCTCCGTCCCTCCTGTATCTGCTGGTGGAATGCTAACTTACCTCTCTGTAGAATTGTCTTGTCTTTCCCTGTTGTACCTTTTTGTACAGCGCTGTGGAATGTGTTGGCGCGTAATAATCTGTTACTGTGTTCTCATTCTCTGGTACTTTTCGTCCCTTTTTATTCCTCTGTGTAATCTATATATTTTTTATTAGACTGCCGCCGCCTCGCCAGTTCCTGCTACCACTGTAGAAGAGGCGATGTTTTTACCACCGCAAAGTTCGGCGCCCATCCTAAGCCAGGATTCAGAGCGCACTCCGCAGGAAGTGTCCTTAACGGAGCCCTGGTCGGCCACCGTCCCCCCGGTACGTGATACATTTATCCTCTTGTTACTGCTGTTGCAGCTGTGATAAACGTCAGCGATCCCGAGGTGGGAATTCAAACAGCAGCAGGAGAAGACTCATCGATGAAGCTTCTCCTGCTGCTGTGATTCAGAGTGGGGAAATTTAACGTTTACGGTGGTTACATCTCTAAACCAGTGAATACCCCCCAGTAACCGCGAGTCTTCACGTGCCTTTTGTCTAATATTTCTGTGTTCCTCTCTGCGCCTCCACCTTCTTTCAAGGAGATCAGGACAAAACGTACGGATTAAAAACAAATGATGGAAATCTCTACGTTTAAACCTAATCCATCCTCTCCTGGAAACCTCCAGCCCCCCCCCCTGCCTGGGGGGGCGGGCAGTGCCGGTATCCTACCCTCACACCATCATGTCTTGATGAGGACGTTCCTCTGAGTTGAAGCTCTGATGATTCTGGTTGGGGTTTATTTATATTGTGTGGAACATCACGAATTCTTCAAGAAACCAGAAAAACATCAGAGGTTTAACCGACACGGCGACAGCAGATCATTATCCGTCCAGGATTGGAATAAACCTAAAACCATAGTCACATCCAAAGTAAAGGTATATCTAGGACTTGGAGGTCTACACAACGAGCTCCTCACCGCATAGGACACACCAGAGGATGACTACCAACAGGCCCTCCTTTAAAACCCCTGTGACCTGTAGAAACGGCAAACGTAAACACATTCAAAGTGCGGTGAATCTTTCCAGAGTCAAAGTGGCCGGAAAATTAAGAACAAAAGTCACAGGAGCAGAAAAGGGATGTTCCCCAAGACGCCAACTACTCCATCAGTGCCCGGTGCCTGGTGCCCATGCCTGTAAGCGGAGGTCTGCAGATGTGTCCTAAAGTTCATAACCCGCTCCTCTGCGCCCGACCCCAACCAGGCCAACATGGGTAATAGGTGGGAAAGGAGTAACAGGTGAGGATGTCCGGGTCCAGAAGCGGATCCGGTGAAAAGGGGGAGCAGTCGAGGTAAGTCGATCTGCGATTCCAAAACCGATGGAAACCAGGCCTGAGATTTCCAAAAGTCACCAACACCTGGTTGGCGCTCTGATACTGCCCCATCAGGGAGACCTTCGTGATCACGGCTAATGGAGGAAACTCATAGTGGTTTCCTTGTGTCCAGTCTTGAAGGACGGCATACGTCGCCATTGCTTCCAGGTCCGGATGCCAACGGAAGAAACAATGAAACTTTGCATTCAGCCGGGAAGCCAAAAGAGCCGCATGAAGGGGGGGGGGGGCCCACAGCCGTAATAGGATTGAGACTAAGACTCCAGTCTCCCGAGTCTGAGCGGTGTCTCGAGCGCGGCGTCTCGCGCGCAGCCTCCCAGACTCTGATAAAATTAACACTGCTCGATGAGTGACATTTTCGGTAAAACCTTTCAGAGAGGAGAGAACTGCCTTCATCTCAAAGACCTTGATATGCAAATCTGCTTCCTGACGAGACCTGTGTCCGTCCGTCCGTCTCTACGTCTCCGCAGCGAGCTCCCTAGCACAGGCGACTCATCTGATTCTGGAACATGTTGGGAGCGGAGGGTTCACAAAAGCATCTCCGACACCCACCAAAGCAGAGCCTCGTCTGTAAGGTGCACAGTAAAGTGCTGGAGGCGTCTGTGAAAGAGAGGAGCTGCTTAAATCACCAATGGGGTGGTAGGAGCGTCACGTGATGTCGATTCAGCATCCTTACCTCCTTCTGGATAGGATGGACCTTGGAAGACGAGAGGTTCAGGGTCCATGTCATCGAATCCACTGGAAGACCCAGGAACGCTGAGTTTATCAGAAAGCCCAGAGGTGGTTGTAGGTCGCTGGTCCATTGGAGATGCTGCAGTAACGTGTATCGAGATCAGGGCGTTATCAGAATATTATCGAGCGCGGAGACGCTCGGCGGCGCAGAAAATGACATATAATACATATTGTGCATTAATTTACGCTGATAAACTGCGTGTGCTCGTGCGCAAATCACATGCAAGAATAAAGCCACTTATTCTTCATGTATGCAGGTTCCAGGGCAGGCGGCAGATTTGCCTCAAAATTAAACCCAAAATAATAAAAATGCAATTTTTCTGGAATTGGAACGGATTGTGTAATCTATAAACACAGCTCACCTTCTCCAGAGCCGCTGAATGACCCGGCTCTGTCATGTGATCGACACAAACCTTCTTTATGGTGATGAATATCCTCAGACGACTCGATCGCGGAGCTTCCATAGTGCCGCATATTCTGATATGTTTGGAACAGATATTAATCGGGAGGTAATACACGCGCCCAGGCCGGAGCCTCACTCAGATTGGCTCTCTGTGCTTGCGGTAACACAGTTATGGCCAGTGTTGAGCCTGCTGTAGATTGCCTCCAGGTGGTGTGTATATGGTATAGGTGGACGGGGCTCAGAAAGGGCTGCCGGGACTCCAATCTACCTATAGTCCACCTATACCGGCATCTACGCACCACATGGAAAGAAAGGCCGGCACGCCAGGCAGGGAGAGAAATCGACTGGCCTCTGAGCAGCAAGAAAGAGGAAGACTGTTGTAGGGATGGACTGCTCAGGGAGGGCTGGGAATGACCCCCTGCGTTGGGGTTTAACCCTTTGTTTCTTCTGCGTTTTTATTAAGATGTCCGCTGCTGTTGAATAAAGCGGGGAGGAGTTTGCAATTTTCTCTTCCGTCGTTCTGCCATAAAATCAAAATCTGTGGCATCGAGACCGCGAGAGGTTTAGATGGAAACGTAGCCTGTGAAGTGAATTCTTTCCGTAGGTTTACTCAGCACTGTGCTTCCCGTTCATCTGGATGTGTTTGTATCTGTTAATGTTCTGTTTATTGATGTTGATCACCAGAAATGCTGCTTGCTCCTTTATTCTCTCAGCTCGTCTCTCTGACGCGCTGCCCGTTCCCCTCTGACGAGCTGCCCGATCCCCTCTGACGCGCTGCCCGATCCCCTCTGACGCGCTGCCCGATCCCCTCTGACGCGCTGCCCGATCCCCTCTGACGCGCTGCCCGATCCCCTCTGACGCGCTGCCCCATCCCCTCTGACGCGCTGCCCCATCCCCTCTGACGCGCTGCCCCATCCCCTCTGACGCGCTGCCCCATCCCCTCTGACGCGCTGCCCCATCCCCTCTGACGCGCTGCCCCATCCCCTCTGACGCGCTGCCCCATCCCCTCTGACGCGCTGCCCCATCCCCTCTGACGCGCTGCCCCATCCCCTCTGACGCGCTGCCCCATCCCCTCTGACGCGCTGCCCCATCCCCTCTGACGCGCTGCCCCATCCCCTCTGACGCGCTGCCCGCTCTCCCCTCTGACGCTCTCCCCGCTCTCCCCTCTGAGGCGCTGCCCGCTCTCCCCTCTGAGGTGCTGCCCGCTCTCCCTGCTCTCCCCTCTGAGGCGCTGCCCTCTCTCCCCTCTGAGGCGCTGCCCTCTCTCCCCTCTGAGGCGCTGCCCTCTCTCCCCTCTGAGGCGCTGCCGCCCGCTCCATTGTGGCACGCTGCCCTCTCTCCCCTCCTGTGGTGCTACTGCCCGCTCCATTGTGGCGCGCTGCCCTCTCTCCCCTCTGGCGCGCTGCCCTCTCTCCCCTCTGGCGCGCTGCCCGCTCTCCCCTCTGACGCGCTGCCCGCTCTCCCCTCTGACGCGCTGCCCGCTCTCCCCTCTGACGCGCTGCCCGCTCTCCCCTCTGACGCGCTGCCCGCTCTCCCCTCTGACGCGCTGCCCGCTCTCCCCTCTGACGCGCTGCCCGCTCTCCCCTCTGACGCGCTGCCCGCTCTCCCCTCTGACGCGCTGCCCGCTCTCCCCTCTCTCCCCTCTGACGCGCTGCCCGCTCTCCCCTCTGACGCGCTGCCCGCTCTCCCCTCTGACGCGCTGCCCGCTCTCCCCTCTGACGCGCTGCCCGCTCTCCCCTCTGACGCGCTGCCCGCTCTCCCCTCTGACGCGCTGCCCGCTCTCCCCTCTGACGCGCTGCCCGCTCTCCCCTCTGACGCGCTGCCCGCTCTCCCCTCTGACGCGCTGCCCGCTCTCCCCTCTGACGCGCTGCCCGCTCCTCTCTCTGCAGGAATGGGTCCCAGTTATCCGGCAGGATTTGCAGACGCAGCGGAAGTTGAAGCTGCAGCCGCCCTTGAGTGACGCTTACCTAAGCGGGATGCCCGCCAAGCGCCGCAAGGTACTGTACTCTCAACTCCTGCCTTAAGGACTTCTCCTGAGCTGCCCCCTTTCTATAGAAACCATCCCCCAACATCAGACTCTCCCCGCCTCTCCAGTCCTTCAAGAAGTCTCTGAAAACGCATCGGCTCACTCCATAATCCCCCCCCATATTGTACCTTCTTGCGCCTTCTCCCCATTCAGCCACCCCCCCATCCTCCACGCTACTTCATATACTCTATTAACCCTCACACAGCGTGTCTCCCTCTCCTCTTAGATTGTAAGCTCTTGAGCCGGGTCCTCTTCTCCAATTGTTCTCAGTTTAACTTTTTTATATTTGTTTTTGTTCCACCCATTGTACAGCACTACAGAACTTGTTGGTGCTTTAGAAACTTGTTCTGTTCCAGTGACCTATAAGTGTGTGATTGCTCCGCGTCTCGTCCTTCTTGGCCCGTCTCGTCCTTCTTGGCCCGTCTCGTCCTTCTTGGCCCGTCTCGTCCTTCTTGGCCCGTCTTTCTCGTCCTTCTTGGCCCGTCTTTCTCGTCCTTCTTGGCCCGTCTCTCTCGTCCTTCTTGGCCCGTCTCTCTCGTCCTTCTTGGCCCGTCTCTCTCGTCCTTCTTGGCCCGTCTCTCTCGTCCTTCTTGGCCCGTCTCTCTCGTCCTTCTTGGCCCGTCTCTCTCGTCCTTCTTGCCCGTCTCTCTCGTCCTTCTTGCCCGTCTCTCTCGTCCTTCTTGGCCCGTCTCTCTCGTCCTTCTTGGCCCGTCTCTCTCGTCCTTCTTGGCCCGTCTCTCTCGTCCTTCTTGGCCCGTCTCTCTCGTCCTTCTTGGCCCGTCTCTCTCGTCCTTCTTGGCCCGTCTCTCTCGTCCTTCTTGGCCCGTCTCTCTCGTCCTTCTTGGCCCGTCTCTCTCGTCCTTCTTGGCCCGTCTCTCTCGTCCTTCTTGGCCCGTCTCTCTCGTCCTTCTTGGCCCGTCTCTCTCGGTCTTCTCGCGCGTCTCGGTCTTCTCGCGCGTCTCGGTCTTCTCGCGCGTCTCGGCCTTCCCGCGCGTCCATGTCTTTCACACCTCCTGCTTCTATCCTTTCCCGTCACAGACCATGCAGGGTGAGGGACCCCACCTCTCCCTCTCCGAGGCCGTAACCCGGGCGATGCGAGCCACGGGAGCCAAACTCGAAAGCGGCAACGAGAGTCTGAGAAGAGAACTGGACAACAGCGAGGTGCAGGGCCGGTACAGAGAGCAGGTAAGCGGGGGGCGCGTACACGGAGGGTCAGCCGCTGCTTCTGCTCAGGCTATGTTTTTAGTTTCTGCAAAATCCCTAAACCTTCTGTTTTATGGTTAGAAAGTCTGCGTTTTACCTGCTGGATCTGCCGGCCCTGGATCTAGTGTATAACATGCCGCTGCAGTCTGTGGTTGGAGACGTCGGAGTGTCCTGCGTCCAGTCAGTAAAATATGGCGCACGCTGGGCCGCGCTTATCCCAACACAGCCGGTGACGATCTCCGAAGGCAGGAATCTCATACTCTGCCCCCCCAGAACTATCCCATGATTCTCTGGGCATCTGGAGGGGCTGGAGTGTGACAGCGCTGCGCTAAGGGGGAATATCTGGGCAGGCGGGTAACCCGGGGACTGGCTCTGTTACCACCGGGCTGGTGTATCTGTGGTTCAGGTCATAGTGGTTGGGAGCTGCACGGTACCAGCGGTGGTGCTGCTGGGATCTTCTCCAAGAGTCCTTTCTTCACCTTTTTGACAACCGCAGTATAGGCCGGTAATGGTGAACCTTGGCAACCCAGATGTTGTAGGACTACATGTCCCATGATGCCTTGTCACACATAAGGCTGGCTTAGCATCATGGGACATGTAGTTCAGAAACCTCCGCGGTGCAAAGGTTCACCGTCACTGATACAGAGGCAGTACCTGGTCACACGGCGCCGATATAACGCGCTCTCTTGTTGTGTGCTCGGTGCTTTACACACAGTCTGTGAAACCTCTAATGAAAATCTCGTGTTTTTTCTCCCAGCTGTGCCAGGATATCCAGACGATCCTGCAGGACAACGAGTCGTACAGCCCCCAGCGATTCCCAAACACACAGAAGGCGTTCAGAGGAGACCCCTGAGCACAGGAGACCCCAACTCTGTTCATCATCATCACCATCATGTCCAGCGTGCTCCTATGTATGTCCCGGCCCGTGTGTAACCCCCAAACTTTTCTATGGACATTTGCGTTCCTGGAATAGACCTGAAGCGGATCCTGCGCCCCGAGAGCGAGAGACACCTGTACAGTTTGTTCCTTCGATTCTCCCCACACTACCTCCTCCTCCCCCCTACTACTACGAACCCTTCAATGACCCCCCCCCTCCCCCTCCGGGGTGTACGTAGAAAACGAAAAGGGGGTCCCAGTGTTTGAATCGGACGCCCTGATTAGTTTACACCTAAATCGGTCACTTGTGCTCTGAACCAATGAGGTTTTGATTTGAACGACTTCATGCTTCTCCACCGTGATCCTTCGTGCTTCGTTCCTCGGTGGACGGTGACGCCCGTGGAGTCGCGGTGCAGCAGAAACACACAACCCTTTTATGTTCATGTCATTTTTGCATCCCGAATAAAAATATTAAACCTTGATGCCGCCGGCCATTCCGTTATTCCTGGTTTATTCACCTTGGTAATTGGCGGAGGCGCAGGAGCTTCAGCCGGCGGCATATTGATACGGTTATCACAATGTATCACGCATCATCTCGTTTCACTGGGGGAGCTCAATGCACCCCAAATGATGCCGGGGGGGGGGATTGATACTAGTGAAAGGGTAACACAGGGATTTAAAGCCCCAGCAGGAGCATGAAATTGTTACCCTAATTTTATTCTGGAAAATTCTGTTTGTAAAGAAGCTGCAGAATCTATTCCTACACTTTAATCAGACGTGACGGCCGACGTACCGTGAGCTCTACCAGGATTCACCAGCAGAGGGAGCCCTGTACATGTGCATGCAGTCTGACCTCTCCATCATAATGGGGGGGGGGGGTTGTTTAGTGGGGATTTTGGTTGAACTGATTTCTGCCTGTTTCATGGAAAACCACTCGGTTGTGAGAAAGTTGCATTTTACCAAGTCGGGAAACGCCTGCGCACACGTACATTAGATTCCGTTTAATGTTCCTCGTGTGGGTTCATGCGTCACACGCTGCAGTATTTCATATAGGATCTTTAAAGGGTATTCTACTAAAGGCCCCCTCCCCCCATTAAAATAATTGGGCAGATCCTTCTTACAGTCTCTGCCCAATTTATTTTCTCACTTACACAAGTTCCGTAGCGCCTGTGCAGAGCGATGGATCCGATCCGTGCATGCGCGTGCAGCTCTGATCCATCGCTGCCTCTGAGAACGCTCGCTAGAGCAATTGGTCTGAGGATGATGTTGATCACCGTTGTGTGACATCACTAGTGACCGGCTGCCTGGAAGTTTAATATCCTGGTTGCTGATAACGCTGTGCGGGGTGGAGGAAAATCTGAAGTGGTCAGGATGAGTAGAGCGTCCCTTTAAAGATGGAGGTTTATGGTAACCGTTTTTTGAAACCTGTCTGTATCTCAATGTGTCCTGGTCCTCAGCTCTAAGTAACAGGACAGGTTTTAAGGTTTTCCTTGGGGAAATTCAGACTGAATCCTGTAATCACTGAGCAGCAAATCATATCACCTGTGCTGTGCTTCACATATCCTGCAAACCTGGCCTGTTGGGGGGACCTGAGGACCAGGGTTGGAACGCACTGCAGTATCTGGCTAAACGTTGCCGAGAATTCTGGTTTATTGACCTGACCTGCTGCTCGATCTTCAAACCTGACCTGCTGCTCGATCTTCGGACCTGACCTGCTGCTCGATCTTCGGACCTGACCTGCTGCTCGATCTTCGGACCTGACCTGCTGCTCGATCTTCGGACCTGACCTGCTGCTCGATCTTCGGACCTGACTTGCTGCAGTTCCTCGATCAGATTAAAGCACATGGATTTTGGAATTTTACGGTGGTTTCGATCTTATGGATGTTGTTCTGTAATGGTATAAGCGTCTGAAACGTCTCCTGCCCAGATAAAGTCAAGCTGCTCTTCTGCCACTATTCATGCTCTGTTCTGCACGTGGCTCTTCGTGCGGTTTTCCTTTCGAGTTCCCTGAAGCAGCGTTAGAATCTGTCATCTCCATCGATCTGCCGCAGACCGGATCGGCGCCTCCTGGTTTAACCTGATACAGTCTGCGGCTCTGAAAGCAGCATCTTACACCCCGTGGAATGTAATTCTATGATGATAAGGGAGGGATCACAAACTCTGGCCCCCAGATGCTTCTGAACTACAACTCCCATGGTTTTTTCCATATTGCTTACAAGAAATTCTGGGAATTTTAATAAAGGACTCAGAGGCGAGTATTGCATTCTCTTTTCTTGCTTTAATAACAGCAGCAAGTAGTAATGTCAAAACGTAACAGACATTAAGAAAAAAAACATACTCTAACAATAGTATCTTCTAACCCCCCCTGTCCCATCAGTATAGTCCTTTGTTCCATGCCAGTCTATAAATAGGACCGATCTCCCGCCATTTGTTGCTGCTCGGACAGATAAGTATTGTTTTATTATTGTTAGTCCGAGTTTTAACAGTAATTTGTGTTTTATATTGTGTGTTCCGGTTGCCTGGCTTTAACCAAGGCTTCCGGAGTAGTGTTGAAAGGCTTGGCGGCTTTCTCGCTGCTGCGGGAGGTCCGCCAACCCCTCTCTTAAAAGTTTCTGCCAGGCCGCTTTGTTTATCTGGCGTCTCGTGGCCATTACAAAGAGGCGGGGCGCATGCGCAGAGACTTCGCGCACGTCCCTCAGTGTTGCGGCGGTTGCTAGGAGGCGGGGCGCATGCGCAGTTGCTTCGCACGCGTCCCTCAGTGTTACGGCGGTTGCTAGGAGGCGGGGTGCATGCGCAGTTGCTTCGCGCACGTCCCTCAGTGTTACGGCGGTTGCTAGGAGGCGGGGCGCATGCACAGTTGCTTCGCGTGCGTCCCTCAGTGTTGCGGTGGTTGCTAGGAGGCGGGGTGCATGCACAGTTGCTTCGCGTGCGTCCCTCAGTGTTGCGGCGGTTGCTAGGAGGCGGGGCGCATGCACAGTTGCTTCGCGTGCGTCCCTCAGTGTTGCGGCGGTTGCTAGGAGGCGGGGGCATGCGCAGTTGCTTTGCGTGCGTCCCTCAGTGTTGCGGCGGTTGCTAGGAGGCGGGGTGCATGCGCCGTTGCTTCACGCGCGTCCCTCAGTGTTATGGCGGTTTCTAGGAGGCGGGGTGCATGCGCAGTTGCTTTGCGTGCGTCCCTCAGTGTTGCGGCGGTTGCTAGGAGGCGGGGGCATGCGCAGTTGCTTTGCGTGCGTCCCTCAGTGTTGCGGCGGTTGCTAGGAGGCGGAGCGCAGGCGCACTGTCTTCGCGCGCTTTCTCTTCTCCCCTCGCACTGCCTCACAGTCTTCAGCATGCCGCTTCATAAGAACAAGCCGCAAGCATCCTCAAGAGGCCCTTCCCCTAACAGGGATTCGGAATCCGACGACAGCTCTGTCCATATGGCGGAACTATATGAAAAAGCAGGTATCATCCCTCCCACCCTTACCACCGCAGACCCTGCAATGTCTGACCCTAATAGATCCCTGGGGCCACAGATTCAGGCGTCTATTGAGACAGCTATGTTTAAGGCAGTTTCCTCTTTATCAGACTCGTTCACTCAGTCACTAAAAAAACGCTTTAACTGAGGCCAGAAATGAGATTAATCCGGTTAATCCGGTTACTGATATGGGCACATCCCTCACTGCTGTGAAGCCCACTGATGCTCCCTTGGTCACCACCATGGAGAAACAGCCCGTCCATGATAAAAAGCGCAGGGCTGGAGGGTCTGGCATACCCGCAACAATGCCCGAGGAAATCATGTCGGGGGCACAAGTATCCTAAAAGCGCTCACATAAATCGCACCATGCAATTGTTGACACCCCTAAAAGGGTTAAAGCTTCTGATTCCTCTAGGGCTGTATCTCGCCCGAGCACATCTCGTGAGCAGGAAACTTTCTCTGATGAAGAATATCAGAAGCAAGATGAGCTAGAGGTTTACGCCTCGGACGAGGATTTTAATGAACAAACAGTTCCGCCTAATCCAAATTCAGACCCATTTGGTCCTATTTACGACCCATTTGGTAACCCCATGTTCACACCAGAAGAACTATCTCACCCTAGATCAGCGGAGTGGACTCCCATTCCTCACGTAGAGGCTTGGGTGGACGCCCGGGTGCGTAGACCGTTGGATAAGGTCACTAGGAATCGCATGAAATCTGAGTGCCCTCGACCCTCTACTGGGGGAAAAACATGCATGACCCCCGAAGTGGACCAGAAGTTTATAATGTTTGTTGAGCCTAAGGGCTGGTCGCAAAAGCGCGGCATCGACCTGGCATTTCGAACCTGCCAAGATAAATTACTGGAGGTCACTGGTCCACTAGTGAAATTACTTGATGTTGCTGAACAGGCAAAACTGAACGATTCCACTCTAGATCCCTATGATGTGTCCAACTGGGCACAAAGGGCACTTAGTTTTATTGGGAACACAAACGCGGCTCTGGCCGCAGAACAGAGAAAATGGATTCCCAGCTTGCTGGAGTAGCCGATAACGAGTTAGGAGCCAAAGCCCAAGGTAATCTATTCGGCCCTGGTTTCCTAAAAGACATGTCAGAATACACTGGAGCATTTACAACGATTGAAAAGGTCACAACCTCTATCAAAGTCTTTACTGCGGGGGTTTTTGCACGGGCCGGTAGGGGCAGGGGCCGCGCTACCGGCCGTGCAAGGGCAGGTATATCCCGCCCATTCACAGGCTCCGTCAACTATGGCAATCCCCAGGCAGACACAAGAATGTCCCAGTTCTACCCCTCTCGTTCCCGTCCCTGGCGCAGCAGGGGATTTAGAAGCTTCAGAGGAGGTCGAGGATACCGACATTTCCGATCCCCAGGTAAGGAACATGTTGATTCATCACTCTATGGTTCCGGTGGGGGGGTCGTTTGTCTCTACATTTAAAGCAGTGGTGCTCGCTAACGACAGATCTAGTGATATTGCGCACTGTGCAAGGGTTTACGATAGATTTCACCTCGAATCCCGCACAGCGATCCTACCCCCCTCCACTAGTGTTCTCAGAAGACGCGGCACTAGTGGAGGACGAGATTACAGACCTGATACGAAAGAGAGCCATAGAGCGATCCCCGAGGGGACAGATAAAATTTCTAGGCAACCTGTTTCTGGTTTCCAAAAAGGGCGGCGGGAGACGTCCTGTACTCAACTTGAAAGAACTAAACCTGCACATACAGTACAATCATTTTCAGATGGAAGGTCTACATCTGCTCAGAGACATGCTCCAACCGAACGATTGGATGTCAAAAATAGATTTAAAAGACGCCTATCTGATGGGGGAGGAATCCAGGAAATTCCTCTGCTTTCAATGGAAGCGATTCCGCTTCTTACCATTTCGGACTGTCTTCAGCTCCCTGGTGTTTCACCAAGCTCCTGAAGCCAGTGGTGAGTCACCTCCGGTCACAGGGTGTACGTCTGATCATTTACCTGGACGACATTCTGCTATTGGGGGAGTCGAAACTAGTTCTGAGGTCCAGTCTTTCTCGGACCGTGTCTCTACTTCAGAACGTGGGATTCCTGGTGAATCAGGAGAAGTCGGTGCTTTGTCCGGTACGCTCCATAGAATTCCTGGGTTTTGTAATCCAACCAGTTTCCATGACTATGGTCCTTCCGGAACTGAAGTGCAAATCCATTCTCAAGGAAGTGCGGAGTCTTCTCTCCTCAGTTTCCCCGACACTGCGAGAGCTATCACGCATCATAGGAGTGCTAGCAGCCTAAAGGTTGGGAGTTCACCCAGCCCCTCTACACTATCGGGCCCTCCAATGCCTGATGGCCCATTTCCTAAGACGGTGGAAGACCTACTCCGACAGGGTGTCTTTGTCGGTTGCGGCACGGGAAGATCTCCATTGGTGGTTGGAGAATATCCGGCTTTGCAACGGCAGGTCTATCAAGACACCTCCCCCATCGATCATAATATATTCCGATGCGTGTCTGGCAGGATAGGGGGCCAGGTGCGGAGACAAGTTGACAGGGGGTCCGTGGTCAGAACAAGAGACTCGATTCCACATCAACGGTCTCGAATTGTTAGCAGGCATGCTTGCCCTTAAGAGTTTTCTGAAACGGCAGACGGATACGTCCGTCCTTCTGCGCATGGACAACTTCCCAGCAGTTCGCTACATCAATCATTTAGGGGGTCTCCGATCCATTCTGTTGACAAACATGGCGATTCGTCTATGGGACTGGTGTTTCCGTCATCGCATTGTAGTTCAAGCTCAGTTTATTCCAGGCGTCTCGAATCTCCTGGCCGATTGGAGTTCGAGGCACACGGAAGACTCAGGGGACTGGCGATTGCACTCGTCGATCTTTTCGGCCATAGAGGACATTTGGGGTCCTTTTCAGATCGATCTGTTTGCTTCACGCCTCAACAGTCATCTGCCCACCTTTTACAGCTGGAGACCAGACCCGATGGCCCTAGCCACGGATGCTTTTCTCCAGAATTGGGAGGGGCAGAGGCTATACGCTTTTCCCCCCCTTTCAGCTGGTTTTCCGAACATTGAACCAGGTTCGGGTTCAGGAGGCGGAGTTGGTTTTAGTGGCTCCATTCTGGCCCAACCAACCGTGGTTTCCCCTGTTCCTGGACCTTCTAGTCGATGTCCCACGTTTATTAACACCTCTCCCAGACTTGATTGTAGACAATCTCGGTCATCCTCACCCATTGCTCTTGCAAGAGGCATGTCTGCTATTGGTGTCCCTGGTATCAGGAATTCCGGGGCGTCCGGCGACGTTTCGGAACGAGCTAGAGCGCTCCTTCAGTCCGCCTGGGCTCCGGGTACTTTGTCAAGCTATGGATCGGCCTGGAATACCTGGTCAGCTTGGTGTAGTGCACGGAGTGAAGATCCCTTTCAAGCCCCTCTCGTAAGGGTCCTTAACTTCTTGTCGGAATGCTTTGATGAGGGCAAAGCGTATAGACCGATTAACGTTTTTCGCTCAGCCCTCTCAGCTTACCATGTGGGTTTCCAAGGAGTCCCAGTGGGTCAACATCCCTTGGTGTGTCGATTACTGAGAGGTATCCGGTTTCTAGACCTCCGCTCCCTCGGTACTCAGAGACTTGGGATGTGGCCATTCTGTTACAATTTCTCGAAGCTTGGTCCTCTAACGAAGACCTTTCTTTGCGGCAATTGTCGGCTAAGCTGGTGGCTCTCCTTTGCCTTATATCATGCAAAAGAGTGGGGAATGTTAGGGCTTTCAATTTTGGTGCCCGGTCCTTCGTACCTGACTGGGTACGTTTCGAGATTTCTAGGCGAACGAAAACGAACATATCGTCTGTATTTTATCCAGCTTTTCCATCACACCCGAACCTTTGTCCGGTACAATGCCTAAAAGCCTATGAGACGCGTACAGAGTTTTTGCGATCGGAAGGGATATCCCCACTTTTTATCTCCTTCAAATCCCCCCCTAAACCGGTCGGTTCCACTACGTTAGCGCGTTGGCTCAAGTGGCTCTTGGTTTCGTCTGGGGTTGATGTTTCAGTTTTTGGGGCTCATTCCATTCGCAGCGCGTCGGCTTCGGCGGCTTTGGGGGCCGGATGTCGTTTGGAGGATCTGCTTAAGTCCGCAGACTGGTCTCGTGAGACCACTTTCCGAACTTTTTACTTCAAACCGATTGTTCATTGGTCGTCCTCTCTTATGGACCAGCTTTGAACTTGCAATAGGAGCCTCTGAGTACTTGTATTAAAATTATAGAATTTAGCTAAGCTATGAAGAGAAGTTAGAATTTTAATAAAGGACTCAGAGGCGAGTATTGCCCACCCTGCCCTCCCGGGGCGGACTCCAGGGGTTTGCTATGCGTTCGGCTTCCAAAACTCTGTCTCATCCAATGCTTCTATTTCAGCCCAATGATGTCTGTTCCAGTGTGGCCCTGTGGCGCTCTCGTTTCCGTGCTGGTTCAGGATGGATTTATCTCATGGGAATGTTCTACACCCGCTGACCTGTTATTAGCAAGAAAGAGGAAGAAATGGCGGGAGATCGGTCCTATTTATAGACTGGCATGGAACAAAGGACTATACTGATGGGACAGGGGGGTTAGAAGATACTATTGTTAGAGTATGTTTTTTTCTTAATGTCTGTTACGTTTTGACATTACTACTTGCTGCTGTTATTAAAGCATGAAAAGAGAATGCAATACTCGCCTCTGAGTCCTTTATTAAAATTCTAACTAATCTTCATAGCTTAGCTAAATTCTATAATTTTAATAAAGGTCTCGGAGGCTCCTATTGCATTCTCTTTTCTTGCTTTTAATATAGCAGCAAATATAAATGTCGAAAATAACACCGACATTTAAACAAAATATTTGGTAACAATGGAGTATTCTAACCCCCCTTTCCCAGTGAGACAGTCCAGTGCTCTGCTAGTCTATATATAGAAACATAGAAAAATGTCGGCAGATAAGAACCTTTTGGCCCATCTAGTCTGCCCAATTACATGGATACTTTACCTGGATTTATCTTTTGTTTAGGATAGCCTTATGCCTATCCCATGCCTGCTTAAATTCAATTACTGTTTTGGCCTCTACCACTTCTACTGGAAGACTGTTCCATGTATCCACCACCCTCTCAGTAAAATAATGCTTCCTGATGTTACTTTTAAACCTTTGCCCCTCTAATCTAACACTATGTCCTCTTGTTTTGCTATTTTGTTTCCTTTTAAATATACTCCCTTCCTCTACCTTGTGGATTCCCTTTACGTATTTAAATGTTTCTATCATATCTCCTCTGTCTCGTCTTTTTTCCAAGCTGTACATGTTAAGATCATTAAGCCTTTCCTGGTAACTTTTCTCCTTCAAGCCGTACACCATTTTAGTAGCCCTTCTCTGAACTCTCTCTAAGATGTCTATATCCTTCTGGAGATACGGTCTCCAGTACTGCCACACAGTACTCCAAGTGAGGTCTCACCAGTGCTCTGTACAGTGGCATGAGCACTTCCCTTTTCCTTCTGCTAATACCTCTCCCTACACAACCAAGCATTCTGCAGCATTTCCTGCTGCTCTATTACATTGACTACTTACCCTTAGATCCTCTGAAATAATGACCCCTAAATCCCTTTCCTCAGATGTTGAGGTTAGGACTGTATCAAATATTCTATATTCAGCCCTTGGGTTTTTACGTCCCAGGTGCATTATCTTGCACTTATCCACATTAAAACTCAATTGCCGCAGCTCCCACCATTTTTTTAGTTTACCTAAATCATTTGTCATTTGGCTGATCCCTCCAGGAACGTCAACCCTGTTGCAAATCTTTGTGTCATCAGCAAAAAGACATACTTTTCCATTAATACCTTCTGCAATATCACTAATAAAAATATTAAAGAGAATGGGTCCAAGTACTGACCCCTGAGGTACCCCTCTGGTAACAAGACCTTGCGCCGAATAAACTCCATTTACCACAACCCTCTGTTGTCTGTCACTCAGCCACTGCCTAATCCATTCAACAATATTGGAATCCAAGCTCAAAGATTGCAATTTATTGATAAGCCTTCTATGCGGAACAGTATCAAAAGCCTTACTGAAATCTAAATAAGCAATGTCTACTGCACCACCTGTGTCTATTATTTTTGTTACCCAATCAAAAAAATCAATAAGATTAGTTTGGCATGATCTCCCTGAGGTAAACCCATGTTGTTTCTGATCTTGTAATCTATGTGTTTTTAGATGTTCAACAATCCTTTCCTTTAACATGGTTTCCATTAATTTCCCTACTACTGACGTAAGACTAACTGGCCTATAGTTCCCCGATTCCTCCCTACTACCCTTCTTGTAAATAGGCACAACATTTGCTAATTTCCAGTCCTCTGGGACGACTCCCGTTAACAAGGATTGGTTAAATAAATCTGTTAACGGTTTTGCTATTACATCACTGAGCTCTTTTAATAATTTAGGGTGGATCCCATCAGGCCCCATTGACTTATTTGTCTTTACTTTAGACCGCTGCTTTAGAACCTCCTCCTCTGTAAACTCATATGTAAACGTCTCTTTAGTGTTCTCTCCTAACCTGAGGTCCCTTTCCTTCCTTTTCTTCTGCAAAGACTGAACAAAAATATTTATTGAGGCAGTCAGCGAGACTTTTATCCTCTTCTACATACCTTCCTTCCTTTGTTTTTAATCTAACTAATCCTTGTTTTACTTTTCTTTTCTCGTTTATGTATCTAAAAAATGTTTTGTCCCCCTTTTTTACTGACTGAGCTATTTTCTCTTCTGCGTGTGCTTTGGAAGCTCTTATAAATTGCTTTGCCTCTTTCTGCCTAATCTTATAGGTTTGCCTATCTTCTTCACGCTGAGTTTTTTTATAATTATTGAATGCTGTCTTCTTGTTCTTCACTATTTTGGCCACTTCTGCAGAGTACCACAGTGGTTTCTTCCCTTTTTTGTTTTTGCTAACAAGCCGAATGCAATTTCCTGTGGCCTTCAATAATGCTTCCTTTAAATAATCCCATTTCTCTTGGACTCCCTTTAAATTCCTCCAGTCTGATAATGACTCCTTCACACAAAATCTCATTTTAGAAAAATCTGTTTTTTTAAAGTCTAAAACTTTTGTTTTTGTGTGGTGCGGCTCCATCCCTGTTCTTATATTAAACCATACTGACTGGTGATCACTAGATCCCAAATTTTCACCTACAACAACGTCCGATACCAAACCTCCATTTGTGAGTATTAAATCCAATATGGCCTCTTTACGGGTCGGCTCCTCAACTACTTGTGTTAGAGATAATCCCAGTAGGGAGTTTAGAATATTTGTACTCCTGGTGCACCCAGCTGTTTTGGTTTTCCAGTTCACATCAGGAAGATTAAAGTCCCCCATGATAATAACTTCCCCCTTCATTGCCATTTTGGCTATTTCCTCAAACAGCAGATTATCTAGCTCTTCTACTTGTCCAGGGGGTCTATAGATCACACCTACACGAGCTACTGTATGATTGCCAAATGTTAGCGTAACCCAAACTGACTCTATGTTCACCTCGCTCACTTTTATTTGGTTCGTTTTTATGTTGTTTTTCACATACAGGGCCACTCCTCCTCCTTTCCTACCTTCTCTGTCTTTTCTATATAAAGAGTACCCCGGTATTGTTATGTCCCAGTTATTTTTCTCACTGAACCATGTCTCAGTAACCGCCACTAAATCTACTTTTTCAGCTGCCATCATTGCCTCCAGTTCATTGATTTTATTGACTAAACTGCGAGCATTTATAGACACGACTCTGAGCTTGTCATTTTTTACCCCGCATGTTGCTTGCACCCTTCGATTTAGTTTTGGGGGACAATCGGGCAGATTGTTTACCCTTTTGTCCCCCCCTCCTAGTTTAAATATTTCTTTGTGAAACCTTTGAACTTCTCACTGAGAACATATGTTCCCCTATGAGTAAGATGCAAACCATCTTTTTTATACAGTTCCTTTCTGCTCCAATTAGAGCTATCATGGGACACAAAGCCAAATCCTTGCTCACGACACCATTCCCGAAGCCACAAATTGAATTCCTTATTGCGCATCTTTCTATCTTGAATGTTATGCACAGGCAAAACTTCAGAGAATGACACAGTGGACGCAATCTGCTGTATTTCACCTCCAAGAACACAAAAATCTTCCTTAATCTCAGAAACCTCATTGCTAGCCAAGTCATTTGTCCCTAGATGGACTAGAACGTCCACTTCCCCTTGCTGCTTTGCTTCTTTGACAATATTGAGAATACGTCTCCTGTCTCTACGAGCAGTAGCCCCAGGAAGACATCTCACCAAACCACTACTCTCCAGCTCAACACCTCTTATGATAGAATCACCCAGCAACAATTTCCTTCTATCCAGTCCCACCTTACATCCAGATTCCCGCCTTTTCTTCCTCTTTTTTTGCTGCTGGAGAAGATAAGTATAGATTTATTTCTCCTATATTTATTCTATATTTACATGGTTTATTCCGGTCGTCCAACTTTAACTGAGGCGACCGCAGTGGTTTAGTTAGGTTTTGGGAGCGTTCCCTTCGCTGTGGGAACAGTTAAAACAGATTTTTTCAGATTTATTTCCATATTTATTTCCATATTTACTTCAAGGTTTACTTCCTCGCGGCGGAGGCCGTCGCTAGGGGCGGGGCGCATGCGCGGTAATTTGCGCGCTTAGTTCCGCCGGCATTTTAGTGTTGCATCACGTTGCCTAAGGCTAGGGTCAGACGAGCGCAGTGCGAACGCGCGTGCAGGCGCACTTAATCACGGCCGTAGTAGCAGCAAGTGCCAGGCAATGACGGCCAATATACGAAGTACGGTCGCACAAAAGTCCGGCTGCGCAACGCAAGTGGAAAACGAACGCATTTTGTCGAACGTAAAACCTCTAGTACGGTTGTACAGAGTGCGCTGCGTCCGCTAGAGGCGTGTGTGCGTGAATTGGAGACGTCAGACGCTGCTAATGTCCGGCCAACATAACGTCCAGATGCACAAAGTGTTTTATTGATGATCCGTACAAAATCACGGATGCAAATGCGCATCGTATGACCGCTGTCGCGTACTCCGTGAAAAAATGCGTCCATTCGTTCGAACGCACTTTTTCACAGACAACGCGAAAATGCGTTCGTCTGACCCTAGCCTAAGAGAATGCCGCGTTCTAAATCAGCTCCTCGCTTGGTGGCTAAGGATTCTTCCCCCGAAAGGGAAACTGATTCGGAGGACTGCTCCTCGCATCTGGATGATCACCATGACAAGGCTGGTACCCCGTCGGCCTCTAGAGCCGCTGACCCTGCTGACCCCACTCCTCCTAAACACAACTTAGAACCCCATACTCAGACATCAATTGAAAACGCTGTCTTTAAAGCTGTGTCAGCCCTTTCTAGTTCTTTCTCCCAATCCCTTAGGGATGCTATTTCGGAAGTTAAATCTGATGCTGCCCTGGTTCATCCAGATAATGATATGGGCACTATACCCACTGAGGTGAGGCCCCCCGATTCTCCCCTAACCACGGGGAAACAGCCCAATAAGAAAGAAATGCGCAGGGCTGGAGGGGCTGGCATCCCCGTGACACTGCCCAGGGAGTCTATGCCGGGGACACTCTTGCCTAAAAAGCGCAATCAAAAAACGCACCATGTGGAGTCTGATTCTGCTAAGCGAGTTAAGCGCTATGAATCTCCTCACTCACTCGAACACCCTTCCACATCCAGTGGACAAGATAATCCCCCCCCCCCTTCTCAGGGGAGGAAAACAGAGAAGACACTTTAGACGTGTATGCCTCAGATGAGGAATTTTCTGATATACCAATTACACCCCATCAAAGGTCTGATAAATCTGGACCTATTTATGACCCTATGGGTAATGTTTACCCCGGAAGATCTGTCCCACCCTCGCTCCACTGAATGGACCCTCACCCCACATGTGGAAGCTTGGGTTGATGCGAGAGTGCGTAAACCTTTAGACAAAACCACCAGAAACAGAATGAGAGCAGAGTGTCCCCGACCTACTACCGTAGGGAAAACGTGCTTGACCCCTGACGTTGATAAAAAATTCATAAAATTTGTAGAGAATAAAGGCTGGTCCCAAAATAGAGGAATTGATTTAGCATTTAAAAACTGCCAAGACAAACTTTTAGATGTGGTTGGCCTTCTAGCCAAACTCCTAGATGTTGCGGAACAAGCAAAGTTGGCAGATGCTACACTAGACCCTTATGACGTGACGAACTGGGTGCAGAGGGCTCTGAGTTTTGTGGGCAACACTAACTCGGCTCTGGCGACAGAACGTCGCAAATGCGACTAAGTGGACGTTCAGAGTTGATTTCCTGGAGTTGCGGGACTGGAGGAAGGAACTGCAAGGCCCACTTTTTACTCTGGGTAAATACACGTCTATATCATGCTTTCTCTCACGCTTCTACTCTTTACTTCTACCTTTCTCCTTAAATGGAACTCCTGCCCCTCTACCACCGACCCCTACACTATCTGCATCTCTCCCTCCCTCCTCTCGTCCCACATGATGGCCTCACATGAGCTCCTTTGTTTCCTCAGAACATGGTCTCCCTCTAACTCTCGTGCTGCCAATCACTCCCACTCCCACAAATCCCATTCCCACCTTCTCTTTCTCACCCTCCTGCTTTTACTCTATGCAGGTGACATATCCCCTAACCCTGGCCCCACAACACATCCAATACTTCCCTCTCATCCTATCTCCATCGCACATAAATCACCTCCCTGCAAGCCCAGCAACCTCATTCCCATAATCCCTCAGCGCCTGTCCTCTTTCTCCTGCGCCCTCTGGAACGCTCGCTCTGTGTGCAACAAACTCACAGCAATCCATGACCTCTTCCTTTCAAACTCCTTCAACCTCCTAGCTTTAACTGAAACCTGGCTAACTCCCTCTGACACGGCCTCCGTTGCTGCTCTCTCACATGGCGGTCTACACTTGAGCCATACCCCCAGACCGGGTGAGAGAAATGGTGGCGGGGTCGGAATCCTGCTCTCTCCCACCTGCACCTACCAGCATCTCCCTCCACCCCCATCCCTCTCCTTCTCCTCCTTCGAGACACACTGCATCCGCCTGTTCTCTCCTCTGGCTCTCAGTGTGGCAGTCATCTACCGCCCACCGGGACCAACCTCCCAGTTCTTTGACCACTTTGCTACCTGGCTTTCTCACTTCCTGTCTTCTAATCTTCCATGCCTAATTCTCGGGGACTTCAACATTCCCATTGATGATCCTTCCGCCCCTGCTGCCTCCAAACTTCTTTCACTCACGTCCTCCCTTGGACTCACACAATCCTCCCTCCTCCCTACCCACCGCGATGGTCACGCTATTGACCTTGTCTTTTCCAACCTCTGCTCCTGCTTTCTGAGTTCAACTGTCGCCCTTTCCCCATCTCTGACCACCACCTTCTCTCTTTCAACCTATCTGGACTTCCTAAACACCCTGCTCCCCCACCCCGCACACACACTCGCAGAAATCTACATGCTGTGGACCCCCATCAATTCTCCAACCTACTTCACCACCTCCCTCATACCTCATCCTTCACCTGCCCTGATGCTGCCACTAATCACTACAACACTACGCTTATCTCTGCTCTAGACACTCTTGCTCCTCTTCGACTCTGTAAGGCCCCACGCCGCCAACTTCAGCCCTGGCACACCCTCCAGACTCGCTACCTGCAAAGATGCTCCCGCACTGCAGAGCGTGCCTGGAGGAAATCCCGCTCTGAAGCTGATTTTGTTCACTTCAAGTTTATTCTCCGGTCATACACCTCTGCCCTCCACTTGGCCAAACAATCCTTCTTCTCATCTCTTATATCTTCGCTGTCCTCCAACCCTAAACGGCTCTGGTCCACCTTCAACACCCTCCTCTACCCACCTGCACCTCCCCCACAGCTGCCTTCAGCGCTCAAGACCTGGCAGACTACTTCCTCAGTAAAACTCTAACTATCAGAAGCAACATCCCAACACAAGATAGTTATCTGCCACCTCCACTCCCAGAGGTCCCCTCTGTCACCCTCTGCCGCTTCCTCCCAGCCACTGAGGAGGAAGTCAATTCCTTATTGTCCTCCTCACATCTCACCACGTGCCCGCTCGACCCCATTCCCTCACATCTAATTCCTCCCCTCTCCTCCTCCCTCACCCCTGCTCTCACACACATCTTCAACCTATCTCTCTCCACTGGCTCCTTTCCATCCGCCTTCAAACACGCGCTAGTTACCCCTTTTCTAAAGAAACCATCCCTAGATCCCAACTCTCCATCCAACTACCGCCCTGTATCCCTGCTTCCCTTCACATCAAAGCTCTTAGAAAAACTAGTCTTCAACCGCCTCTCCCTCTTCCTGTCCTCCCAATTCCCTACTTGACCCCCTGCAATCTGGCTTCCGTCCCCTACACTCAACTGAAACTTGCCTCACCAAAGTCACCAACGACCTCCTAACTGCTAAAAAACACGGCCACTATTCTATTCTCATCCTGCTTGACCTCTCGGCTGCTTTTGACACTGTTGACCACCCCCTCCTTCTACAGACCCTCAACTCTCTGGGTCTCGGTGACCCTGCACTTGCTTGGGTTGACTCCTATTTATCCAACAGGTCCTTCTGTGTGTCCTTTGCTGGTAACTCCTCCTCGCCTCTATCTGTTGGTGTACCTTGGTCCTCTGCTCTTTTCCATCTACACCTCCTTCCTGGGCAAAATCATCAACAGCTTTGGCTTTAATTACCACCTCTATGCTGATGACACTCAGATCTACCTCTCTACCCCTGATCTCTCTCCCCCTGTCCTTTCAAAAGTCAGTGACTGTTTATCTGGCATCTCCTCCTGGATGGCCTCCCACCACCTAAAGATCAACATGTCAAAGACTGAACTCCTACTTATTCCTCCCTCCAATGCCTCCCCACCTCCTGACTTCTCTATCATGGTGGAGGGTATCACCATCTCCCCATCAAACCAAGTTCGCTGTCTTGGAGTTACACTGGACTCTGCTCTTTCCTTCATCCCCCACATCAAGTCTCTTTCCTCCTCCTGCCGATACCAACTGCGTAATATTTCCAGAATTCGGCCATTTCTTACCGCTGTCACCACAAAACAACTCATACACGCCCTGGTAATCTCCCATCTGGCCTCCCTCTGTCCCGCCTCTCCCCCCTACAATCCATCCTGAACGCCTCCGCCAGGCTAATTCACCTCACCCGCCGCTCTGTCTCTGCCGCTTCCCTCTGCGAGTCCCTTCACTGGCTCCCCATCCACTGCAGAATTAAGTTCAAAATCCTTATCCTTACCTACAAAACCCTCACTAACTCAGCTCCCCACTACCTGTCCTCACTAATCACCAAATACACCCCAGCCCGCTCCCTAAGGTCAAACAGTGACCTGCGCCTAGCTTCTCCCCGCATCACCTCTTCCCATGATAGACTGCAGGATTTCTCACGCGCAGCCCCCACTCTCTGGAACGCTCTCCCTCGTACTGTCAGACTTTCCCCTAACTTCTCTTCCTTCAAACGCTCCCTGAAAACATTCCTATTTAGGGAAGCCTACCACCCAACTCACTGACGCAACCATCAATCACTCTCACCTTACAGTCCTCTCCTCCTGTTTCCAACCCCAACCCTCCCAGATTGTGAGTTCCTACGGGAATAGGGCCCTCATCTCCTCCTATACTGTTTGTCAAATGTTGTTCAATGTATTGTAACCCTGTCTGTACTGTGCTTATTGTACAGCGCTGCGGAATATGCTGGCGCTTTATAAATAAATAAAGAATAATAATAATAAAATGCATTTTATTAAAGATGGATCTGCAACTGGCGGCAGTTGCGGACAACGAATTGGGTGCTAAAGCCCAAGGATGGTTATTCGGCCCTGGTTTCCTACGAGACATGTCCGAATACACAGGGGCGTTCACCACGATGGAGAAAGTCACAACATCTATTAAAAAAGTCTTTACAGCGGGTGTTTTCGCTAGGGCCGGCAGGGTCAGGGGTCGTGCTGCTGGCCGAGGATCAGCGGGCATCTCGCGCCAATTTACAGGCTCCGTGGCGTACGACGCGTCAAGAGGGTCAGTGGCATATGACTCCTCACAATCTGAGACCAGAGTTGCCAACTTTTTCCCATCACGTTCACGACCCTGGCGTGCCAGAGGTTTTCGAAGCTTCCGAGGTTACCGTGGTGGACGCAGTTCCAGATACAGATATCAAGGTACACCGTTTGTTGATTCATCCTTCGGAGGTTCAAGTGGGATGTCGTTTATGTTCATGTCTAACACACTGGCGAAAGATCACATCAGATGCTTGGGTTTTAGACACGGTGAAGGGTTTTCACATAGATTTCATTTCTGCTCCCATTCAACGATCCTTTCCCCCTCCGATTACTTTCTCGGAAGCAGAAAGGGTATTGATAGAGGAGGAAGTCTCAGACCTTTTACAAAAGGGGCTATAGAACGGTCCACACGAGGGAAAATTTCTGGGCAATCTATTCCTGGTACCCAAGAAGGGTGGGGGAAGTCGACCCGTGCTCAACCTGAGAGAACTGAATCTATCGGTGGTTTACAACCATTTCCAGATGGAGGGCTTACACTTATTGAAAGATGTCCTTCATCAAGGAGACTGGTTAGCAAAGATAGATTTGAAGGACGCCTATCTGACGGTTCCTATGGCAGAGGAGTCCAGGAAGTTCCTCTGTTTCCATTGGAACAACGTCACATGGCGTTTTCGGTGCCTCCCATTCGGGCTGTCTTCAGCACCCTGGTGCTTCACCAAGCTGCTGAAACCAGTGGTGAGCCACCTCAGATCTCAAGGGGTACGTCTCATCATTTACCTGGATGACATACTTCTGATGGCGGAGTCCACACAACTCCTAATAACCCAAATTCATCAGACAATCACTCTGTTGCAAGAATTGGGATTTCTGGTGAACGAAGAGAAATCTATTCTTCACCCAGTCCGGTACCTGGAATTTCTGGGTCTCATGGTACATCCCATTCAGATGGCACTCAAACTGCCGGATCACAAAGGCAAGGCCATTTTAAAAGAGGTACGTGCGCTTCTCGTCAGTGTCTCACCGACACTGCGAGAGCTCTCACGGGTCATAGGACTATTGGTGGCTACGAAATTAGCGGTGCATCCTGCACCTCTCCACTATCGGGCCCTCCAACGCCTGACGGCCCTTTTCCTGTGGAAGGGATTCGACTACTCAGATCAGGTGCAACTCACGGAGGGAGCGAGAGAGGATCTCCATTGGTGGATCGAGAACCTCCGATCCTGCAACGGCAGACCTATTACAGTTTCCCCACCATCGGTGACGATAGATTCGGATGCTTGCCTTTCAGGTTGGGGAGCAAGGTTCGGGAATTTGTTGCCGGGGGGGCTCGTGGTCCCCCAAGAAGCGAGTTTCCATATCAACAGACTAGAATTGTTGGCAGGTCTAGCCTTACAGAGTTTTCTAAAACCGCCGGATCAGCTCTCCGTCCTTCTGTGGATGGACAACTTTCCAGCGGTCAGATACATAAACGCTCTGGGGGGTCCTCGTTCCTCTCTCCTCACCGGGATGGCGACACGACTCTGGGACTGGTGTTTCCAGAGAGGAATAGTGGTTCAGGCCCAATTCATTCCGGGTGTGTCGAACCTCTTAGCAGACTGGAGTTCGAGACACACGGAAGACTCTGGGGACTGGTGTTTACACTCGTCAACTTTTACCAGTGTGTCGGAGTTATGGGGTCCATTTCAAATAGATCTATTCGCCTCACGTCTCAACAATCGGCTACCCCAGTTTTACAGTTGGCGTCCGGACCCCATGGCCCTAGCCATGGACGCTTTTCTGCAGAACTGGGGGGGTCCTCGGCATTATGCGTTTCCCCCATTTCAACTCATTTCTCGGACGTTACACCAGATCCGGATGCAGGAGGCGGAGTTGGTTCTAGTAACTCCATTCTGGCCCAACCAACCTTGGTTTCCTCTGCTACTGGAACTCCTGGTGGACGTCCCGCGCTTACTGCCGGATCTTCCGGATCTACTGGTGGACGGGTTGGGGCAGCCCCACCCGCTGTTGTCACAGGGCACGTGCCCGGTCCTAATCTCTTTGGTCTCGGGATGTCCGGGACGACCGGAGGGGTTTCGGTCCGAGCTAGAGCTCTACTACGGGCAGCATGGGCCCCGGGCACATTGTCCTGCTATGACTCGGCCTGGGCCCAGTGGTCTGTTTGGTGTATGTCGAGGGATCAGGATCCCTTTCGAGCCCCTCTACACTACATCCTGAACTTCCTTTCAGAATGTTTTGACGAGGGTAGAGCTTATAGGACTCTTAATGTTTACAGGTCGGCCCTCTCTGTTTATCACGAGGGTTTCTTAGGGACCCCGGTGGGCAAACATCCCTTGGTCTGTCGTTTACTGAGAGGCATTAGGTGTTCGAGACCTCCGCTCCCTCGATATTCGGAGACATGGGATGTCGCTATGTTGCTCACGTTCTTAATGGCATGGCCGTCTAATGAGAATCTCTCCTTGAGGCAGATCTCGGCCAAGTTATTGGCCCTCCTCTGCCTTATTTAGTGTAAACGAGTAGGGGACGTCAGGGTTTTGGATTTTCAGGTCAGATCTTTTGTTCCAGAAGGGGTTCGTTTCGATGTCTCTCGTCATACTAAAACGTCTTTAACATCAGTGTTTTACCCGGCGTTTCCGACTCAACCTGCTTTATGTCCGGTAGCTTGCTTACAAGTTTTTGAGAACCGTACGGTGGCGCTGCGCTCTCCAGGGGTGTCGCCGCTATTTATTTCATATCGCTCTCCTCATGCCGTGGTCGGTTCCACTACGCTGGCGCGTTGGTTGAAGTGGTTATTGGCACTGGAGGGGGTGGACGTGAATAGGTTCGGGGCACACTCTGTTTGCAGCGCCACGGCGTCATCGGCTATGGTGGCGGGTTGTCGTTTGGAGGATCTGCTTAGGTCAGCTGATTGGTCTCGGGAGACCACTTTTCGGACCTTTTATTTTAAGCCTATAGTTCATTGGTCGTCTGCTCTTATGGAACAGCTTTGAACTTGCAATAGGAGCCTCTGAGACCTTAGCTAAATTTTATAATTTTAATACAAGTATGACGGTAAGTTAGAATTTTAATAAAGGACTCCGAGGCGAGTATTGCCCTCCCAGGGCGGACTCTAGGTTTTGCTCGCGTTCTAGATCATGCGTTGGTTTCTCTCTTCTTTTGGTTTCAGCTCAGTGAGATGTTAAGCATCATCTGGTGGCGGTTCCTGTCTTCAAGGTCCGGATGTATCTTTTTCCTCATGGTTCTCTATGCCTGTGGATCCGTTGTTAACAAGCAAAGAAAAGAGGGAGAAAAGGCGGGAAGCTGGATGTATATATAGACTAGCCGAGCACTGGACTGTCTCACTGGGAAAGGGGGGGTTAGAATACTCCATTGTTACCAAATATTTTGTTTAAATGTCTGTGTTATTTTCGACATTTATATTTGCTGCTATATTAAAAGCAAGAAAAGAGAATGCAATACTCGCCTCTGAGTCCTTTATTAAAATTCTAACTTACTGTCATACTTAGCTAAATTTTATAATTGTAGGCAATAGACATGGAGGGGGGGGGGAGTGAAATGAGATCCATGCTGTAATGTAAAGTGTCAGATCGCTGTGCTGCCGCAGCATTGCTTTCCCTGTGCTGCCGGAGATTGGTGACCGTCCCTTTACTTTTTTTGTCTCTTTTTGTCATCCCCCTCCCCTAAAAGCCAAAATGAAGATTTTCTTTCTTCTTTTTAGAGGGGTTCACTGTGAAAGATCAGGGATCTCTAGCTGTTTCTGAATTGCACCTCCCATGATTGTCTGGCCACTGAGCACAAAACACCTGGGGAGTCTGAGATCCCAGTGATACTTGGTTATTCAATAGAATGAATGTGACGTAAACCTCTGGCGCCACCTGGTGGTCTAATGTTTAAAATGCAATATTGTGAATCTTGTAAATTCTCAAACGAATCTCAACAGTCATGTGCAAAATAATGTGTAAAACGTGCTTAAATAGTACTTGGTTATTCAATAACCTCTGAATTAGCCCCGAAATTGCACCTAATGGTTAATGTCACCGTTCGCTGCAGTCTTGGCCAATCTTATCACAAAGCCGTCAATTCACCAAATACAGCTGAAGTGACAGTGAAATATGGTGTAGTTCACCGGCACTACATTGTCCCATAGACGATCGTGTCTATTCCCAAATTGCACCAAAAAGCCCTGGTTTCGGTGTTTCAATTTGACAGCTTTTAAACAGGCGAAACTAAAAGGTAATTTTTTTTTTTTTAAGACAGTTTATTTTTACAAAACTTCATTTTTAAAACTTTTTAGCCCTATATATATATTTTTTTTTTTTTAGGACCTTTTTTCCCTATTTAGACAAATTTTTAAAACGTTATGGATTTAAACTTTAGGGATTTTGTTTTCCTTCAGTTCTGCGCAACTCACTGACGTCGAATAGCTGCTTTGGTGAAATAGTGACCTCACCGTATTTTCAGTGAAATGGATTTGTCAAAGTGCAGCGAAACACAAAGCCGTTCCAGTGCTTTGTGAATAGACCCCCTGGACTTGTAACAGCTGCTGGAAAGCGATTGGAGGATTAGGAACGCTTTCCATTCTGCAGTTGCAAAATGAATTTTTCCAACACAAAGGTTAAAATTTTAATAAAGACTCTGAGGCGAGTATTTGCTAAGTATCCCTTTGATTGCCTTTTGGATTTGCGTCGGCAACCTGAGGGATACTTATCTGCACCTGTAGAGCCGCAAATGCTCACCACAAAAGTTGTTGCAATAAAATTTATGGACTCTTCTGGAAGGGTGAGCGAGGGAGCTTGGTCACAGTCAGTCTTGTTGAACCTGTGATTATCAGTGCAAGCTGAGGACTCCGCTGATATCTCACCGTGATGTGTAAAACCAGGAGACAGAGAGGACCTTTTGGTGTATGGACTGAAACACTGCAGAAGTGGTTACTGTATCACTTTACATAAACAAAGGTTGTCTGAACTTAGTGTTTTTACCAGGAAGGATACATTGAGATTTCTCTCGTTTTCCAGTATGTCACAGTGCTCTCCTGGATGGGTTTTTCAGTGTATTTTTTTTCTGCTTGTGGCAGCTTTTCCCCGACGGGACGGTGAATCTGGGGCTTCTGCACAGTAATAATATGGAATATATTTCAAACCAGGACAGGGGTTTCCATTCACTAAGTGTCGACGAGCACAACTCAGCTGGAAATCCAGTACTGCACTTTGATCACACAAGGAAACGGTTAATGTGTCACCCTGGCAAAGGAATATGAAGATCATGATCTGATGCTATCAGCTCCTCGTACCCCCAACTCCAAGACTTCTCCCGAGCTGCACCCTTTCTATGGAACTCCCTCCCCCGCAACAGACTCTCCCCGTCTCTCCAGTCCTTCAAGAAGTCTCTGAAAACACATTACTTTAAAAGCAGCCCATCAGCTCAATGATTCCCCATTGAGTATTTCTTGCCACCTTCCCACATTACTTCATGTTCTGTTTACCCTCCGCTAATGTCCCCCATCTCTTAGATTGTAAGCTCTCGAGCAGGGTCCTCCTACCGTTCTGTGTGTGTATAGGTTATCCGGTCTCACCCATTGTACAACGCTACGGACCTTGTTACCAGTATTTATAAAGAGCTAGCAGGAATAAAGGTGTTTGGACAACACACACTCGGGGGCAGATCCGCTCCACGGGGCACTTTTTACATTCAGAATGAAGTTAAGACACCAAGGGCAGTATTACGTAGTTGGTGCTAACTGAACCTCCAGAGGCTATAATGGCTCTGGTTAAGTTAGCACCAACTAAGTAATACGGCCCCAAAAGTCCCAGCACCCGTGGGCTCTGCTGAAATGTCTTTATTGGATGCCTTACACCAGGGCTGTCACTCCCACGGCCCCCCCAGATGTTTAATGCCTACAATTCCCAGAATTCCTTCAATGCAATAGATAGCCAGTAAATCGTGGGAGTTGTAGTTCAGAAACATGGGTGGGGGGGGGCGGGGGTTTTCTGTAGTCTTGGATTGACATAAGTGCAACGGCTTTTGTCGAGTTGTAGTGAATTGACAGCCCTCTCCACCTCATGTCTGTCTATGTCTTGTAATACCTGTACTGCGCTGCAGCATATGTTGGTGCTACACCAACGAATACTAACGAATGTTACAAGTCGCTCTTAAATAACTTTCTCGTTCCCACCACAACACCTCGGAATGACAGACACCCCGATTAAGATCGCCAGGTCGGCCATGTTTCCCTGGACACGTGTTACTATTTCATGCAGAGGGGGAGCACAGGGAAAAGTGCCGCCCTGCAACATGTATAATCCATATGCTGCAGGAAGGAAATCAAGGCAGGTCACCTGGGATTCCTCACCTGCGGCGTATGGATTATACATGCTGCGGGGTGGCATTTTACATGCGCTGCCCATCAGCATGAATATATTATATGTGTCCAGGAAAACATGGCTGACGTGGCGACCCTAGTGAACGCACACACCAAGAGACGGGGGAGGGGGGAAAACCCAGAAAACTTATCAAAAGAGTAAGAAAAGCAAAATGACGCGTTTTTCAAATAAGATGTGAGATGCGGCTTTTCAATAGAAGTTAAATGCACTTTAATGATAGATTTATATCGAATCCATGATTGACAGTGTTAATGATATACCTGGGTATATACATATATGTATAGAAACTGCGCTTCTGCTCGTGTTGCTGGTGTCCGTCCACACAGACACGGCTATAAATAGACATATAGATATATATATATATATATACGGCTCTAGCTGCTAAACGGAATACTTTATTTATACTTTAAATAAACAGAATGTGTGGGAGAAAATATTCTTTATTTTTTCAGAAAAAAAACACAGGGGGAGGGGGGACTGCAGAGAGGGGGGAGGGGACAAATAGCAGTGAAAAGTCTGGGATTTAAACATACGATGACGCGACCCGAGACCCTCTCCCTCCTCCCCCCACTCTTTCTCACACCCCCCCCCTCAACGCAAACATTTCCCATAAATTCTGCCAAAGGGAGATATATTATTAAGTCTGATGTCGCGAAGCTACGTGGAAGGGTGTGACGTTCAGGGTGAATTCAGGGGTCTCGGGGAGCTGGAGTGGCTCCTCTCTGAGGGTCTCTGGTGTTATGGGGTTCAGTGTCGCGGGTCAGAGGTCTGTCCCAGGATCTTTGTGTCCAGCGGGAGGCGTCAGGAGGGAAAGCCTGAGAAAAAGACAGGAAACCAGTCAATACACACACATTATATATATATGTATACACACACACAGAGACACGGAAGAGAGCTCTATCTCTATGTAACTCGCACACTGAGTGCGTCCGCCTTGTTCGAGCTGATGCACCTTTTTTTGGATGTTTGCAACATGACGTTTATTTGTCGGGCTCATACGCCGTGTCTTTACATCATGCTAGGTTTGTGGTTATATATAGATGGATCTGGCCAAAACAAAGGCCCCCCCCCTGATGTAACTCAGCCAATCGGTGCTCGCCTTCCATTGGATAATTACTGCAGTGATTAATATGTTTTGGCATAAAATGAGGTCATGTGACTCCCTGAATATACTGAATGAGCAGGTTTTTCCATCAATGGGTTTTTCTTCCCTGATGGCACAGCGGGCATATTCCAAGATGGCAATGCCAGGATTCATCAGGCTCAAATTGTGCAAGAGTGGTTGAGGGAGCACGAGACATCATTTCCACACATGTATTGGCCACCGCACAGTCCAGACCTTAACCCCATTGAGGTTAATCTTTGGGATAATGTGCTGGAGAAGACTTTACGCAGCGCCGCGACTCTCCCATCATCAATACAAGATCTTGGCCCCTAATTAATGCCACTCTGGACGGGAATAAATGCTGTGACATTACATGAGCTCATCCAAACGGCGCCGCGGCGAATGCGTGACGCAATCACAGCAAAAGGCGACAAGGCCACATATTACAGTGTGACTTTTTATTGTTGGGCCAGGTAGTGTGTGTGTTCCAGTGTGTGTGAGTGTGTGTTCCAGTGTGTGTGTGAGTTCCAGTGTGTGAGTGAGTTCCAGTGTGTGAGTGAGTTCCAGTGTGTGAGTGAGTTCCAGTGTGTGAGTGAGTTCCAGTGTGTGTGTTCCAGTGTGTGAGTGAGTTCCAGTGTGTGTGTTCCAGTGTGTGAGTGAGTTCCAGTGTGTGTGTTCCAGTGTGTGAGTGAGTTCCAGTGTGTGTGTTCCAGTGTGTGAGTGAGTTCCAGTGTGTGTGTTCCAGTGTGTGAGTGAGTTCCAGTGTGTGTTCCAGTGTGTGAGTGAGTTCCAGTGTGTGTTCCAGTGTGTGAGTGAGTTCCAGTGTGTGAGTGAGTTCCAGTGTGTGAGTGAGTTCCAGTGTGTGAGTGAGTTCCAGTGTGTGAGTTCCAGTGTGTGAGTAAGTTCCAGTGTGTGAGTGAGTTCCAGTGTGTGAGTGAGTTCCAGTGTGTGAGTTCCAGTGTGTGAGTTCCAGTGTGTGAGTTCCAGTGTGTGAGTGAGTTCCAGTGTGTGAGTTCCAGTGTGTGAGTTCCAGTGTGTGAGTTCCAGTGTGTGAGTGAGTTCCAGTGTGTGAGTTCCAGTGTGTGAGTTCCAGTGTGTGAGTGAGTTCCAGTGTGTGAGTGAGTTCCAGTGTGTGAGTGAGTTCCAGTGTGTGAGTGAGTTCCAGTGTGTGAGTGTGCTTGTTTGTGTGGTCAGCCTGAGGTTGTGGTAAAGCCTCCAGATCCAGCAATATACCTCACTGTGACATGATGGGCAACACATGAAAAGCGCTGCACAGTCACACTCTGTGCAATGAAGAAAAAAGCAAAGTGATTGTAGTTCCGGGGGGAGGGTCAGAATTACCTGCTGATACAGATCAAAGCGTTGGTTCCGGACAGATCCGTAGCTTGATGACTTTATCCTGTTAAAATGCGGAGATTAGAGAGAGGATCTCCTCGGGTCCGTCACGCTTATAAACAACAATAGACCCCGTGCATTGCTTTGTGTTACCTTCCTCCTGACGTCTGAATACAAGGTCCAGATCCTCCCATCATCCTCCTGTGATCTTCCGGCTGCTTCATCTCTGATTGCTGCGTCTGATACTGCAGGACACGGATTGTGTCAATATGCCACCCAAACATACCACCCCCCCCCCCCGGGTCACGTTGTGTTTGAGGTCACAGTGTATTCGGATGATCTCACCTCGTTTCTCAGGTGGGAATGGGTCCGGTCGGCAGCAGAGATCTGTTGGAGAGGTGGCATGGTTTGCCCCATGGTTACGAGAGGCGGCTGCGGAGGAGCTGAGGAGAGGGACCCGAATCCCATCATTGGGATAGAAGAATCCATCATGGAGAGAAGAACCTGAAACAAACAAACCTTTATATAAAAAAACTAAATAAAACACACTTTTGCTGCATTTTGCATCACCCCCCCCCCGTATTACCGGTCCCCGCGCGCAGTATGTGGAGAATAGGGGATCTCGCGGCTCCTACCTGTTGGGTTGGGGCGGGTGGGAGATACCCGCTCTGCCCGGTGTGATGGAGAGATTGCGAGTAGTAATCAGAGGCCGATGTCATGTCCTGCCGGACCTGAGGGACACAGAGAGACGAACGCGAGCTGTGAGTCTACAAACATTTCATACAACCCCCCTATAAGAACCGAGTGGGACGATCCGAGACGCCACTTTCACCACATTAATAGCAAAGCTTCGGCCGGACGAGCCGCCGGTGTTGGCGCTTTAATGACCGGAACGTTCCGTTAATGTCTCTCAAATAAAGCGGCTTTCTCCATCGCGAGAGGAAAACGCTGCAACTGATAAAGTCTGATACATGTACACACGCGTGAGGCCGCCTGACGACACACATATACACACGCACACGTGAGGCCGCCTGACACACACATACACGTGAGGCCGCCTGACGACACACATATACACACGTGAGGCCACCTGACACACACATACACGTGAGGCCGCCTGACACACACATACACGTGAGGCCGCCTGACACACACATACACGTGAGGCTGCCTGACACACACATACACGTGAGGCCGCCTGACAAACACATACATGTGAGGCCGCCTGACACACACATACACGTGAGGCCGCCTGACGACACACATATACACACGTGAGGCCGCCTGACACACACATACACGTGAGGCCGCCTGACGACACACATATACACACGTGAGGCCGCCTGACGACACACATATACACACGTGAGGCCACCTGACACACACATACACGTGAGGCCGCCTGACACACACATACACGTGAGGCCGCCTGACATACACATACACGTGAGGCCGCCTGACACACACATACACGTGAGGCCGCCTGACACACACATACACGTGAGGCCGCCTGACAAACACATACATGTGAGGCCGCCTGACACACACATACACGTGAGGCCGCCTGACGACACACATATACACACGTGAGGCCGCCTGACACACATACACGTGAGGCCGCCTGACGACACACATATACACACGTGAGGCCGCCTGACGACACACATATACACACGTGAGGCCGCCTGACACACACATACACGTGAGGCCGCCTGACACACACATACACGTGAGGCCGCCTGACACACACACACACACGTGAGGCCGCCTGACGACACACATATACACACACACACGTGAGGCCGCCTGACGACACACATATACACACGCACACGTGAGGCTGCCTGACACACACATACACGTGAGGCTGCCTGACGACACACATACATGTGAGGCCGCCTGACGACACACATACACGTGAGGCCGCCTGACGACACACATACACGTGAGGCCGCCTGACGACACACATACACGTGAGGCCGCCTGACGACACACATATACACACGCACACGTGAGACCGCCTGACACACACATACACGTGAGGCCGCCTGACGACACACATACACGTGAGGCCGCCTGACGACACACATACACGTGAGGCCGCCTGACGACACACATACACGTGAGGCCGCCTGACACACACACACACACGTGAGGCCGCCTGACGACACACATATACACACGCACACGTGAGGCCGCCTGACACACACATACACGTGAGGCCGCCTGACACACACATACACGTGAGGCCGCCTGACGACACACATATACACACACGAGGCCGTCTGATGATATATATACTATTTCTTCAATTCTAAGATGGCAAAATTTTGAGACGTGCAATGTGTGCGTGCAATGTGTGTGTTCGTGTGCAATGTGTGTGCGTGCAATGTGTGTGTGGGTGTGTGTGCAATGTGTGTGTGGGTGTGTGTGTGCGTGCAATGTGTGTGTGCGCAATGTGTGTGTGTGTGCAATGTGTGTGTGTGCAATGTGTGTGTGTGTGCAATGTGTGTGTGCGCAATGTGTGTGTGCGTGCAATGTGTGTGTGTGCAATGTGTGTGTGTGTGTGCAATGTGTGTGCGCAATGTGTGTGTGTGCAGTGTGTGTGTGCAATGTGTGTGTGTGTGCAATGTGTGTGTGTGTGCGCAATGTGTGTGCGCAATGTGTGTGTGTGTGCGCAATGTGTGTGTGCAATGTGTGTGTGCAATGTGTGTGTGCAATGTGTGTGTGCAATGTGTGTGTGCAATGTGTGTGTGTGTGCGCAATGTGTGTGTGGGTGTGCGTGCAATGTGTGTGTGTGTGCGTGCAATGTGTGTGTGTGTGCGTGCAATGTGTGTGTGCGCAATGTGTGTGTGTGTGCAATGTGTGTGTGTGCAATGTGTGTGTGCAATGTGTGTGTGCACAATGTGTGTGTGTGCGCAATGTGTGTGTGTGTGCAATGTGTGTGTGTGTGCAATGTGTGTGTGTGTGCAATGTGTGTGTGTGTGCAATGTGTGTGTGCAATGTGTGTGTGTGTGCAATGTGTGTGCAATATGTGTGCGCAATGTGTGTGTGTGCAGTGTGTGTGTGCAATGTGTGTGTGCAATGTGTGTGTGCAATGTGTGTGTGTGCGCAATGTGTGTGCGCAATGTGTGTGTGTGTGCGCAATGTGTGTGTGTGTGCAATGTGTGTGCATTAAGACACGACTCGGAGGCTCCTATTTGCTTATCTCTTCTTTATTCAACTCACAGCAGCAAAAGAATTTAACAAAAACACCTAACATCCCAACGTGGGAGTATCCCTTCCCTCAGACCCTGGCCACCCCCTCATCCCAGTCCATAGGGGGGGGCGTGTCTGGAGCATCATTTCCTCTTCCTTTGCTGCTCCTCACAGAGATAAGTACTCCATTTTGCGCTCTGCAAAAATTATGTATATATGTGAGTTGGAGTGACTGTTTCTATTTATTTTCATCCCTGGGCCGATCTACCCGGCTCCTAACCGTGGGGATCAGTGCCTGAGGCCACCAGTGGTACCGGCAAAGTGACCGCCGTTCCGCAGGTACAAGATATTTAAAGCGTTGTACCAAGGAATCCCTTGCTCGTTACTTAGGTTGCCACGCTCCTGTCCCGCTTGCCCTGTCACACCGCCTCCGTTCGGCTGCTTGCAGGCCTTGCACATTCCCGCCGCTCTCGCTTTCGCGCTCTGCTCACGAGGCGGGGGGCGGAGTCTGTGATCTCCTCACGTCTGCGTTGGCAGTTCGAATCTCGGCGCCATTTTAAACACACGCGAGCAGGCTCCCGACACGTTACATGATGTCCCTCTCGAAACCCAACTCGGAATCCCGCTCGACCTCTCCTAGGTCTGAATCCGCCGCGAGTTCCCGACGCTCGGCCTCAGGAGACCCTCAGACACAAGGTGCCCCCCAACGCCGCCATTCAAAATCTAAGGCGCGCTTTGCGGTGATGGAGGCCGCGCTCCGCTCCACCATAGCGGACACCGTGGCCTCGGTGGTATCTTCCCTTAGGGATTCTCTGGAAGCTGGTCCCTCTCATGGCCCGTCCTTTAAATCCACATTCACGTCCATGGGGCCCCCACCACTTCGCCCAATATGTGAATCTGTGACATCCTCCCGCTCTGCGGCCCCATATGAACCCGACTCTCTGGCCGTTGTACGGCACGGTGATTTTGCTCCTAGAGGGGCTGGCAACCCCACAGCACTGCCCTATGATGATGGCGAGTACGTCTCGCGTAAAAGAGCCTCTGACCGCGAGGCGCAGGAAACGGTCGATGATAAAAAGCTCAAATCTCGGGCCGCAGCTTACTCCCAGTGTACAGCGACTCGGAGAGTGAGGAACCCGAGCATGGGGAGGATATCGAAGCCATCGAGCTTCACGCACCGGAGGATTCCGACCTGATGGTCGAGGAGGAGCCATATGTCCCCAGGTGCAATTCTACTGCGGTTATTATCCGGGACCCGCAGGGCCAACCCATGTTTGACCCCGTGCAGGTCACTAACCCCCGTTCCAAGGCATGGACTCCACAACCGCATGTCGAGAAATGGGTGGACGCACATCTGCGTCTCCCCGTGGATCGAGAAACCCGGGCCAACCTGAGAGCAGAATGCCCACGTCCATCCACCGCGGGGGAAAACCTGCATTACCCCAGAGGTGAATCTGGACTTTCAAAAATACATCACCACCAAAGGATGGTCCCCGAAACGAGACATTGACCACACTTTTAGAGCATGCGAGGACAAAGTGCTGGACGTGACGGCCCCGCTAGTCCACCTCTTTGACGTGGCGGAGGAAGCCCGCCTACAGGGCGCTACCATGGATTCAGGCATGGTTGTGGAGTAGGTCCAACGCTCCTTATGCCTACCGGGAGCCGCCAATACGGCATTAGCCGCTGAACGCAGGAAATCGATCCTGTTAAAAATGGACCCCCAACTGACCACTATGGCCAGTAAGGATATGGGCAGTGAAGCCCAAGGCCTTCTGTTTGGGGAAGCCTTTATAAAAAATCTAGGGAAATACGCAGGGACCTTCACCAATCTGGAAAAAGTCGAGACCTCTATCAAAAAGGTCTTTGGTCCCAAACGTGTTTTTGGGAGAGCCGGCAACTACTGGGGTCGTGCTGCCGGCAGAGCGGGTCCTTCCCCCAATCAGAAAGGCCCCGCCCAACCTTCATCTGGAACCCAGGAACCTGGTCCCGTTGGGCCCTCATACCAGTCCCGAGCAGGCTGCTGGCGTGGCCGCGGCTACCGTGGTAGAGGATCCAACTATACACGACGCCCGTCAGGTAAGTCTTCCAATCTTGATTCCGGATCACTCAATGCCGGTAGGGGGTTGTCTGGGACTCTTTCCCGAGGCGTGGGCCCGTATCTCCACAGATCCCTGGGTGCTCCAAGCAATAATGGGGTACATAATCGACTTTGCTGCGCCCCCGCGCGATCACCCGCCTCCGCAGTTGCGCTTCTCATCCGACCACCAGACGCTTCTGGTACGATCAGAGGTCCAAACCCTGATAAAGAAGGCCGCGATAGAGCGGATGTCAGGGTCCGCCCCAGAATTCATCAGCAACCTCTTCCTGGTCGCCAAGAAGGGCGGTGGGCTTCGGCCAGTCATAAATTTAAGTGATCTCAATGAATGGGTCACATATCAACACTTCCAGATGGAAGGATTGCACACTATGAGAGATTTGCTGCGTCCGGGGGACTGGCTTGCGAAGCTGGATCTCAAAGATGCGTATCTGTCCGTTCCAATGGCAGTGGAATGTCGCGACTACCTGTGCTTTCCATGGGACGGAGAGCTTTGGCGCTTCAGATGGCTCCCATTCGGCCGTTTTCGTCTGCTCCGTGGTGCTTCACGAAGCTGATGAAACAAACCGGTTATGGCCCACCTTCGGTCCCGGGGGGTACGACTGGTCGTATACCTAGACGATATACTGATTATGTCGACTTCACGATCCCGGACGTCCCTCCACGTGTCGTGGACGGTGTCCCTCCTACAGGATCAGGAGTTCCTCGTCTACAAGGACAAATCTCTGCTGACCCCTACCCAGCGTCTGGAATTTTTGGGTTTTACTCTGGACTCACGATCCATGACACTCAGTATTCCAGACTCCAAGGTGAAGTCCATCCGGAAGGAGGTCGGCTCCTTGTTGAGGGTCAAATCGACGACTCTTCGATCTCTAGCTCAAGTGGTTGGTCTTCTAGCAGCCACATGGCTGGCAGTTCTCCCGGCTCCTCTCCACTATCGGGCCCTCCAGAGATTGACGGCCCGTTCTCTCCAGAAAGGCATGGCTTACCGGGACCTGGTTTCCCTCTCGGACGATGCGATACTGGATCTGCACTGGTGGCCGACCGGTTGGTCGGAGTGGAACTCCCGCCCGGTGATAGACCCGGTGCACACGATGGTGATCGAGTCAGACGCCAGTCGCCTGGGCCGGGGGGCCCGGTGCGGTCTGTTGGAAACGGGGGGGGGGGGGGGAACAGAGGAAACGGAATTGCACATAAACTCGCTGGAACTTCTGGCGGCCTTATTTGCCCTTCGCTGCTTCATACGCAACACCGTACACCGGACGGTCCTACTACGTCTAGACAACTTTCCGGCGGTGCGGTACATAAACGCCTTGGGAGGTCCCAGATCGCTGGCTCTGACGACAATCGCGCCTGTGGGAATTTTGCCTTCCCCGAGGCCTTTATGTGAGGGGGATTACACAACACTGTGGCGGATTGGAACTCCCGCAACTTCAAAGAATCGGGGGATTGGAAGTTTCTTCCATCGGTCTTCGACGCTCTCAACGGCTTATAGGGTCCGCTGCTGGTGGATCTGTTCGTCTCGGCTGAACTGTCAGTTGCAGAGGTTTTTCAGCTGGAGACCGGACCCGGAGGCGACAGACGCACTCCTACAGAGTTGGCTGGCGGCTAGCCTCTACGCCTTTTCACCGTTCCGACTGCTCGGAGCCGTGCTAAGCAAACTTCGCTTGTCCCCGTCGGAATTGGTTCTCATCGCGCCATGGTGGCCGATGCAACCGTGGTTCCCGACACTGTTGGAATTATCCGTGGACACGCCGCGGCTTCTGCCTTGGTCTCGGGACCTACTCCTAGATCCGTGCGGCCTCCCTCACCCGCTGCTCCTGGAGGGTCGACTGCCTCTGATGGCTTGGCTTGTTTCAGGTTCGCCTGGCAACGCTATGAGCTTTCGGACTCAGCTGCGGGACTGCTCCAACTCGCCTGGGCTCCGGGCACCAGAACCGCATACCATTCCGCCTGGGACGGCTGGCACCGCTGGTGTGTGGGACGGGGTCAGGATTCCATTTCAGCTCCTTTAGGATCCGTACTGGATTTCCTGGCCTCACAATTTGACGGGGGTTTGGCATTCAGGACTGTTAAGGTCTACCGATCCGCTATCTCGGCTGGTCATGTCGGGTTTGACGGCGTTCCGGTTGGACTTCATCCTTTGGTGTGCCGTCTGTTGAAAGGGGTCAGACTTTCCCATCCTCCCATGCCCAGATACACCTCCACCTGGGATGTTTCGGTGGTCTTGCTGTTTCTGCGTTCTTGGCCGGATAATGAGGGTCTATCATTACGACAATTATCCGCCCAACTACTGGTGCTATTGTGTTTAATTTCGTGCAAACGCGTCAGTGACGTGAGGGCACTGGATTTCCAGGTCCGCTCCTTCGTCCCGGAGGGGGTACGTTTTGAGGTGTCCCGTAGGACCAAGACGTCCCTCTCATCGGTTTTCTATCCGGTGTTCCCGTCAGAGCCGTTGTTGTGTCCAGTCCGGTGTTTAAGGACTTATAAGTCTCGTACGGGGTCGCTGAGGACGGTCATGGCTTCGCCATTATTCGTGTTCTTTCGATCCCCTCACGCTCCGGTGTCCACCTCCACTCTAGCACGGTGGGCTCGGTGGCTGTGGTCTTCGGCTGGGGTTGACACCCTCCACTTCGGGGCACATTCCATCAGGGACGCGGCTGCGTCCAAGGCTTACGCGGTTGGTTGTCGTTTGGAGGATATCATGAAGGTGGCGAATTGGACGAGAGAATTGACTTTCCGCACCTTCTATTCCATCAGGCTCCGCACTGGTCGGAGAATTTGTTGCGTTGAACAAGCAAATAGCCTCCGAGTCAGGTCTTAAAATTACCAAATTTTCCTATCCGGTGACGGAATTTAATAAAGACTCGGAGGTGAGTATTTCCCGCCTCTCCCACCCGTTGTGGGTTGTGTGGACGCTTCGTTCTCCATATACTGGTTGTTATTTTGATGGGGACTGGGGCGCCCGTGTATTGTCGCGCTACCGCGCTTACTGAATGCTTGCATGTGTATGTCAGGATTCGGGGACGATTAGTCTTCCCGTCGTGTTGACCTGGCTTTCGTGTTTATGTTTCCTTTCAGGACCTTGAGCCACTGGTCAGATGTTTTCTCAGTTTCCTGCCTTCCCTGTGGACCCTACTGCATTGATCGAGTTCTATTGAGCTGTTCAGAGCGCTATAAAGAGGAAATGATGCTCCAGACACGCCCCATATGGACTGGGATGAGGGGGTGGCCAGGGTCTGAGGGAAGGGATACTCCCACGTTGGGATGTGAGGTGTTTTTTGTTAAATTCTTTTGCTGCTGTGAGTTGAATAACGAAGAGATAAGCAAATACTCGCCTCCGAGTTTTTATTAAAATCCAAACTTTACGTCACCGGATAGGAAAATTTGGTAATTGTGTGTGTGTTAGTCTGTGTGTGTGTGTTAGTGTGTGTGTTAGTGCATATAAAGATTTGTGAGAAGAAAATAAAAGCAGCCTAAACCAAGAAAAGCACGCTGTGTGTGTCGAGGATCTGTCTCTCGAAGGTGAAGGATAAGACGCCGGTTTCGTTCCGATACAGATGAGGAGTGATGTCCCTTCAGCTCGGCCAAGAAATCAGAGGCGGCACAGTTTTAGGAGCCAGACAAAAGGTCTGTATACGGACACATTTAGGGTGAAATCCTATGAACCCCCAGAACTGTCCAGCCCCGTGCAGCCCTGCGTCTCCTGCCCCGCGTCTCCAGCCCCGCGCAGCCCCGCGCCAGTGAGCTGCTAATCTGACCAAGGACCCTCACCCAACAGACAAGGAAAACGCCCAAAATGTTCTTTGCCCCAAATATCTGAACGTGACTCTGCCGAACGGTAAATAAATTGTTGACCTGGCGCGTCTCCAAGTGAAGCAAAGGGTTAATGCGTAAAGAGGGTTAAGGTGGATGAGACGGGATGGAATATCTGACCTGGAGCAGCTGCTGCTGTTGGTCGGCGCTGACCTGGGCTGGGCAGTAATGGCTGCTGTAGAGGAAGGCGGGTGCCGGGTACAGAAGGCTCCCAGCCGGTACCTTGGCCAGCTCACTGAAGTCCAGATACTGGCCTTTCAGGGCGATGCCAGAAAGAACGGCGGAGCCCGGCAGCAGCGCGGGGGACGAGCCTGGGGACGGAGCCGTGTGAAGGTACAGAGGCTGAGATCTGTGGAGGGAACGGAGAATGTTAATGGCTTTTTCTCTACAAGCAAAGAAACGCCTCGGGCAGGGATCAGCAACCCGGCCCTCCAGAGGCTTTGAAACTACATCTCCCATGATGCTCAGGAAACCTAGTGAGTACCAGAGCATCTTGGGAGATGTATTTCCAAAACATCTGGAGGGTCAAGAATGCTCCCACTGACCTAGGGGTGCACAAAGAGTAAAGACACAGACACTATGTGCACATTTAGCAGATACAACGTTACGACGAGGCCGAACGAGCAGATACAACGTTATGACGAGGCCGAACGAGCAGATACAACATTATGACGACGAGGAACGAGCAGATACAACGTTATGACGACGAGGAACAAGCAGATACAAAGTTATGACGACGAGGCTGAACGAGCAGATACAACGTTATGACGACAAGGAACCCTGCTCCCCCACCCCGCACACACTCGCAGAAATCTACATGCTGTGGACCCCCATCAATTCTCCAACCTACTTCACCACCTCCCTCATACCTCATCCTTCACCTGCCCTGATGCTGCCACTAATCACTACAACACTACGCTTATCTCTGCTCTAGACACTCTTGCTCCTCTTCGACTCTGCAAGGCCCCACGCCGCCAGCTTCAGCCCTGGCACACCCTCCAGACTCGCTACCTGCAAAGATGCTCCCGCACCGCAGAGCGTGCCTGGAGGAAATCCCGCTCTGAAGCTGATTTTGTTCACTTCAAGTTTATTCTCCGGTCATACACCTCTGCCCTCCACTTGGCCAAACAATCCTTCTTCTCATCTCTTATATCTACGCTGTCCTCTAACCCTAAACGGCTCTGGTCCACCTTCAACACCCTCCTCCACCCACCTGCACCTCCCCCCTCAGCTGCCTTCAGCGCTCAAGACCTGGCAGACTACTTCCTCAGTAAAACTCTAACTATCAGAAGTAACATCCCAACACAAGATAGTTATCTGCCACCTCCACTCCCACAGGTCCCCTCTGCCACCCTCTGCCGCTTCCTCCCAGCCACTGAGGAGGAAGTCAATTCCTTATTGTCCTCCTCACATCTCACCACGTGCCCGCTCGACCCCATTCCCTCACATCTAATTCCTCCCCTCTCCTCCTCCCTCACCCCTGCTCTCACACACATCTTCAACCTATCTCTCTCCACTGGCTCCTTTCCATCCGCCTTCAAACACGCGCTAGTTACCCCTTTACTAAAGAAACCATCCCTAGATCCCAACTCTCCATCCAACTACCGCCCTGTATCCCTGCTTCCCTTCACATCAAAGCTCTTAGAAAAACTAGTCTTCAACCGCCTCTCCCTCTTCCTGTCCTCCAATTCCCTACTTGACCCCCTGCAATCTGGCTTCCGTCCGCTACACTCAACTGAAACTGCCCTCACCAAAGTCACCAACGACCTCCTAACTGCTAAAAAACACGGCCACTATTCTATTCTCATCCTGCTTGACCTCTCGGCTGCTTTTGACACTGTTGACCACCCCCTCCTTCTACAGACCCTCAACTCTCTGGGTCTCGGTGACACTGCACTTGCTTGGGTTGACTCCTATTTATCCAACAGGTCCTTCTGTGTGTCCTTTGCTGGTAACTCCTCCTCTTCATTGCCTCTATCTGTTGGTGTACCTCAAGGCTCTGTCCTTGGTCCTCTGCTCTTTTCCATCTACACCTCCTCCCTGGGCAAAATCATCAACAGCTTTGGCTTTAATTACCACCTCTACGCTGATGACACTCAGATCTACCTCTCTACCCCTGATCTCTCTCCCCCTGTCCTTTCAAAAGTCAGTGACTGTTTATCTGGCATCTCCTCCTGGATGGCCTCCCACCACCTAAAGATCAACATGTCAAAGACTGAGCTCCTACTTACTCCTCCCTCCAATGCCTCCCCACCTCCTGACTTCTCTATCACGGTGGAGGGTATCACCATCTCCCCATCAAACCAAGTTCGCTGTCTTGGAGTTACACTTGACTCTGCTCTTTCCTTCATCCCCCACATCAAGTCTCTTTCCTCCTCCTGCCGATACCAACTGCGTAATATTTCCAGAATTCGGCCATTTCTTACCGCTGTCACCACAAAACAACTCATACACGCCCTGGTAATCTCCCGACTCGACTATTGCAATAATCTCTTATCTGGCCTCCCTCTGTCCCGCCTCTCCCCCCTACAATCCATCCTGAACGCCTCCACCAGGCTAATTCACCTCACCCGCCGCTCTGTCTCTGCGAGTCCCTTCACTGGCTCCCCATCCACTGCAGAATTAAGTTCAAAATCCTTATCCTTACCTACAAAACCCTCACTAACTCAGCTCCCCACTACCTGTCCTCACTAATCACCAAATACACCCCGGCCCGCTCCCTAAGGTCAAACAGTGACCTGCGCCTAGCTTCTCCCCGCATCACCTCTTCCCATGATAGACTGCAGGATTTCTCACGCGCAGCCCCCACTCTCTGGAACGCTCTCCCTCGTGCTGTCAGACTTTCCCCTAACTTCTCTTCCTTCAAACGCTCCCTGAAAACATTCCTATTTAGGGAAGCCTACCACCCAACTCACTGACGCAACCATCAATCACTCTCACCTTACAGTCCTCTCCTCCTGTTTCCAACCCCAACCCTCCTAGATTGTGAGTTCCTACGGGAATAGGGCCCTCATCTCCTCCTGTACTGTTTGTCAAATGTTGTTCAATGTATTGTAACCCTGTCTGTACTGTGCTTATTGTACAGCGCTGCGGAATATGCTGGCGCTTTATAAATAAATAATAATAATAATAATAACGAGCAGATACAACGTTATGACGACGAGGCCGAACGAGCAGATACAACGTTATGACGACGAGGCCGAACGAGCAGATACAACGTTATGACGACAAGGTATGACGACAAGGAACGAGCAGATACAACGTTATGACGACGAGGAACAAGCAGATACAAAGTTATGACGACGAGGCCGAACGAGCAGATACAATGTTATGACGACGAGGCCGAACGATCAGATACAACATTATGACGACGAGGAACGAACAGATACAAAGTTATGATGACGAGGCCGAACGAGCAGATACAACGTTATGACGACGAGGAACGAACAGATACAAAGTTATGATGACGAGGCCGAACGAGCAGATACAACGTTATGACGACGAGGCCGAACAAGCAGATACAACGTTATGACGACGAGGCCGAACGAGCAGATACAACGTTATGACGACAAGGAACGAGCAGATAAAACGTTATGACGACGAGGAACAAGCAGATACAAAGTTATGACGACGAGGCTGAACGAGCAGATACAATGTTATGACGACAAGGAACAAGCAGATACAACGTTATGACGACGAGGCCGAACGAGCAGATACAACGTTATGACGACGAGGCCGAACGAGGAGATACAACATTATGACGACGTGGAACGAGCAGATACAAAGTTATGACGACGAGGCCGAACGAGCAGATACAATGTTATGACAACGAGGACGAACGAGCATACACAACGTTATGACGACGAGGCCGAACGAGCAGATACAACATTATGACGACGAGGAACGAGCAGATACAACGTTATGACGACAAGGAACGAGCAGATACAACGTTATGACGACAAGGAACGAGCAGATACAAAGTTATGATGACAAGGAACGAACAGATACGTTATGACGACGAGGAACAAGCAGATACAACGTTATGACGACGAGGCCGAACGAGCAGATACAACGTTATGACGATGAGGCCGAACGAGCAGATACAAAGTTATGACGACGAGGCCGAAACGAGCAGATACAACGTTATGACGACGAGGCCGACCGAGCAGATACAACGTTATGACGACAAGGAACGAGCAGATACAAAGTTATGACGACGAGGCCGAACGAGCAGATACAACGTTATGACGACGAGGCCGAACGAGCAGATACAACGTTATGACGACGAGGCCGAACGAGCAGATACAACGTTATGACGACAAGGAACGAGCAGATACAACGTTATGACGACGAGGAACAAGCAGATACAACGTTATTCACAAAAGTCTGAATGTCAGGCGCCACCTAGTGGTTTCTTACGAGAATGTCTTCCCAATGGATTTCGCTGAATACAGTGATAGTGAGTGGGATAGGAATTGTGGTGATGAAACAGTTCAGTATGTTATTGTGGACCTATACACAAGTCCAGGGTGGGCTAGATCAGCAGCTCGTCTCCACTCACTAGAGGAAATATCCCAATTCCTCAAAGAGAGGCATATGAAAAAAACTGTGTGGCGGGACAGGTGCTTCTTCCAGCCAGTGGGGGTGTTCTTTAAGATGTTCCCTCTGTTTAGATGAGGTCCAGCCCTCAAATAAAACAGAAAGAAATATATTGCGCAGTATGTCAGGTCGATATATGAATAAACCCCTTTAGGGAGAATTGACTCATATTTTTCAGTGTCTCAAGATCAGACACTAGATGTAACAGCAACCGGCAGCTTTAGGAATGCCGGATTCCCCTTACAGTACTCCAGCACCTTCTTTCCGCTCCTCAGCAGCAATCCAGGGTTGTAGCAGTAAAAGTGAAAATCAGCACGCAGGGGGTGTAAGATTAATTTATTGAGGTAAAAGATATAAAAACAATATAAAAAGTGCATCTAAACGTGTTTCGCGGTATGAAGCCGCTTCCTCAGTAGATGCCAATGTTTTCACAGTCCTGCTGTACCTATAGTCTTTTTGGAGGTTCCAGCTGTAAGGTTGATTTAGGCTAGAGTGCTATGCACTAGAGCAAGGTTCCAGCTGTAAGGTTAATTTAGGTTGGAGTGCTAGTGCATAGCACTCTAGCCTAAATCAACCTTACAGCTGGAACCTCCAAAAAGACTATTTATAGGTACAGCAGGACTGTGAAAACATTGGCATCTACTGAGGAAGCGGCTTCATACCGCGAAACACGTTTAGATGCACTTTTTATATTGTTTTTATATCTTTTACCTCAATAAATTAATCTTACACCCCCTGCGTGCTGATCTTCACTTTTACTGCTACAACCCTGGATTGCTGCTGAGGAGCGGAAAGAAGGTGCTGGAGTACTGTAAGGGGAATCCGGCATTCCTAAAGCTGCCGGTTGCTGTTACATCTAGTGTCTGATCTTGAGACACTGAAAAATGTGAGTCAATTCTCCCTAAAGGGGTTTATTCATATATCGACCTGACATACTGCGCAATATATTTCTTTCTGTTTTATTTGAGGGCTGGACCTCATCTAAACAGAGGGAACATCTTAAAGAACACCCCCACTGGCTGGAAGAAGCACCTGTCCCACCACACTGTTTTTTTCAGATACAACGTTATGACGACAAGGCCGAACGAGCCGATACAACGTTATGACGACGAGGCCAAACGAGCAGATACAACGTTATGACGACGAGGCCGAACGAGCCGATACGTTATGACGACGAGGCCAAACGAGCAGATACAACGTTATGATGACGAGGCCGAACGAGCAGATACAACGTTATGACGACGAGGAACAAGCAGATACAACATTATGACGACGAAGAACGAGCAGATACAACATTATGACGACGAAGAACGAGCAGATACAACGTTATGACGACGAAGAACGAGCAGATACAACGTTATGGCGACGAGGAACGAGCAGATACAACGTTATGACGACGAGGAACGAGCAGATACAACGTTATGACGACGAGAAACGAGCAGATACAACGTTATGACGACTAGGAACGAGCAGATACAACGTTATGGCGACGAGGAACGAGCAGATGACAGGAGCCCAGAGCTATTTCAGGTGTGACGGGCAGCGGCGGGGTGACACAAAGCGTTCATACCTGTATGGCTGCAAGGATGGCGTCCCGGGCCGGTACCCGCTGCCTGTCGCAGTTGCGTGAACGTCCAGCTGAAACAGAGGAATATTGTAAATACCTTCCATAAGAAACATACAGCGGGAACAGCAGAATGCGCCGGGCGCAGGCATAACGCGGCATTACCAGATGCGCAGAGCGGGGCGCGCGGCCGACGTACCTGATAGTACTGGCTGGAATAGAGTCGGTGACTTCGAGCATCTGAAAGAAAAAGATGGAAACAGTCTAATGTCAAATCCACAACCCGGCAGCCCTCGCCCTTTCCCAAGCGGCCAGGAATGCTGCAGGGGTTGATCACGAGCCTCCAAACTAGCACCGAACGGTGCATTTCAGTCTGTGCCATTACGGGGCAATTATTCTCTTCACCAAGATGTCATTTTGCCAAATACAGGTGAAATAAAGTGCAATTTGCCGCAGTTCGGCAGCACCAAAATTATCCCATAGAAGACTATTGTGTCTTCTATTCATAGAACGCTGAATTACCCAATATTCCGTGTTTCAGTTCCACAGGTTTAACCAGGCGAATCCCACAGGATTCAAGCGGAAAAAAATATATCATCTTTCCTTTTTTTTAAAAAAAACCATTCATTTTATTTTAACACTTTTTGTATTTTTAAAGGGATTTTTTTATTTAGTAACAGATCATTTTTATTCTTTTTTAAAAAGGGACCTTTTTTATAATTTAGACACATTTTTATTGATTTAAAACTCTTATAAGCAGAATATGAGACCCCCCCCCCCCAGTAGGATTCACCGAGGTCAACTCAGCGGTTTTCACCGACGACCAATAACTCCTTCGAAGACTCAAATTTTGGCAAAATACAGCTAAATAGTGAATTCACTTTTTTTCCCCCCGCCGAAATAGAATCGCCGAAGTTCGCCGAAACACAAAGCTTTGTGAATAGACACTTACGTTTCCCGGATGTTTATTTATATTTTATAAAACTAGATACACAGAAAACTGGTTTTACAGTACTGGTTTTGTGTTCGTGAGGGATATATAGGGGTTATGGCACAGATTACTCTGTGTATGTTTTATGCATGGAGCAGGGCTGGATACAGTATAGATCGTGAGGCTGTTTTTTGTGTGTTTATCTGCTTTATACCTGTTAGCTGAGCTCGTGCTCCCTCGGGGAGGGCCGGAGAGTGTGCAAGTTGTCGATGGTCCACCGGCCGTTCGGCTGTTATTGGTGAAGGTGGAACGTCCCAGGTCCGAGGAGTGGAAGTTGTCTGGAGAAGAGACACGAGAAAGTTATAACCATCGTCACCTTTCAGGCCCCCCCAGCCCCTCCGCCTATTCAGGCCTCCCCAGCCCCTCCGCCTATTCAGGCCCCTCCGCCTATTCAGGCCCCCCCAGCCCCTCCGCCTATTCAGGCCCCCCCAGCCCCTCCGCCTATTCAGGCCCCCTGCCCCTCCGCCTATTCAGGCCCCCTGCCCCTCCGCCTATTCAGGCCCCCTGCCCCTCCATCTATTCAGGCCTGCAGTGACAGGTGCTAACAGAAAAGACATCGGGGTCTATTCACAAAGCACCGAAACTGAACACAATTTTGGTGGTTTTTATTTTGGTGATTCCATATTCGGAGAAAATTCTGTGAATTTTAATACATGGCTCGGAGGCGAATATTTGATATATATATTTTTGACTATGAGGAGGGGGCTTTATACCAAACGTGTTTTTTCTATTTGTTCCTACGAACATTTTTTTCAGTTGTAAAGTTGCTTGGAGGCAAAAGAAGTAAAGAAAGTTTAAAGCAAATATTCGCCTCTGAGCCATTATTAAAATCCTGACTTTCTTTTCAGTGACTGGCGTTTTAGTTTCTTGCGAGCCAACTGCAGAGTTTTAGTGACTTTTTATTTTTATTCTGAGATGTACTTGATGACGTTTGAGGCCCTCACTTCTTGTTTGACTTTTATCTGTCTCTGCATAATCCATACATAAAAGATTTTTAAAAAAAAATAAAACAAACCCTAACTTTCCTTCACTACACTAGGAAAATCCTGGAATTTACTATTTAGCAAGCGGCCACCGTATTTTGCCGAAAATGGAGTTGCCGAAACCGTTATCGGGCATTGGCGGAAACCGCCTCGGCAAATTCCAAAGTAAACAAACAAACCGCTAAAATCAGCGAATTCCACTTAAATGAGAAGAAAACAATAAAATAGGGAGTGTCTTATTCTCCTACTAGGAGCTCACAGCAATAAAAAGGCGTCTAAATAATAAAGACGGTTCTTTAAAATAAAAAAAGTCTGTAAAAGTAGTTCAAAAAGTCTTTAAAAAAATAAAATTAAAAGAATTATTTTTAAAAAAGTACAAAAAAAGCTTTTTGTAAAATAATAATAAAAAAAATACATTCAATTTATTACATTGAAACCTCTGGGATTGGCCCGTTTAAACCCTGAAAATCAAATCATTTCGCCGAAATTTAGGCGTTCTGTGAATAGACGCATCGATCGTTCTCTATGGGACAATTTTTATGCCGCAAAATCGCACTGAGTTGTGTCAAATTGCACCGTGTTTCCCCTGTATTTGGTGAATAAACAACTCAGTGAAAACACAAATTGCCCTGAAATTGCAAAATATGGTGAAATTCACGATTCGGTGGCAAATTCGGAGGTTAGTGAATAACACTCATTGAAGGGGGGGGGGGTAAGGACGCTGCCAGGGGTCACTATTGAAACGCAAAAAGCCAAGATTTTCCTAATACAATGACGGAAAGTCAGGATTTTAATAAAGACTCGGAGGCGAATATTTACAAAGAATGATGTGAAAGAGGAAAAAAAAAAAGAGAGCGCGATCTCCAAGCCTGCCAGCCACGAGTCACCCAGAGGGGAGAGACAACATCAAAGGGTCTCAGATCACGGTGTAGCCAATTTGGGACGGGTGTCTGACTGCACCAATGCGACAAATCAAATGTGATTAGGAGGAGGAGCTAGATGGAAACGTTTAAAAGAGAAATGGAGTCGGAAGAGGTTGAGGTTTGATATTACATAATGGAGGGGGTGCTGGCAGATGAACAGGATGACCACAAAGAAGCTGGACTACTGAAGGGAGGAAGGAGATGTGACAGCAAGCTGTGGGGTTTGCTGATGGCCTGTGGCTGCTCCAAGATGCGATGAAGACCTGCAAAGGATTGGTGGGAAGAAACGTCAACGGGATGCTCACCATACTCTGCTGCTGGCCAGGAGCTCCTTGCTTGTCTCTGTAGTATTTAGCTCCATCGTTTGAGTGACAGCTCTCCTTTAATGAAAGAAAAATACATAAATAGGTATGAAGAGGATCTATTGTGTCTGACGCTAGAAGGGGAGAATGTTCAGGCCAGGGTCAGCAAGCAAAGAGCGTGGGGTGAAGCGGTTATTCACCTGCAGACCAGGGGAGTGCGAAGCCGGTGGAAGGCAGGAGGGAGCACTGGCTCCGCGTAGACCCTCCGTTTGGGGCTTCTGGACACGCTCTGTTCCTATTGGATCAGGGGGAGGGATGGTCACCTAAAGGACAGACAGACGAATGCGAGTGTCAAGAAGGGATTATAACAGACAGAAGAGGAGAGGATGTGCAGACAGCCTTGGGTTCCTTACTGGAGGACGTCCGTGCTGTGACTGCCCAGACAATACTGGCCGTGACGAACGCTTGCCCCCTTCGGGTTTCATGCCGCCGTCAGGGGAGCTCCGCTGGCTGCAACTGCTGGAAGAGAGCTGGGAGTCACTGCTCAGATCAACGCCACTGTCTGATTGGCTCATCTGAAGATTCAGGAAAAATCAGAGAGACGAGTCAGTCCTTTTCCCTTCAGCGCTCAGACATTTAGAGGTGATCATAGACTGTGACGTCCCATCGCGTGCAGCCAACCCTCTCCCCCGATTATTACCATGAGATAAAGGGATATCATTAAATATATTCTGACCGCTGACATCTGCATCGAGATCAGTTAGTGTCAATGTTTAAACCTTGATGGTTGAGCTGCATTTGCTTGTTTTCACTCCTGTCGTCTCCCCTATCACTGTAACCTGATCTCAATCCCCTTCTCAAAGTACTGAGAAAAGCAGCAGAGCCTCCCACCCCCCTGCTGCTAACCAGGAGAATGAGGAGAAAAGGTGTGCTGCAGGCTCCTGGGAAACAAGGCGATGGTTTGAGTTGCTAAAATGCTCATCTTACCAGGTTGGATTTCTTAAAGGCAGTAAGTGCAAACCTTGGCAACCCCACGTGATTCTGAACTGCATGTCCCATGATGCTCCAGCAGCATTAAGACTGAGCATCATGGGACATGTGGTTCGAACATTAGGGATGCCAAGGTTCACCACCACGAGTGTTATGGTTTACTTCAAATACCAGTAATGTGCCCCGTCAATACACCTTGGCAGAGACATAATGCCAGCGTGGCACTTTATTATAACGTGCTCTCTGTCCCTTGTATTTGTGAGTGAGAAACGTCTTCATGCACAAACCATCGGTAATGACAGTGGACACAGAGACAAGCTGCAACAATCCCCTCGTACCTCGGTGTTGATCGGGTCTTCGTAGGTGCCGAGAGGATCCATCCACGGCTCCATGGGGTACGATGGGCCCAACTTTGTTCTGTCACCTGGAAAATGGCAACAAACAGGTAGGAAGAGAGACAAGATGTAAAACGGGGGGAAAGAAAAGGAAAACAGACATAAAAAAACACAATAAATCAACACAGAGCGTGACTTATCGGAGATACTCGGGACCAGAAATGATCTGGATGAGAAATTTTTGTGGATTTTGGGATATTTGTGTAGAATACGATTTCTTTGATGTGGGACCCGAGTCTAAAGACGCACAGCCTGGAGGACGTTCTATACAGGATTTTTAATAATTTTGCCCCCATCCCACGAGGCCAGAGGGGATTTTCCATTTGTGGTGTCAAAATCCTGGATGAAGGGATATTATTATTCTTTATTTATAAAGCGCCGGCGTATTCCGCAGCACGGAGAGCAGATACACGGCATGTATATACCACAAGGTAGGGAGACCATAGTTCACGCACGCCCCCCCTGTCCTCCACACACACTACACGATATTACTTTTCCCCCCCAGGTGATTAGGATAACTTTCTAAACACCCTGAGGTCCTTCACTAAGCCGTCGCATGAAAAAAGACAAGCCCTGCTTCCTCCTGCCACTTCCTGACAACAAAGCAAGGCTTTCTGGGAAACGTAGCTCAACTTTCTACAGGAGGAAATGGGGGGGCATGGAGGGGTGGTATGGAGAGCGGGGCGGCACGGAGAGCGGGGCGGCACGGAGAGTGGGGTGGCACGGAGAGATGAGAGAGGGGTGGCAGGGAGAGATGAGAGAGGGGTGGCACGGAGCGGGGTTGCACGGAGAGATGAGAGAGGGGTGGCATGGAGAGAGGCGGCACGGAGAGATGAGAGAGGGGTGGCATGGAGAGAGGCGGCACGGAGATCGGGGCGGCACGGAGAGATGAGAGGGGTGGCACGGAGAGATGAGTGGCACGGAGAGATGAGTGGCACGGAGAGATGAGAGCGGGGCGGCATGGAGAGCGGGGCGGCACGGAGAGCAGGGCGGCACGATGAGAGGGGCGGCACGGAGAGAGGGGTGGCACGGAGAGATGAGAGAGGGGTGACACGGAGGGGTGGTGGACACTGTTTGTTCAAATACAGTTTTACTGGTTATTTTTCATGCTGCCATGTTAATTAAATGCACGATAGAATGCAAACACTCGCCTCCGAGTCTATATTAAAATTCTACCCCTCCGTCATAACTTAAGAAGATTAATCACTTAATGTGAGGCTTTCATAGCTTTGTAAATTACGTTTCCTCCTGCACAAGCTGCAAAATTTGGGGAAATTCAGCAAATATAAAGAAAGGGACAGGGTGAAGGAGGACGAGTTCTCACACACAGACTTACTCCCACGATCTCCTGTCCAGACGTGCGGAGCGAGTGTTTGCGGTTGGTGGCCCCGCGTGATCGGATGTTGCCAGGATCTGCTGGTCACGGGCGCCGCAACAAAGGACCTGGTCTGTAAGGCGACAAAACAGCACAGTGTTACGAAAACATTTGTAAATGTGTAAGTGCGTCGCATCTCTCAGTTTCCCTTCGCCAACACAAAGCTTTTTTTTTTTCTTGTCCTAAGCCATTTTCATACCCCCCTTTGCTGAAGCCGGACGTGCCGCCTGGCAGAGCTCTAGCTCAATGCACAGAAGTAAAGCTCTTTGTGGATTGTGAGGAAGCAAGATGCCCATGGGTGGTGACAAGGCACATTACAGTCACTGGGAGCCGTGTCTGCAGTCTTGTGTGATAATGCAGGGCCTGGACGCTGACCCTCCGCATCCACTGCCTTCTATCCCCCTGCCGGGCAGCTCATATACCGTGTGGTTGCAGCGCAGATGAAATTCCCTCCTGCAGCATTCCCAATGCAAAAGAGCGAGTGGAAATGAACGAGCTCCCTAATAACCCCGTGTATGCCACAGGTGTATATAGGACTGACCTGCAATCTCTCCTCCTGGGGCGTGTCCCGGCCCCTCCGGGGGCGCATTGTGCGCTTTGGTAACTGCACGGCAGACGTTTCATTGACAGGTTCCGAGTGAGAGTCCAGGAGAGAGTCTGAAAGAGAAATGTTGAATTTTCCCATTTTATGACTGAAAGTTTGAATTTTAATAAAGACTCGGCGGCGAGTATCATGTCCTGCTGTATTACTCTATGAAGGAATGAGCGGCTTCATGAGAATCGATACAAAACGGGCGTCAACGTGAAATGAGCCAACGCTACGTCTCCGTCCCAACGAGCAAAATAGCCGTTTATTTCTATTACATCTTAAACGATAAATCTAAAACACAGAATAGCCCCTCACCTGCCCTCGGCTGGCAGCGCACGCCTGTGGGATCCAGGCCATTGTTTGCAGGGATTGGTTTGTTGTGCCTCTGTCCGAGTTCATTCAGCGCCTGCTGTATGCCCGCGGGGTCGCTGTGGATAACCCGGTCTACACGATAGACTGCATTGGTAGTGGGGGCAGCATGAGGAATAGGCATGGAGGGTGGAGGACGATCGTCATTTGTCCGACCCCTAAAGGGGAGATAATTACTGGATTACCCTTTGCCAAAGGTGAAGAACGAACAAAAAAAAAATAGAAGGGAAAGGACGGAGGTCTGTGCGAACAATAACTCACCCTCTGTTTCTTGGCGAAGGCCAACTTCTCTTTTCTCCACTTCTGCCTCCTCCACCACCACCACCACCACCGCCTCCTCCTCCTCTGTTGTTGTTTCTTGGACCAGGAGGATGTGTGGGTCTGCGGTTTTGCCTTTCCATGACTGGCCTTTGGCTGGAGAAGCTTCTCTTTGATAAATCTTTCCTCTGATCTCGCCCACCGCCACCGATGGATGAATTCGGCAAGCTGTCCCCGTTTTGAAGCAGTTCACACCTCTCCTTTTTCTCTGTGAAGTCGCTGCTCTCCGAGGCGGTCTCCCACTCTTCGTTGGCCTGGTCAGAGTTGGCGTTGCACGGCTCGGGGGATTTATGCCCTCTGCGTACGATGCGATCCTCCTCGTTTTGAGCAGGCCGCTGATGTGTCTCTTGTGCGATCGTGAGCTGCTGCGGCACCGGTGGCGGCGGTTGCCCTCCTCCGTTTCCAGCTCGAGCAGCGTTCTCTCGTTCCTGTTTCAATCGACGGAACCGGGGAGGTTTATCTTGCTGTTGGGATCTCCCATGGTGGCGTCTCCTCCTGGGTGGCGGAGGTAGACGTTCCTCGCTAGACAACGGAGGTCCTGTGCCAACCATCACCTTTTCGATCTTCCTCTCCGGTTTATGTTGTGGAGGAGGTGGCTGGGTAGGAGGAAGCGGAGGTTGCACGGGCTGATGCTTAGGGTGGGGATTCCAGGTTACGGATATTATAGGCGCTCCACCCCGTCCCCTCCTGGACGGCACTCCCCTAGGTGTGAATGTACGCCCCCTGCCAGCATCTCTAGCCTTGTCGGGATGACGCTGATTGCCAGGTACCAATACATCATCGTGCTGATGCTGCTGTAGTCCCAATTTACCGGCTTCTTTTTCAGAGGCAGCCGGCTCCGTCTCACTGCCCGTCTCGGACCCACGCTGCCGTCTTCTTTTGGGTACCTCTTCGTACTCTGAGCCCTCGCTCCGAGTTTCGCTGGCGTTGCGTTCCCGACCTCCAACATCACGAGCAGCTTTGTTGTCAGCTTCGTTCTCCTCTCTGTAAAATGGGCTCTCCCTCCGGTAGCCACCTCTAAACTCTCGACTCCTGCCCCTCCCTCCCCGTGCTCGTCCGTTGTATGCCCCACGGAATCCTCTCCCTCGGGCAAAGTATTCCCCTCGTCCGCGTCCCCTGGATGCTGAAGACAAGGCAGCAGAGCCACGCGCAGACATCGGTGGTGGGATTTCTTTCCTCCTGCGTGATGGTGATGTAGGAAAGTCTCCATCTCGGGCAGGAGGATTCACTGGCTTAGGCTTGGGTGGCTCCGGTGCCGTTGGTGGTGCTTGATTCACCTTAATCTCTTGCCGGTCATTGGCTACACCGTCCTCGCGCCTAACTGTCCTCTTAATGGGGCCTACTCTGCGTTGTGAAGGTGCTTGAGATGAACCTCCTCCAAGAGCCTCTTCTTGCCTACGGTTTCCTCCTCCGGGTCTGGGGCCCCAGCGCGTTTCAGTCTTTGACTCCCGACGCGGTGGCGGCTTGTGATATTCTGGCCGGCCGCCTTGACGCTCGGGTCTGCCAGTTTGCCTCTCTGACACAGGTTCTTCCTTAGGAGTTTCCTTATGGTCTTCTTTGTGCCGCCCGCCGCCAACCTCGTTTTTGGGAGCAGTCTCTGGCTGAGGTGCAGGAGGAGCGGAAATCTCCCTCCTGACGATGACTGGTTCATCCTCTGTTTGACGAGGCGGAGGGGCAGGAGCAGGCGTAGGAGATGGCGTGACCTCCGTGCGCCTCTGCTCAACATTTGGTGCAGAGGAGGGATGTTGTGGCGCAGTGCAAATCGGTTGTTGCTGCTGCCGCCGCCAGGTATGTTGCTCATCCATAGGGTAGCGATGCCCCACGAGCGGCTGCTGGGGAGCTGGAGCATTTTCCGTGTAGTGGGGGAAATTTCCTATGTAGGTTGTGGACTGCGGCTGTTGGGGTGGAAGACCTCGGACAGGGGGGGTCTCGCTCCTGAAAGAAATGCAGGAGTAAAGCAAATATGTGATACAGAATGGAGTAGACATGCATAGTGTGACGTCAGGGAAGCATCGTGGGCTGCCTCGAACACCAAATCTGATAATTCTGATTATTTCCTAATGCTATGTAGCAAAAGTTGAGATTTTAACAAAAACTCAGAGGCGAGTATTTGTGTTATCTTTCTTTAATGCTGATCTAATAACCACGAATGTACATTTTTAATAGAAATCTAAAATCTTTATTCAGAGCAGGTGCAGAAAGCAGTAACCACATACAGCCATCATGACGCAGCAATCGCCAGCACATTATACCCCTGCAAGCAATGCCTGGATTGAAGCATCCTCTCACCTGATGTCCCGTTCCTCTTCCTCTGGATTAGTCCTCAGGGGAGAGCCGAGAGGCCTCGCCTCAGGAGCATTGTACATCTCGCTGGGCCACATGAGCTTGGGATCTGCAGGGGGAGTCCCTCGTTCCCTTATGAGTGGTGTGTGACGCTCATAGCCATCAGACCCTGAACCTCCGCTGTCTGAACGCTCCCGGGACATCAGACCTGTTATCCAGAGTAACAAAGGGGATCAGGATATACGGAATCATCTTAAAAGTGTATTTATTTTAAGCATGATGTCACATTCCCGTAGGATTCTGTAAGGACAGCTCTCTGGTCGCCTCAGCTCACCTGTTGGATGCACCCCTGCAGCCGGGGGGTAATAGTCCATGGGCCTTCCTTGCATGATGCGTGGGTCAATGAAAGGCTGCACCATCACCCAGCGAGGGTCATAGCCCACATGAGGTGGCGGCATTGGAGCGGGAGGTGGCTGCTGAGGCGCAGGCACAGGAGTAGTCCGCCCTAAGGAACCTCCTCCACCATAAATGGCTTTCTGAGGCGGCTGTTGCGAAGGTGTTGGTGGCGGCTGAGAAGCAGGACCTGGTCCAGTAGGGGTAGGAGGGGTGGACTCCCTGCTCTGCTGCCATTGCTTCATCAACTGCTCCTGCAAGAAATCAGAGCAATGCTCTGCGTCAAAATACCCCGCGTCTACATCAAACCGAGCAGCTCGCGATTCGACATGGATTCACACACTCTGGCCAAAACACAGAAATACCAACAATGACCGGGAAACGCTGGGTTATTTACCACAAATTAAGTATTCAAGATCAGATCAGGCTGCCGGTCAAACTCAAATATACGGTTTATATTTGGTGCATTGCAGACATTAAAATACAATAAACTACCCCAATCCTTTGCGTGCAGGTAGTGCGGCATTTACTGATCTGCCCCATATGTTATAAGCCTGGGGCCAGATCTGAATAAATAAAAACTGTGCTAGCAGCCGGATTCACTTCATACACGACATGAAACTACAGCCGTAACATGTGCTCTAGTTGCACGCGTACAGCCGTAACATGTGCTCTAGTTGCACGCGTACAGCCGTAACATGTGCTCTAGTTGCACGCGTACAGCCGTAACATGTGCTCTAGTTGCACGCGTACAGCCGTAACATGTGCTCTAGTTGCACGCGTACAGCCGTAACATGTGCTCTAGGTGCACGCGTACAGCCGTAACATGTGCTCTAGGTGCACGCGTACAGCCGTAACATGTGCTCTAGGTGTACGCGTACAGCCGTAACATGTGCTCTAGTTGCACGCGTACAGCCGTAACATGTGCTCTAGGTGCACGCGTACAGCCGTAACATGTGCTCTAGGTGCACGCGTACAGCCGTAACATGTGCTCTAGGTGCACGCGTACAGCCGTAACATGTGCTCTAGGTGCACGCGTACAGCCGTAACATGTGCTCTAGGTGCACGCGTACAGCCGTAACATGTGCTCTAGGTGCACGCGTACAGCCGTAACATGTGCTCTAGGTGCACGCGTACAGCCGTAACATGTGCTCTAGTTGCACGCGTACAGCCGTAACATGTGCTCTAGTTGCACGCGTACAGCCGTAACATGTGCTCTAGTTGCACGTGTACAGCGGTAACATGTGCTCTAGTTGCACGTGTACAGCCGTAACATGTGCTCTAGTTGCACGCGTACAGCCGTAACATGTGCTCTAGTTGCACGTGTACAGCCGTAACATGTGCTCTAGGTGCACGTGTACAGCCGTAACATGTGCTCTAGTTGCACGCGTACAGCCGTAACATGTGCTCTAGTTGCACGCGTACAGCCGTAACATGTGCTCTAGTTGCACGCGTACAGCCGTAACATGTGCTCTAGTTGCACGTGTACAGCCGTAACATGTGCTCTAGTTGCACGTGTACAGCCGTAACATGTGCTCTAGTTGCACGCGTACAGCCGTAACATGTGCTCTAGTTGCACGTGTACAGCCGTAACATGTGCTCTAGGTGCACGTGTACAGCCGTAACATGTGCTCTAGTTGCACGCGTACAGCCGTAACATGTGCTCTAGTTGCACGCGTACAGCCGTAACATGTGCTCTAGTTGCACGCGTACAGCCGTAACATGTGCTCTAGTTGCACGTGTACAGCCGTAACATGTGCTCTAGTTGCACGTGTACAGCCGTAACATGTGCTCTAGTTGCACGTGTACAGCCGTAACATGTGCTCTAGGTGCACGTGTACAGCCGTAACATGTGCTCTAGTTGCACGCGTACAGCCGTAACATGTGCTCTAGTTGCACGCGTACAGCCGTAACATGTGCTCTAGTTGCACGCGTACAGCCGTAACATGTGCTCTAGTTGCACTTGGACTGAAAACTAAAATAAAAACAGACTAAAAGTGCAGATCTTTGTAAAGGGGGAGGGGGGGGGGTCGCTGGAGCACAAGCTGCGGAGCACAGAGATACTAAACATCCTGAAAGTCTGATCTCATTGAAAAACCACTTCATACTTTTTTAGCCTAAATGCGAGAATTTTGCAAGTATCATAACTGGTGTAAGCCGCTGTAAAACGTTGTGCCTGGAGGAGCCATTTAATACATATACAAATCTCAATACACATTAACTGAAAGAGCAGGAAACGAACAGATCAGAACAATGGTAATAAACAGACAGCGTATAGTCACCCCATGATCCTACAACCTACCTGCTGCTGGCGCTGAAAGCGAGGTGGCAGACTCTTCTGAAACTTGCTGTATCCCACCTGGGAGGAAACTGCGGCGGGAGGGCGGCTGGCAGGCGGTGCTGGCTCCTGTTTCAGGTCTACCGGGGAGGGGGAAGCCGGCTCTGCCTTTACAGGGGGGGCTTCTGGTGGCGGAGGGGGAGCTACCGGCTGGGGCGACATTACGATGGAAGGAGGCGTTTCTACAATCACTAAGAAGGATAAAAGCAAAAAGATGTGAGAGGTTTTGAAAACAAGCTATGGGGGGGGGGGGCTTATTCAATCAGCTGGGTATTCTCATACCAGGAGGAGTCTGGCTCCTTTGCTCTGCCTCTTCACCAGATCCATTTCGCCCCCTGGGGGCAGGTTCTGGCTCCTCAGGAGTAGTACGCCGTTTCATATCAAGGCGTTTGAGTTTCTCCGCGCATGCGGCTCGCCTCTCTTCCTCCATCCTGCGCTCCTCTTCCTCTCTCCTCCTCCTCGCTCGTTCCACTGCCTGGGAGATTTCGGAGGAGGACTGTTTCCGTCGCTGTCGCCATGCCTCATCCTCGTCTTCTGCTTGTGGGGGCGCAGGTTGCTTTTCCTTAAAAGACAGAGACATTAAACCATGCGGTTAACACCATGCAGTCAGCCAACGGACTCGGAGGAACTTAGGATACTCAGAAAAAGATGATAAAATGACGTGCACATCTCATACACGTAGAGATTCCAAGCGTTAGTGAAGCATTCACCTTGTGTTCAAGCTGCGGCCCTCGCTGTGAAGACGGACCCCTCTGAGGGGGCTGGGCAGTGGGGACAGGTGCCTGTAGTGGTTCCGGTGATCTGGGCACCTCTGCCCATGCTGCCTTGGGAGGAGTAGGCTTATCTTCCACCACGGGTGAAGCTTTCCTGGCATCTGACGGTTCCGCCACTTTCTGGGGTGGAGGGGTAGGTGCCTGTTCAGTGTTCAGGTCTGTAGTATCCCTGAGGAGACAATGGTGGTTACAACGTGTGAGCTGCCGTCTTGAAAACATAATAAGGTAATGAATAACTCAGAAACAGCAGGTCTGGGGGAAGGAGGAGAGTGAGGAGTATCAGACAACCGGGTAAAACGGGACACAAACCTTTTCTCTTCAGTGTCTGTGTCTTTCCCGTCCTCGTCATCGCTGAATTTCAGCTTCTCCGTGTAATCCACCTCCTCGTGAGCCCCTTTAATAAATGAGACGCCAATGTGAAAACGCTGAGTGTGCAAATCTCACGGAGAAGCCCCGTCACGCAGCCAGGATCACTATGTGCCACTGTATTAGGATCGGGAAGCTGTGATGTTTCGGTTCAAAGCCTCAGCTGTTATGGGATTTTTAGCCGCCCCAAGCGGTGTGGAACCTGCGTCTGGATCTTCCTGAAGGCACGTGCCCTACAACCTCTATATTACTCCAGATCTCAGTGGACGCACAGCAGAACATCCCACAGAGCAATACAAAGAACACTAAGATGGCGGTTCCCTCACCTGCCCAGCCATCGTCTGCATCCTGATCAAGCTCGTCAAATTCTTTCAAGTCGTCCTGCTTCAGAATGGATGGGCGGTTCACAGGATTGGGTATCCTGGGGGCAGTTTGCGGGGCTCGAGGAGGGGCCAGCCGTGGGAACCTAAAAGGACACAAAAAGGCAAAGGGCTGATAACGCCAAACTGTCCAAAACTCTGGGTCCCTCTAAAATAACTCAATACAAGGCCTCTCTAAAAGCCGTGACTGATAGTCCAGCCGGCCGACAGGTACAGGATAATGCTCAGGGTAAAAGGCGTCCTTCTGCAACTTAGGTACCACTTCTGATCTGTTAAACCTCCTTAATAAAGGATCAAGTCCCCACAGCCTCTGTGCCAATAAAATACATATATTTTTCATGGCGTTCGGCGGGAACCTCTAACTGATGGGAACAAAACCTGCATGATCCTGCTCCAGGACATTCAAAGCACCCCGTACCCCTTCACGCTGGCACGGAATTACTAAATTTTCCTATTACCATGACGTAAAGTTAGAATTTTAATAATGACTCGGAGGCGAGTATTTGCTTCTCTTCTCTGTATCAGCAGGAAGAGAATCTCCCTTTCTGACATTTACAGAGTATTCTTGGTTCGTGCTTGTGTCTGGGGATATGAAGTGATTGTGTAAGTGTCTCGCTGGGGGACCTGTAATAATGACGTTACCTGGGAGCATCCGGTCCGTGGAAACGGAAGGCACCCTGTGGTCCATAAGGAGGGAATGGCAGGTATGGAGGATACATCTGGAAGGTAAGAGGGACAGACTTTAAAGCAAAGGACAAAATAAATATGTGAAAACAAACTTATAATATTAGTATAAAAACCCGGGGAAGATGCAAAGGAAAACATTCCTGTCATGTAACTTACAAATGGCGCCAGCATCCCTCGGTATGGAGGGAATTGTTGGGGCGAAGGGCTGGGCAGCCCTGGACGGGGGACCGGCTCACAGTTGGGTGGGTGAGCCACGTCTGTGGGGGGTTCACGGTTTTCGCCATCCATGCCTGGAGCAAGCGCTCCCCTCCCACCCCCGTCCCTCCAACTCGTCGCATCTGTGTAGGGGAAAAGGCAACAAATTATCACGAGCCGAGCGCAGACACACAGGACGGACAGAGGACGCGTTACAGGAACAGAGGCACCTGGTGACAATACGGCGACAGACAAGCAGAGAACAGGTGATGCACTCACTCTGGGGGCGGAGGCTTGGTCCGGGCCCATACGACACAGCGGAGGTGCCCTGGTCTTGCCCATTCTTGTCCTGTTCCCCAGCTGCCTGCAGGGTTGGAAATTCCTCGCGAGAGAATGGCGACGGTCGGTTTGATGCCTTTCCAACTAATAGAGAAGCAGTGTAAGACACACACGGGTCATGGAGGCTTTCTGCCCCTCCACATAGAACAGCAAACTCAGGGGGGATACGGCTGAATAAAGGGATATAGCGACAAGAGGTGACAGAAGCAATGTTTGCGAGGGAGGGAGGGAGCACAGGTTACTTTTATTTACAATACACGGCGACACATTTTAAAACCAATCTGGTCCCTCCCACTGAAATGTCCTGAACCGAGTGGAAGATCTGAGGAGGAAGGAACCTGTAAACCTTCCAACACATTATGCACCCCGGAAAGAGTGAAAGAAAAAGACCTGTGCCTTGTTTAAGGCTCAGATCCACAGCCATGTACCCCGTGATTTACAGCCATGTACCCCTGTGATTTACAGCCATGTACCCCTGTGATTTACAGCCATGTACCCCTGTGATTTACAGCCATGTACCCCGTGATTTACAGCCATGTACCCCGTGATTTACAGCCATGTACCCCTGTGATTTACAGCCATGTACCCCGTGATTTACAGCCATGTACCCCTTAGTATAATCCTTTGACATTGAGCGTTGGTCACATGACCACTGATTTAGGAAAGTTCTAAAAGGTGAGAATTTATTTGGAAAATGTTGATGAAACAGGACCTTAGAATAAACATTACAATCGGATCATTTAACCTCCCCCCCCCCCCCCGGCTTTCCCTCTCACCATCCCCTTGTGCTCCATGTGTGACGCTGGCCTGTGCCCAGGTCTTTACCGCGGCGACGGCCGGAGGGGGGGGCTGGAATGAAAGATATCCGCACGTTAAACAGAAGCGACACGACCAATACGACACATTCTCAGCTATTTACACTCCAACAAGAACAAGGTTCTGAGTGTTCCTCTCCGGCGCTGCTGGACGCTCGCTGTGGCGTGATGACGCACCGGATACTTACAAAGATGCAAAAAATCCCCACCGCCATGTCAGATCCGGCCCGGACCACGTGAAATCGACAGACATGGTGCGTTTACACAGAACATACTAACAACCTACCTGGGACTCTCGCACGTTATTTCCCCAATGCGTGACGCAGCCCGGTGACAGCTGGCGGCCGCGCAATTACACACACACCTTACTCGGGTTTCAGGCTAGTCTTAAATGACCATTAACACGATATGTCTGTAATAACAGCTCGGAGCTCAGGGTGAACGCGGATCCGAGTCACTCTACGTCATGTTTCCCCCCGAAACCCCCCCAGGACTGAACATTACCTCTTGTGAAACTGGGGGGCGCTTCGGCTGGCTTGATGCAGAGGTCTGCGTAGCCGGCGGTGGCTGCGACTCCGGCTGCGCTGCTGGAGAGACATCGGTACTGGAGCGTGAGAGAGAAGACGTGTTTAATGAGCAGGACAGACGCTAAACGGCTGGCGGTAATAAAGCGACATGCGCTGAACACAAAACACAAGTTATTCAAAGAAAACCATAGCGAGGTTTGCTGAAGCTAGTTTCCCATCCTTCAAACGCTCCCTGAGACATTCCTACTCAGACAAGCCGACCACCCGACTCACTGATACACCTCACTGCCCTAACCAGTCCATCGCCCTCACCCTGCAGCCCAGGGCTCTCACCTTGCAGCCCAGCGCTATCACCTTGCAGCCCAGCGCTCTCACCTTGCAGCCCAGCGCTCTCACCTTGCAGCCCAGCGCTCTCACCTTGCAGCGAATTGCCCCGAAATTGCAAAAAAAAAAAAAAAATTCAACATTTGGTGCAATTCAGGGGTTAGTGAATAAGCCCTCTAGAGGAACCAAACTCCACCACCTGGCTCTCCTAAGACACCCGCTTACCTCTTTGGCTCTGGAGTGTCCTGCTTGCTTGCCCATCCTGATCCGTCTTTGGGGACTAGTGAGACATTGGGGTCATTGCCTTTGTTTTCTGCTTTCAGACTTGGCAGGTTGGCTGGGGGGGGCATGCGTCGGGCGATGGCAACTTTACCGAGACTCTGTAAGCCATGGCGGGGGGCGACTGGTGACGGAGTTAAAAAGAAACAGAAAAAAGGTAAGTTTGGAATTCACACCCGAGGTGCGCATGGCCGGTTCGTGCACGCGGGGAGCCGGTTCGTGCACGCGGGGCGCCGGTTTCTCACCTGCTGGTTTCTGCACCTCTAAGGATTTGCCCTTGTAAGTGTCAAACAGGTTGAGGGACGAGTACTTCTTGCCATCCTTCCCTTTTGCAGTCTGCCCCGGCCGCTCTGACATCGCGGGGGAAGCTCATTGAGTACGGACTGAATCGAGGGGAAAAAAAGGGAATAAATAAGGAAGATGCGAATAAAACCACAGAATATAAACACCGGGTATTACTTTTAATGGGAAAAATATCCTAATTCATTTTTTCCCCTCATTCGGCGGCCTGAGTATCGGCCGATGTGGGTTGTCCAGGGTCCAGTGGACGACCCTGATCGGCTGATGGTCACCCAACTACGGACAACACCAAGTCAGACGCTCAACTACGGTGCCAGTGGACGGCCAACCTAAAGCTTAACCATTATTAATATGCACAGTCTAGGAGTGCGTAACAGAGCTGCACTCAGGGAGATGCAACAACGAAAAGAAACAAAGGAAAGAAAACAAAAACACACATAAGTAAAACTGACAGGAACTAAACACCACAATTCATAACGATGAGAGAAAACACTTCACACATTGCAAAGCGGCCGTCTAGGGGCGTGCAAATAGCAAACTGTCCCGACGCAGGGGGTGCCACGCCCCGACGCAGGGGGCGCCACTTTCTCGTGGCAGATACCATGATCCTTCTGTGACCCTACATCCTTTAAGCCACTCTCTCCCTTCAGGTGGCCACTTCTCACGTCTGTCCATGATTGTCATATCCATTACCTTGGATTACTTCCTTTCCCCCATAATGCCCTGCAGTTGCCCCATGCCCATTTGGTTTGCCCTGGTGCCACCGATACGATTTTGCCCTTAATTCAGTATTTTCTGGGCATTCTCTGCTCTGGGATTAGACTACGACCGCCCTTTTAAAAGTCTGCAATGATATCCAAATTGGGATGGAACAAGGAAACCCAACTGAGCCATCTTCCTTGATTTTGCCAAGGCCTTTGACACGGTAGACCATGGCATCTTGTTAGAAAAACTTAAAAACTCTGGCATTGGTGATCACACGCTAACCTGGTATCAATCATATGTATCCGACCGATCACAATATGTGTCAATTTCTGGCAGCTCCTCCCTCCCGCTCCCAGTCACTTGCGGTGTACCCCAAGGCTCAATACTAGGCCCCCTGCTATTCACAATATTCATAAATGATCTGCCCAACGTCTGCAAAGCCTCAACTGTACACATGTACACAGACGACACCGTAATCTATACCAGCAAACCAAATCTCCCGCAGCTGGAGGCCGGGCTGCAGAACAATTCACAGAGGTAGAAAAGTGGATCAAACACAACAAACTTTTTTAAATACTGACAAAACTGTAACGATGCTCTTTGGAACAGCACCTAAACTACACAAATTGCAAAATCCCCATCTATGTGTTGGAACAAAATCAAATGGCACGCTGACTACAGTCACTTCTCTCAAATATCTAGGTATGTGGTTGGACCCTAATCTATCCTTTGGCCCCCACATCGAAAAACTCTCATCTAAACTTTACCCCAAACTAGGTGCCCTGTACAGAAACAAATCCTGCCTGAGCCCCGCGGTAAGAAAGCAGATAGTACAACAAATGCTTATGCCGGCTATTGATTACGGAGATGTAGTGTATGCAGCCGCCCCGCAAACACACCTTCATAAACTTACTACATTGTATAACTCATTCTGCCGCTTTGCGCTACAATGTAACTACATGACCCACCATTGTGACATGTTAAAAGAGCTAAACTGGCCATCGCTGGAATCTAGACGCACCCTTCACCTTTCCAGCCTGGTGTTTAAGAGCATTTCTGGGAAGCTGCCACCCTATCTGAATAGGCTGCTTCCCCCAGCAGCTCCCTCATCCTATAACCTCCGATCCAGGACCAGCACCTTACTTGCAATACCACAATACAAAAAGACAGTGGCTCGATCCTCATTTTCCTACAGAGCGCCACAATTATGGAATAACCTCCCAGACACCATCAAATCTTCCCCCAGTCTAAAGTCACTCAAGAGCTCCTTACTAACATACCTCAATACAGAATGCACCTGTAAACATGTAACCTAGTGACTATATTTCTACATATTTATTTTCTGTTAATCTGTATATTTGTGTTGTTTTTTTAATATCTTGCATTGTATTACTTTGTATTTCTGTAACTGTAACACTTCAATGGTCTTGAACCCAGGACATACTTGAAAACAAGAGAAATCTCAATGTATCCTTCCTGGTGAAATACTTTATAAATAAATAAAATTAATTTGATTATTTCGAGCGTAACACGGGCCCCATCACAGAAACCTCAGCCACAAATCACTCTGGAGACGCCGGACCTCCGCCTCTAAACAATCGTTATTTCCCAAGGAACTTGGCGGCGGCACAGGAACACGCCGGCGTTATTAATGCACGAAGCGGGACTTTCTGCAAAGCGAAGGAACAGAGGGGGACTCCGCAGAAAGTGAAAAACACCGAGGACTCTCAGCCGGCCAGAGGATAACCACGGGGGCATCGGCCTGCTGGGGAAGCAAGTTAACCAACGAGATTTGGATTTTTCAGAAATGTTGCGGTCACGGGGGAAGTAAAGCTTTTCCAATCTCTCTGTTTTCATGGTTTCCCTCAAATTCTGAACAAAAGCCCTTCGTGCTCACACGGTATGTTCAGGGACGCCTTCGCTGCAACGCGGGGTTATACCTGGTGTTGCTCTGCTGGACTTCCTACCGTCTGCTGCCGTGCCGAGAGGACGAACAGAGCTCCAGCAACTACACCAAATTGTGTGATATTTTCCTCTATGTGTGTCACTGGATGCATCCACTGTGTGATATTTTCCTCTATATGTGTCACTGGATGCATCCATTGTGTGATATTTTCCTCTATATGTGTCACTGGCAGCATCCATTGTGTGGTATTTTCCTCTATGTGTCACTGGGTGCTTCCATTGTGTGATATTTTCCTCTATGTGTCACTGGGTGCATCCATTGTGTGATATTTTCCTCTATATGTGTCACTGGATGCATCCACTGTGTGATATTTTCCTCTATATGTATCACTGGGCGCATCCATTGTGATATTTTCCTGTATATGTGTCACTGGGCACATCCACTGTGATATTTTCCTCTATATGTGTCACTGGATGCATCCATTGTGTGATATTTTCCTCTATATGTGTCACTGGCAGCATCCATTGTGTGGTATTTTCCTCTATGTGTCACTGGGTGCATCCATTGTGTGATATTTTCCTCTATATGTGTCACTATATCCATTGTGTGATATTTTCCTCTGTGTCACTGGGTGCATCCATTGTGTGATATTTTCCTCTGTGTCACTGGATGCATGCATTGTGTGATATTTTCCTCTATGTGTCACTGGGTTCATCCATTGTGTGATATTTTCCTCTATGTGTCACTGGGTTCATCCATTGTGTGATATTTTCCTCTGTGTCACTAGGCGCATCCATTGTGTGATATTTTCCTCTATATGTGTCACTGGGTGCATCCATTGTGTGATATTTTCCTCTATATGTGTCACTGGATGCATCCATTGTGTGATATTTTCCTCTATATGTGTCACTGGATGCATCCATTGTGTGATATTTTCCTCTATATGTGTCACTGGGCGCATCCATTCAGCATTCACCGTAGGGACCCCCAAGTGCGTTGAACCGATCCGCCGAATGCATCCAGTAAACTGCCGAACGCAGAGGAGGACCCGCCAAACAGACCGCCGTTAGAAGCCGCCGAACAGGGGCCAAAAAAAAAATAATCTTTAAAAGGCATTTTAAACAAAAATAATCCATGAAAATGTACGGAGATAATATCTGAGGTCCGATGAATAAGAATAATAAGGTCTGTTAGAGGATTAAAAAATTTAATGAAAATATCGGAATCAAAAATTTTGCCAAAAAAAAGCCTAAATAATAAGACGTTTTGCTGCAGATTAAAATAATAAACGGTTTATTAGATATTGAATTAAAACGGGAATATTTTTAACATTGAAGCCTATGGGATTCGCCTGACTAAACCTGCCGAATGAAATCACCGATCAGCAGGGCATTACGGCAACTTTTCACTGCTTTTCGGTGTCTCTCAATAGATTAACCATTGCTTCTCTATGGGGGATTTCACTGACGTCGAAAAGCACCGTATTTTGCCCAAATTTGGCAAACCAACGGCTTTTTGAATGGCTACAAAATGGTTTTGTACGGTGAAATTCAGTGGCAAGTTCTGTTCTCTTCGAATCACCCCTTTAGGGTCAGAAGTCCAGAAAACTGACCAGTTGACTTGCATTGTGTGGGGGATGAATGTAAATGACATCACCCGGGGGTTGATTAAAGCCCTGGCGGCCCCAATATCAGATCTTCTACAGCTGCCATCTCTTATCTTGGGTAGCCCTGACAGCAGAATAGACCCCCAGCAGCCTTGTCTAAGCATTACCTCCCCCACCCCATTGCTTCCACTACTGTTTTATCCTATATCACAGCTGTAAAATGAGACGTACCGTAAGATTTTGGTAAATGTAGCATCATGGGAAAAATCCACAAAATGGAAACAGGAGATAAAAACCTAACTTTATTTTTCCTTTTTACATGCGATAACTGCAAAGAAAAAAACCCAGCATCATGTGCTTTATAATGTGTTTAACTCCTTCACTGCTGAGCCATTTCACATCTTAAAAAAACTCATTTTTTCTTTTTTTTATTAGTATTGTTATAATTTTGTTTCTTTAGTTTAAACCTGGTCATGTTTGGTATCATTGGAAAGGCCATGCTCTGGCCTTTCTAATGATACCAAACATGACCCTGCTAGAAAACAGTTGGGAGATATTGAGGTTCAAAGAAACCCCTATCTCCACCCCTGTCTTTCCTTCTGAGTCAATGAGGACGTTCCCCACACGTCCTCAGCAGTGAAAGGGTTAATAAGGTGCTTTATAAAGTGCTTTATAATGTGTTTAATAAGGTGCTTTATAATGTGTTTAATAAGGTGCTTTATAAGGTGTTTAATAAGGTGCTTATTAAAGGTGCTTTAAAGGGTGTTTAGAAGATGTTTTATAATGTTGTTTGTAATGCACCAATAACCCAGTTACAGCTTGTGTACGCGGTAGTGTCCCTTTATTTGTCTGTATATGATCGTGTCCCGATCAGGACAAGAACATAAGATTTTATTTTTCTCCCAACCAGCAGCGAAAGACCCTTTAATGCCAGAGATCGGTGTGGATGGAGGATCTTTCACGGGGGGATCCCTCCGCACGGTGCCCCCAGTTGAATGCCCTTCATAACCTTCCCACGGGTACAGACGGGTCACACATGACACCCATGGGCAGAGGCTGCGACAGTCACAGGCAAGAGGGGGAGCTCGATGGGTCCCAGCCTCCCGTTCACCCAAACTCTCAGGGCACTCACGCCGCTGCCCGTCCACTGGGTCCGTATTTGTGCCATCATCTGATATCGTCTGTCGTTGTCTGACCAATCGCACAGCATGCGGGTGAATCTTACACTGCCTCCGACTTCAATCAGATGATTTCTTTTGCGACTACATCAGATCGGCGATCTTTCCCAATCGAAGGGGATTGAACAGACGGAATCGGACGATCTGGTACAATTTAAATGAAAAAGATGAATTGTATAGTTAAGCCGCTGAGCCGCGGCAGCAGATTGTCCCGTAGAGAAGTGATTCAGCGTAGCAGCCGATAGGATTCAATGTAAAAAACGTTAATGGATTTTTCTTTATTTAACTGTTTATTCTTTTCCTCCGCAGCAAAAAGCCTTTTTTGGTGAAATTTTGGGTTCCCATTTCTAATTTTTTTTTTTATTTAAAGTCTTGGCTGGCTGTGTTTGGCGTGGTCGTCCTCGGTGCTGAAAGCTATTTCAGTACCAGTCTCCCCCCCCCCCCTCAACGTTTGGTGATGGATTCTTTGTTTTTTCCCCTCTTCGGCTGCAATAGACTGGGCTGTCCTTGGTGCTGAAACCCCGTTTCGGCACCAAAGACAGGGTGGTTTTCTTCCTTCGTCAGCCTGTCCGTAGTCATCCGCAGACGTTTCCAGTGGACGACCCTGATCGGCTGACGCCGTTTCCTGTAGGTGACGTCTACGGACCCAGTGGACGGCCAGCCTTAACGGGACACTGACAGCTTCGGCTGATTGAAGTGGTCGTGGTGCAGGCCCTGCCCCGCTGGGATATGTTCTGCCACCTGGGCTGGAAAGACCAGAAACAAACTCCTCTGTCTCAGCGCACATGACACCGAGCCGACCGGAGTGCGGTTACACGCGGAGCCTTTAAATCAAAGATTGGGGTTACCATGGAAACATTTAAAATGAAACATTAGGGGTTTTTTTTTGTTGCAGCAGAGGCAGAAAAGTCACAACAACGTAACAGAAGCAAAGAAAAAGGATTCCAGCCATCCATGTTAAACCCGCGTACCCGAGACCCCACAGCTTAATACCATCACCCCGACTGTATGTGGTACCCGCGATGCCCAAGCTTTCTGAAGGCACAGCATGGCACAGACACCGGGCGATGCACCGTATACGGATTAATGTAGAATAATCCCCATGTACAGGAGCCATAGGTACAATTCTGTGAGCCCCTGGCTACCCGACCCCCGGCATTCACAGAAATTATAATTATATAATACAGTTGTATTATACTGTCTTGAGATGCACCCGCACTGAAAGCGTAGTTAAGGTTGAGTGCTGCCCTTCTTGTGTATTTTGTATGAAAAGGGCTGACAACCCTTGGGCAAGCACCCCTCCCTGTCACAGGTGCTCCACCCGCAGGTTCTATTTAACCTTGATCTGCAGGGAGCTTCAGAAAGGACTGGGTCCTCAATAAGTAAGTTTATCCCATAAGAGCAGTCATTAGGTTAGTATGATAGGACCTGCCAAGGGTGGAATACATTGTCGCTGTTGGCAGGCTTACGCAATCCATGGCCATCCATTGCAAACTAAACTTCCACCATTTTCAACACAGCTCAACATTCAAGGGTTAAGATCTATAGTGCATTTGAAGGGAATAAGAATTGTTTGTAGGCATTTAAAGGGTTAAACCTGGTTAAATCTCCTGTTTTTAAATGAATTTAGCTGCTGTTGTGGTTTCTTCTGTACTGTTTGTGCATGTTGTTTGGAGTGCTCTCTTCTTGGTTTGTTATATATATAATCAGGTATATGGGCACCCCAGCAAATATGTACCACGGGGGAACATCAACCTCCATCATTAATGGTACCAACTAGGGCTGTGCAATTAATTGCAATCGCAAACCAATCGCGATTTAACAACATGCGATATATAAACCGCATAAGGCTGCGATTTTCGGCTCCCTGTAGGCTTCCGGCGGCACATGGAGCTTTGGGCGCTCGCAGAGGAAACCACGTGTACAGCCGCGTTCTCGCGGCTCGTCACGTGGTTCCCCCAGGCGAGCGCCCAAGCTCCATGTGCCGCCGGAAGCTCACAGGGAGTCGAACACGCGGCGCAGAGGTGAGCCGGGGGCAGTATATCCATGAGCTGGGGCAGTATATCCATGAGCCGGGGGCAGTATATCCATGAGCCGGGGGCAGTATATCCATGAGCCGGGGGCAGTATATCCATGAGCCGGGGGCAGTATATCCATGAGCCGGGGGCAGTATATCCATGAGCCGGGGGCAGTATATCCATGAGCCGGGGGCAGTATATCCATGAGCCGGGGGCAGTATATCCATGAGCCGGGGGCAGTATATCCATGAGCCGGGGGCAGTATATCCATGAGCCGGGGGCAGTATATCCATGTGCCGGGGGCAGTATATCCATGTGCTGGGGCAATATATCCATGTGCTGGGGCAGTATATCCATGTGCTGGGGCAGTATATCCATGTGCTGGGGCAGTATATCCATGTGCTGGGGCAGTATATCCATGTGCTGGGGCAGTATATCCATGTGCTGGGGCAGTATATCCATGAGCTGGGGCAGTATATCCATGAGCTGGGGCAGTATATCCATGTGCTGGGGCAGTATATCCATGTGCTGGGGCAGTATATCCATGTGCTGGGGCAGTATATCCATGTGCTGGGGCAGTATATCCATGTGCTGGGGCAGTATATCCATGTGCTGAATACTGAATACATTTTAGAATCTGTGTAGCATGTTTGAAAAAGCAAAAACAATTGCCTAAATCGCAAATAAAATCGCAATATTCATTCAAGAAATCGCAATATGATTATTTTGTCAATATTGCACAGCCCTAGTACCAACGTACCTGAGACCAACAATCATCCCACTGCATCTCTACATCAAATACACGGACGTGGTTTAATCGCTGATGTCGATAGTATCAGAGACCTCAAACAATCCCATCAACACCGTATCAACGTACCCGAGACGCCACCTTTCAATCCATGGATTAAATAACATGAAACGGTGAAGGAAATCGAAGCGCCCGGCCACCACAACGAAACTAAATCACACATTAAACGTCACGGACCTCTGATATTAAAAACATACTAACGTACCCGAGCGCCAAACATCTACCACATCGAGGTCTGTAACCACAATCAACCTCTGGACATTACATGACACTAGGGCTGAAACAGCTAATCGATGATTAAAATCGTTGACAACTATTTCCATTATGGATTAATCGGTGTCGATTAATCGTCCTGTGTGCAGCACACACTGTTTAGGGTCAGACTGAGATAAACGTAAATAACCTCAGTGTCGGAGCTGATTGGAGAAGACGCGCCGCTGCTTTACTAGGTATGATTTAGTTCTAGGGTTATGTCAGACGCAACCAGTTTTCTTTTATTCCGTTTACAACAGTAGCAGAACTGTAACACAAACAATAGTATACTTCCACTGGGTGAAGGGGCTGTATGCCTGTGTTTTATCCTTATTTGAAGCTGGAGTCCTGTGCCACCACCCCACCCTCTTTGGTCAGGAACTGCCATTCCCTCCCTTTGGTCTGGTCCCTTTCCCCAAACTCCCTCCCATACTGTCACGTCCCACGTCGCACTTGCCCGGCAGCATCGTCTTCGCTGCTCGCTGGGCCGGGCGCCAAGTGTTGAAGGGAAGCGGCGGTCACGTGAGACGTCGGGGGCAGAGCCCGGCATGATGACGCGGCTCTGCCGGGTTTAAAACCACAGGCAATCTATTTTCTCATTGCCCTGACGTGGTTTCTCATATCCTCTCAGTGCTGCTTATACGGTGTATATTCTCTGACTTACTCTCAGGCTCTATTGACCCTGGCAAAGACTGACATACTCTATGGTATACTGACCCCAGGCTCTCTGTATCCCTGTGTACACTCCTGTATATTCGTTACTTTGAACTAGCATAGGGTATAGTCCAGGGCTCAAAATTTCCACTCGCCTACTCGCATTTGGCGAGTGGAAATTAAGTGAGGACGAGCGGAAATGCACACACAGGAAGCACAATAAATTAATTTGTGCTGCGTATTCCAGCGGAGCCACTGTGCAGCCCCCCTTCCCCAGGCTGTACAGTGGCAGGGATCAGCTGCCTAATCTGACCCAGCTCGTCTCTGTCACTGGCAGGGGTTGGAGAGGAGCTTTCCTGCCTTCTCACTCTGCTTATACTGGGCTCTGATGACTGGGTATACATGTATGATGGGGTCTGATGTCTGGATATTATTGTTCATTTTGTACATTTTATTTTAAATAAAACCTTTAACAGTGTAACTTCATAAGGTAATTTAAGGGGGTGTTTAGGGGCAGAGTTAAGGGCTGGGTAGGGGTTAGGTGGAGCAACTGGTGGCGAGTACCTCTTATGGCCGAGTTAGTAGCATGGGACTTGAAATTTTGAGCCCTGGTATAGTCGCTTACCGACCATTTCAAAGGATCGGAGGGAAAGGATTGATGTGCTGCGTACAAGGATGAGATACCGAGTTCTTGGAGGAAACGTGACACACACTCAGATCCGGGTCTTTTGTCCATACCCACTCCCTCTCACACTCCGGTCAAGTCACTTGAGCAAGGTCACTCCTTTCCACCTCCAGTTCCTCCTCCCGCTCAATTTGTTCACAAAATTATTTAAAAAGGGACATTCCACGCACCCTGACCACTTCAGCTTATTAACCCCGATTTCATGCTGACATCATCTACAACCAAGCGCTTGTAGCCACGTTCATTTGAGAAAGCAAACATGGGCTTAAGATGCGCAGCATCAACCCATCCCACCGACCAAGCGCTCGCAGCATCAACCCATCCCACCGACCAAGCGCTCGCAGCATCAACCCATCCCTCCGACCAAGCGCTCGCAGCATCAACCCATCCCACCGACCAAGCGCTCGCAGCATCAACCCATCCCACCGACCAAGCGCTCGCAGCATCAACCCATCCCACCGACCAAGCGCTCGCAGCATCAACCCATCCCTCCGACCAAGCGCTCGCAGCATCAACCCATCCCTCCGACCAAGCGCTCGCAGCATCAACCCATCCCTCCGACCAAGCGCTCGCAGCATCAACCCATCCCTCCGACCAAGCGCTCGCAGCATCAACCCATCCCACCGACCAAGCGCTCGCAGCATCAACCCATCCTCCGACCAAGCGCTCGCAGCATCAACCCATCCCTCCGACCAAGCGCTCGCAGCATCAACCCATCCCTCCGACCAAGCGCTCGCAGCATCAACCCATCCCTCCGACCAAGCGCTCGCAGCATCAACCCATCCCTCCGACCAAGCGCTCGCAGCATCAACCCATCCCTCCGACCAAGCGCTCGCAGCATCAACCCATCCCTCCGACCAAGCGCTCGCAGCATCAACCCATCCCTCCGACCAAGCGCTCGCAGCATCAACCCATCCCTCCGACCAAGCGCTCGCAGCATCAACCCATCCCTCCGACCAAGCTCTCGCATACATTGTGTGAAAAGTACACAAGATCAACAATTTGCGTATGTACGTACAAAAGTTATGTATACTATGCATGCAAATTGCTTATGAAAAAAAGAGGAGGGGTTGAGGTCATTTATTTTACATAAAATTCCTTTAAAGTAAACTATTTTTTTTATCCGATGAATCGATTAATCGAAACAATAAAAATCGACCAACTAATCGATTAGGAGAATAATCGTTAGTTGCAGCCCTACATGACATCCATATACCCCGACCCACACCCAGCTCACCCACTGAGCAGACATATTGAACATCATACACCCAGGATAAAGTCATACCCACGAACCCCGACTGGCAAATCCCCTCAATCAAACGTACTGAAAATCATACGTACCCAGGATAGCAATAATAAACCGTGTGACCACAGGAGACGATATCTGATATCCACCGTAACGCCAGGCAACCAGCCCCCGATACCCAATGTTACGCCAGGCAACCAGCCCCCGATACCCAATGTTACGCCAGGCAACCAGCCCCCGATACCCAATGTTACGCCAGGCAACCAGCCCCCGATACCCGGGGTTACGCCAGACAACCAGCCCCCGATACCCGGGGTTACGCCAGGCAACCAGCCCCCGATACCCGGGGTTACGCCAGGCAACCAGCCCCCGATACCTGGGGTTACGCCAGGCAACCAGCCCCCGATACCTGGGGTTACGCCAGGCAACCAGCCCCCGATACCCGGGGTTACGCCAGACAACCAGCCAATACCTGCAGTAACGCCAGGCAACCAGCCCCCGATACCCAATGTTACGCCAGGCAAACAGCCCCCGATACCTGGGGTTACGCCAGGCAACCAGCCCCCAATACCTGGGGTTACGCCAGGCAAACAGCCCCCGATACCTGGGGTTACGCCAGGCAAACAGCCCCCGATACCTGGGGTTACGCCAGGCAACCAGCCCCCAATACCTGGGGTTACGCCAGGCAACCAGCCCCCGATACCCGGGGTTACGCCAGGCAACCAGCCAATACCTGCAGTAACGCCAGGCAACCAGCCCCCGATACCCAGGTTTACGCCAGGCAACCAGCCCCCAATACCCAGGGTTACACCAGGCAACCAGCCCCCAATACCCAGGGTTACGCCAGGCAACCAGCCGATACCTGCAGTAACGCCAGGCAACCACCCCCCCATACCTGCAGTAACACCAGGCAACCAACCCCCCCAATACTCATGGTAACACCAGGGCACCAGGCCTCCGATATCCAGCATAACACCAGGCCACAAGCCCACAATACCTGCCATGCCTTCAGCCCAGCCCTGATACCCGCTGTAATGCCAAGCTACTAGCTGCCCCAATACCTGCTGTAAAGTGAGGTCAGCAGCTCTGCAATACACAACGTACAACGTAACGCCAGGCGACCTGCACCGATACCCGCCGTAACACCATGTGACCTGCCCCGATCCCCACCGTAATGCCAGGCGACTGCCCCGATAATGCCAGGTGACCTGCCCCGATCCCCGCCGTAATGCCAGGCGACTGCCCCGATACCTGCCGTAATGCCAGGTGACCTGCCCCGATCCCCACCGTAATGCCAGGGGACTGCCCCGATACCCGCCGTAATGCCAGGCGACTTGCCCCGATGCCCACCAGGCAACCTACCTCGATACGTTCTGTAACACCAGGCGACCTTCACAGATACCCGCCGTAACGCCAGACGACCTGCCCCGATACTCGCCGTAACCCCAGGCGACCTGCCCCGATACTCGCCGTAACCCCAGGCGACCTGCCCCGATACTCGCCGTAACCCCAGGCGACCTGCCCCGATACTCGCCGTAACCCCAGGCGACCTGCCCCGATACTCGCCGTAACCCCAGGCGACCTGCCCCGATACTCGCCGTAACCCCAGGCGACCTGCCCCGATACTCGCCGTAACCCCAGGCGACCTGCCCCGATACTCGCCGTAACCCCAGGCGACCTGCCCCGATACCCGCCGTAACCCCAGGCGACCTGCCCGATAGCCGCCGTAACGCCAGGCGACCTGCCCGATAGCCGCCGTAACGCCAGGCGACCTGCCCCGATACCCGCCGTAACGCCAGACGACTTGCCCCGATACCCGCCGTAACCCCAGGCGACCTGCCCCGATACCCGCCGTAACCCCAGGCGACCTGCCCCGATACCCGCCGTAACCCCAGGCGACCTGCCCCGATATCCGCCGTAACCCCAGGCGACCTGCCCCGATACCCGCCGTAACCCCAGGCGACCTGCCCCGATACCCGCCGTAACCCCAGGCGACCTGCCCCGATACCCGCCGTAACCCCAGACGACCTGCCCCGATACCCGCCGTAACCCCAGGCGACCTGCCCCGATACCCGCCGTAACCCCAGGCGACCTGCCCCGATACCCGCCGTAACCCCAGGCGACCTGACCCGATACCCGCCGTAACCCCAGGCGACCTGCCCCGATACCCGCCGTAACCCCAGGCGACCTGCCCCGATACCCGCCGTAACCCCAGGCGACCTGCCGCGATACCCGCGGTAACGCCAGGCGACTGCCCCGTTTTTCACCTTAAACATGACCCCGTACACATATTGATCCCTGATCGCCAGGTTATTGGTAAGGTATGGGCACGGCTCCCCTCGCCCGTTTCACGCCGTGTCGCCCCCCCCCCTCCTGCTTATAGACGCGCGGTGTGTACAGATAAACAATCAATAAGATGGGGGGGTGACATGGGGGGGGGGGTGATGGTGTTTTTATTGGGGGTGGGGCTGCTGCCAGGGAGGGGCAGGCAGGGGATGCCCCGGGGTAGGTCGGGTACCACTGGATGGAGAAGTGATGGGGAGGCTCCAGCCCTGGGAGCATCACTCGCCCCCTGGCGGCGCTATAACCTGCCCCCCCGGGGGTGGCCGCACACAGGGGGGCCCGCGGTGCGGTGGGGGGGCTGATGTACGAAGCGATGGGATGGGGGGGGGGGGTGCGATGTGGATAACAGGACGAAAAACAAAATGGCGACACTAGGTCTTGTAGGATCAGACGGGGGGGGGGCGGCCGCTGTGAGGGAGGAGAGCGGCCACTGCGCCGGGACCCCGGACCCCATACCCACCTGGGCTCGACGCGCCGGGTGAGGGGGTTCCGATGAGCGGCTTTTCGGGTCAGGGAAAATGCTGCCGGGAGAAGGATGGCGGCGGATTGTCTGTTCCCCCCCTTCTCGCCTTGGAATTCGATGGGGGAGGGGGACTAATGACAAGATGGAGAAGGAAGGAGGCTCACAGGCCGTTGGTGTTGGGACGTCAAAAACTACACAGGCTTCCTGATTGGCCGGGCGGCATCAGAAGGTCTGTGGAGATTAGTTGGTTGGGGACCGAGGGGGAGGTGGGGCCGGTACAAACGCGAGGCCAATAACGGAAAAGCCACACGCCTTCTCGACCAATCAGACTCTTTGTTGTGAAGTAATGTGTACACGCCGAACCGAGGCTTGGGACGCAAATCGGGGGGCGGGGTTATTTTTGTTGTTATGACACGGAAACCATGTTTATACTCCAATTTAAAGGGACAGTACACGCTGCAAATCAGACAGAACTGCTCTGCATTATTAAGATTATGCATTAAGAATGTGCGTTCAAGCAATAACTAAATAAATGACAAAATACACAAACTTTGCCCTTACACGTCCTTGAACAGCACAGCTGCATGACAGGGCTTTATTACATGAGCAAGGGTTTCTGGGAGAATGCAGTTCTGAGGTTTGTAGCTGTATATGAATGCCTGTGCTAGGCTCATCCACCTCACCCCACTGTCAATCTCTACACTGGCTCCCTGTTACCTTTAGAATCCGTTTCAAAATGCTGGTGCTCACATACAAAGCTCTCCATAACTGTGCCACTGCCTAATAACAGGTACGTCCCGACCACTTCACTCTGCCAATGATCTGATGCTATCAGCTCCTCGTACTCGCACCTGCAACTACCGCCTTCAGGACTTCTCCCGCTCTGCCCCCTTTCTATGCAACTCTCTCCCCCTCAACATTAGACTCTCCATGTCTCTCCAGTCCTTCAAGGAGTCTCTGAAAACGCATTACTTTAGAAAAGCCTATCGGCTCGCTCCACGATCCCCGATTGTTTATTTCTTGCTCCATCTTCCCACCCAGCCCACATGCGCCCCACTACTTTAGGTCCTCTATTTACCCTTGCCTAATGTGTCACCCCTGTCCTCTTAGATTGTAAGCTCTTGAGCAGGATCCTCTCTCCTACCGTACTGTGTGGTGAACCTGTATGTATGTTTGTTAGTCTGTCTCTCCCATTGTACAGCGCTACAGAACTTGTTAGCGTTTTATAAGTACCTGTAACTGTATAACCCAATGGCTGAAATGCTGCTCTCAGTATCTCAGGCCAGGCAGGCTCTCAGGCAAATACTAGCAATTACATGAGTGGAAAAAAAGAACAGCAGCATCCTCCTACTACAAATGTGTGGCTCATAGCCAGGGCCACCAGGTTGGCAATGCTTCCATGGTCTCTTAATAGACTGGCCATCCACTAGGTCCATATTCGTGCGATATTGCGATCATCCGATATTGTCTGTCATTGCCCGACCATTCCCACAACGTGTCGGAGATTCAGCCCTCGACCACTGCTTCCGACTTCCATCGGACGACTTCAGATGATTTTTTTGCGACTACATCAATCTAGCGATCTCTCCCATTTGAATGGGATTTTGTCAGACGTAATCAGATGTTCTGGTACAATTTGCATGAAAAAAAAGATGAATTGTATAGTTAAATGGCAGGGAATTTTCCCCTAGAGAAGTGATTCAGTGCAACAGCCAATAGGATTCAATATAAAAATATTTTCTTTTTTAATTTAACCGTTTATTCTTTTCATCCACAGCAGAAAGCCTTTTTATCCATTGATTTTATTGAATTTTGCAGCGTTAGGTTGCAGGGTTCTATTGATTTTTCCAGTTCGGCGGCATTCGGCGGTTTTCCTGTCAGTCGATATGGGTCAGCCATACTCGCTTCCAGTGGATGACCCAGATCATTCAAAATTGATTAAAAACAGTTGTCCACACTCGAACGGCCAAATCGGTCGTCCGATTACAGTCTTATTCTTTCTTGCAGAGGGAGAGCACAGGAAAGTTGCTGCACCTCTATGTACAGCAGGGATCAGCAACTGTGGCCCTCCTGATGGTCAGGAACTACAGTTCCCATGGGGATCAGTCATCCTAATTCACCTCACCCGCCGCTCTGTCTCTGCCGCTCCCCTCTGCGAGTCCCTTCACTGGCTCCCCATCCACTGCAGAATTAAGTTCAAAATCCTTATCCTTACCTACAAAACCCTCACTAACTCAGCGCCCCACTACCTGTCCTCACTAATCACCAAATACACCCCAGCCCGCTCCCTAAGGTCAAACAGTGACCTGCGCCTAGCTTCTCCCCGCATCACCTCTTCCCATGATAATTGTACAGAAAGAAAAACAACACAGCGCTTAAAGAGACCTGAGTCCAAAAAAGATAGTGGGGTAGACACACAATATGTCCATAAACAGTAATCTTTGTCTTTAGTGATAGATCTTCTTAAAAATGTAGATGAAGTGTGCACTGTAGGGAAAAAACACAAAAAAGGACCAAAAATTGCGCAGTATGACAGCACCCAAGATGAGAGTAATTTATGTTAATTTTTAACTCACATTTTGAGGAGCCTACAACCGGCTCTTGGGGATAAAGTAGGCTGGGACTTTATGTCAGGTGCCCATAGGACCTTCAGACGGCTTCTCCAGAATTCACCAAAATAAGAATGCTGTAAGAAAGTCTGAAGGTCCTATGGGCAACTGACATAAAGTCCCAGCCTACTTTATCCCCAAGAGCCGGTTGTAGGCTCCTCAAAATGTGAGTTAAAAATTAACATAAATTACTCTCATCTTGGGTGCTGTCATACTGCGCAATTTTTGGTCCTTTTTTGAGTTTTTTCCCTACAGTGCACACTTCATCTACATTTTTAAGAAGATCTATCACTAAAGACAAAGATTACTGTTTATGGACATATTGTGTGTCTACCCCGCTATCTTTTTTGGACTCAGGTCTCTTTAAGCGCTGTGTTGTTATTCTTTCTGTACAATTGTTAATCGGGTATTTAGAGAAACCCCCACACACAACATTCAGCGAGTGGTATAGATACCTTTCCGGTGGGTGCTTCACCTCCCCTTTTCTTCTTTTTCTTCCCATGATAGACTGCAGGATTTCTCACGCGCAGCCCCCACTCCCTGGAACGCTCTCCCTCGTACTGTCAGACTTTCCCCTAACTTCTCTTCCTTCAAACGCTCCCTTAAAACATTCCTATTTAGGGAAGCCTACCACCCAACTCACTGACGCAACCATCAATCACTCTCACCTTACAGTCCTCTCCTCCTGTTTCCAACCCCAACCCTCCCAGATTGTGAGTTCCTACGGGAATAGGGCCCTCAGCTCCTCCTGTACTGTTTGTCAAATGTTGTTCAATGTATTGTAACCCTGTCTATACTGTGCTTATTGTACAGCGCTGCGGAATATGCTGGCGCTTTATAAATAAAGAATAATAATAATCCTAATGAGTAACTGTGTCCTTGGGCAAGACACCTAACGGTATATACTCGCCACCCAGGTCATACTTGAAAACGAGAGAAATCTCAATGTATCCTTCCTGGTAAAATACTTTCTCAAAAAAAAAAACCTGAGGATCATGGGAGATGTAGTTCCAAAACATCTGGAGGGCCACAGTTGCTGATCCCTGGTGTACAGTCTTAATCATGCGCTGGAGGAGGGGAACCCACTTTCTGATCGAGGCAAACCACCTGGGAATTCCTCTTTGATTTTTTACCACCAGCAGCATTTGAATCCCACATACTGCAGGGTCTGCATTTTTCATGCACTGCCCATCAGCCTGAACTAGGGATGTGCGTTTCGGGTTTCGGAATTTCGGAATTTTCACGAAATTTCCCGATTCGTGTTTTCGGATGCGGCCGATTTTCCGAAAATTTTTAGATCCGAAAATGGCAGATCTGAAAAGTTTTCCGAGCCGAAACGAAATATTTTCGGAATTTTCGAATGGACTTGAAATGTGTCAAATCGAAATTTATTGCTTTGAAACGAGGAGAAAAGACGTTCCGAAAAAACGAAAATTTCCGAAATCACGAAAAGTCGATACAAAAAACGAGCAAAGTGACACGAAAATACGAAAAATGGTTGATATTCCGAAAAAAAAATGTACACGAAAAACGAGTCGAGCCGAACCGAATTGAAACAGAAATCGGTCGAAACGAGCCGAATCGAAAAGTTTAAAAATCCGAAAAATCGAACCGAATCGAACCGAAAAAAAAATCGGTGCACAAGCCTAGCCTGAACTGGAGCTGGATGTTTCCCAAGCCCTGATATAAGATCCCTCATCCAAACCATCACTAATGTCACATGTTCGTCTCTGTTACAGACAGGGGTCGCCAGACTGTTACATTATAATCTGGAACTCTCTGTGCTTATAGGTGACGACCCTGTCCCTGTTTTTGATGCATGAGGTCACAATGTATCTCCACCTTATCCTGCGTTATATTGTTACTTAAGGGGCTATTCACAAAGCATCAAAATTTTGTTGCTTTTCACTTTGGTGCACTTCGACGATTCCATTTCGAAAATACACTATTCACCACCATGGTGTGTGAAGATAGAGTCGCTGAAGCCTCATGAAAAAGTTGGCGAGCGACGCCAAAGAGCACCGAATAGAAAAGAAAATATGGCAGAGTTAGCGCTTCCTCCAACGGTGATAGTACTCTCTCTCTGTCTTTTTTTCTTCTTAATATCTTTAAATGTAGATATAGTGCAGCAACGTGGTTTGCACTTATTGGTAAAGAAATGAGAGGGAGTAAACTCACATTTTTGGGTGTCTAAATCAGACACTTGATGTAATCAACAGCCGGTGACTTTCAAAGGAGCACCGGATCTCCTAATCTATCTCCCAGCAGGGTCCTTCTCAAAGGCAAATAAAATGAGAAATTTGCAAGTTTTGCAAATAAATTTATTAAAATAAATAGGTAGTACACACCTAAACGTGTTTCGCAACATAAATACACTGTTAACGGATTATACACCTATTGAGGAAGCGATTGTAATCGCGAAACGCGTTTAGGTGTGTACTACCTATTTATTTTAATAAATTTATTTGCAAAACTTGCAAATTTCTCATTTTATTTGCTTTTGCGAAGGACACTGCTGGGAGATAGATTAGGAGATCCGGTGCTCCTTTGAAAGTCACCGGCTGTTGATTACATCAAGTGTCTGATTTAGGCTGGGGTCAGACGAGCGTAGTGTTCACGTCCGTGATTGCGCCTAAAAGTACGTCCGTGATAGCATGACAGAAAGCCCATTGGAGCCCGACACATGAAGTACGTCCGCACTGAACTGCGGACGCACAACGGCCGCGGCCCACGGACGCAAGGCAGGCAAGAACGTACATCCCCTAGAACGGCCGCACAAAGTGCGCTGCGTCCGCAACGTCTGCATAGCTTTGTGTGTGAGTGATGGAACGTGGTCAGACGGACTGCATTTAGGCTAGGGTCAGACGAACGCATTTTCACGTTGTCTGTGAAAAAGTGCGTTCGAACGAATGGACGCATTTTTTCACGGAGTACGCGATAGCGGTCATACGATGCGCATTTGCATCCGTGATTTTGTACGGATCATCAATAAAACACTTTGTGCATCTGGACGTTATGTTGGCCGGACATTAGCAGCGTCTGACATCTCCAATTCACGCACACACGCCTCTAGCGGGCGCAGCGCACTCTGTACGTCAGTACTAGCAGTTTAACGTTCTCGAAAAAATGCGTTCGTTTTCCACTTGCGTTGCGCAGCCGGACTTTTGTGCGACCGTACTTCGTATATTGGCCGTCATTGCCTGGCACTTGCTGCTACTACGGCCGTGATTAAGTGCGCCTGCACGCGCGTTCGCACTGCCTCAGTCTGACCCTAGCCTTATACGTCCAGCATTTTTCACGGACAAAATGGTTTTGCCTTTTAATTTATTTTCCCTCCTACATCCGTCAAAATATACATCAGTGAATAAACGGACTGTGTGGCCACTACTGTGTCTTCCGTACTGACGTACGTCCGTTTGCACGGACGTACAGTCCGTAGAAATCACGCTCGTCTGACCCTAGCCTTAACGTGCGTTCTGGCGCACATAATTACGGCTGCACTAGCAGCAGATGACGGGCAATGACGGCCAATATACGATGTACGGCCGCACAAAAGTCCGGCCGTGCAACACAAGTGGAATTTGAACGCATTTTTTTGAGAACGCTGAACCGCTAGTACTGACGTACTGAGTGCGCAGCTGCGGCATAGCGGCGTGTTTGCGTGATTAGGAGATGTCAGACGCTGCTAATGTCCAGCCTACATAACGTCCAGACGCAAAAAGAGTTTTATTGATGATCCGTACAAAATCACGCCCGAAAATGCGCGTCGTCTGACCGTTTTTGCGCATTCCGTGAACAAATACGTCAATGCGTTCGGACGCACTTTTTCAAAACATGCTTTCGTCTGTTTTACTCCCTCTCATTTCTTTAACAATAAGTGCAAACCACATTACTGCGCTATGATTTATTTCTGTTTTATTTAAGGGGTATATCTACATTTAAAGATATTAAGAAGAAAAAAAGACAGAGAGAGAGTACTATCACCGTTGGAGGAAGCGCTAACTAGGCTTCTGCACCGATTTTTTTTTCGGTTCGATTCAGTTCGATTTGTTCGGATGTTTAAAATTTTCGATTCGGCTCTTTTCGACCGATTTCTGTTTCGATTCGGTTCGGTTCGGCTCGTTTTTCGTGTACATTTTTTTTTCAGAATATTGACCATTTTTCGTGTTTTCGGGTCACTTTGCTCGTTTTTTGTATCAACTTTCCGGAAATTTCGGAAATTTTCGTTTTTTCAGGAACTTCTGTTCTCCTCGTTTCAAAGTGTCTACGATAATTCTGGCGATTCTATCGTGTTTTTTTTAATAAATAAAGATCCTTTTTTTTTCTTATGAATAATTGAATATACATTTCACAACTTTATTTTAATCATATTAAAATGGTATGAAAGCCAAGGAACAAAAAAAATGAACAAAACGATTTAAAAAACACTAAACTGACCCGAATGCCACAAGAAACAAGTGATACGCATTTACAAATACAAAATTTACAGAATCAGCGATATAACCGATAATAGTTAAATATACGATTTCCAGAATTACCGAAATGGAACCGAAATCACGAATGGAACCGAAATCATGAATGGAACCGAAATCATGAATAGAGCGAAAATAAATTTCAATTTGACACATTTCAAGTTCATTCGAAAAATCCGAAAATTTTTCGTTTCGGCTCGGAAAACCTTTCGGATCTATCGGTTTTCGGGTCCGATCCGATTCGGAAATCGGCCGAATCCGAAGACACGAATCTGGAAATTTCGTGAAAATTCTGAAACCCGAAACGCACATCCCTAGCGCTAACTCTGCCATATTTTCTTTTCTATTCCACTATACCGATGGTCTTGGATATACCATCAAATGGCGAGGGACAGCGGCCGATCCACCTTTAAAAGCTTTTCTTAAAATCATCTGAAATTGACATTTTATTGTTTTTATTGACTTTATTTGTATATATTCAATTTTGAACTTATATACCAATGTTTTTTTTCTTTCTACACTTTGAATTTATATACCAACGTTCTTTCTTTCTGTATGTTGTGAAACTGGTTTACGTTCCATCGCTAGGTGGCGCCAATACGATTCAGTATTTTCTTTCAAAGAGCACCGAAGACTGCCATAAAGCGGTAAACTCGCCTTCGTGAAATCCACCGAACTGCTTTCAATAAATGGAATTCTGCTGTTCTCCTAATCGGTGTTTGAACCAATCAAACCTATATTAAAATGTGTCTAAATAATAAAAAGGTCTGTTCCAGAATTTTAAAAAAAACCTTTTAAAAAAATTGGGAAACAAAAGTTTTGTCTGAAAAAAACACAACAAATAAAAAAGTGTTCTAAAAAATGAAAAGGCTTTTTTTCTGAAAATGAAAAGAATAAATGTTTTATTTTTAAATTTAAAAAGAAGATCCGTTTTTCCATTTAATCCTATGGGATTCGCCTGTTTAAACCTGTCGAACTGAATCACTGAAAATAAGGGCATTTCACTGACATTTCTCTGCTGTGAATAGATTAACCATTGCTTCTCTATGGGGGCTTTCACCTCCGCCGAACAGGCACCGAGTTGTGCTGAACTGCACTGTGTTTCGCCATCAGTTTGCCAGTATTTGTAGAATTGCCAGCTCTCTGAAAGACAAAATGCCGCCAAAATTGCATTGTATGGGGAAATTCACCATTTGGTGCCGTTCGGTGGCAAATTCACTGATTAGTGAATAGACCCCTGCTAGTATGGTGCTGTTTGGCAGCAAGTGTACTGTTTTTTGCTTCGACTACAACCGGCTCTTGGGGATAAAGTAGGCTGGGACTTTATGTCAGGTGCCCATAGGACCTTCAGACGGCTTCTCCAGAATTCACCAAAATAAGAATGCTGTAAGAAAGTCTGAAGGTCCTATGGGCAACTGACATAAAGTCCCAGCCTACTTTATCCCCAAGAGCCGGTTGTAGGCTCCTCAAAATGTGAGTTAAAAATTAACATAAATTACTCTCATCTTGGGTGCTGTCATACTGCGCAATTTTTGGTCCTTTTTTGAGTTTTTTCCCTACAGTGCACACTTCATCTACATTTTTAAGAAGATCTATCACTAAAGACAAAGATTACTGTTTATGGACATATTGTGTGTCTACCCCGCTATCTTTTTTGGACTCAGGTCTCTTTAAGCGCTGTGTTGTTATTCTTTCTGTACAATTGTTAATCGGGTATTTAGAGAAACCCCCACACACAACATTCAGCGAGTGGTATAGATACCTTTCCGGTGGGTGCTTCACCTCCCCTTTTCTTCTTTTTCTTCCCATGATAGACTGCAGGATTTCTCACGCGCAGCCCCCACTCCCTGGAACGCTCTCCCTCGTACTGTCAGACTTTCCCCTAACTTCTCTTCCTTCAAACGCTCCCTTAAAACATTCCTATTTAGGGAAGCCTACCACCCAACTCACTGACGCAACCATCAATCACTCTCACCTTACAGTCCTCTCCTCCTGTTTCCAACCCCAACCCTCCCAGATTGTGAGTTCCTACGGGAATAGGGCCCTCAGCTCCTCCTGTACTGTTTGTCAAATGTTGTTCAATGTATTGTAACCCTGTCTATACTGTGCTTATTGTACAGCGCTGCGGAATATGCTGGCGCTTTATAAATAAAGAATAATAATAATCCTAATGAGTAACTGTGTCCTTGGGCAAGACACCTAACGGTATATACTCGCCACCCAGGTCATACTTGAAAACGAGAGAAATCTCAATGTATCCTTCCTGGTAAAATACTTTCTCAAAAAAAAAAACCTGAGGATCATGGGAGATGTAGTTCCAAAACATCTGGAGGGCCACAGTTGCTGATCCCTGGTGTACAGTCTTAATCATGCGCTGGAGGAGGGGAACCCACTTTCTGATCGAGGCAAACCACCTGGGAATTCCTCTTTGATTTTTTACCACCAGCAGCATTTGAATCCCACATACTGCAGGGTCTGCATTTTTCATGCACTGCCCATCAGCCTGAACTAGGGATGTGCGTTTCGGGTTTCGGAATTTCGGAATTTTCACGAAATTTCCCGATTCGTGTTTTCGGATGCGGCCGATTTTCCGAAAATTTTTAGATCCGAAAATGGCAGATCTGAAAAGTTTTCCGAGCCGAAACGAAATATTTTCGGAATTTTCGAATGGACTTGAAATGTGTCAAATCGAAATTTATTGCTTTGAAACGAGGAGAAAAGACGTTCCGAAAAAACGAAAATTTCCGAAATCACGAAAAGTCGATACAAAAAACGAGCAAAGTGACACGAAAATACGAAAAATGGTCGATATTCCGAAAAAAAAATGTACACAAAAACGAGTTGAGCCGAACCGAATCGAAACAGAAATCGGTCGAAACGAGCCGAATCGAAAAGTTTAAAAATCCGAAAAATCGAACCGAATCGAACCGAAAAAAAAATCGGTGCACAAGCCTAGCCTGAACTGGGGCTGGATGTTTCCCAAGCCCTGATATAAGATCCCTCATCCAAACCATCACTAATGTCACATGTTCGTCTCTGTTACAGACAGGGGTCGCCAGACTGTTACATTATAATCTGGAACTCTCTGTGCTTGTAGGTGACGACCCTGTCCCTGTTTTTGATGCATGAGGTCACAATGTATCTCCACCTTATCCTGCGTTATATTGTTACTTAAGGGGCTATTCACAAAGCATCAAAATTTTGTTGCTTTTCACTTTGGTGCACTTCGACGATTCCATTTCGAAAATACACTATTCACCACCATGGTGGTCACCGTGGTGTGTGAAGATAGAGTCGCTGAAGCCTCATGAAAAAGTTGGCGAGCGACGCCAAAGAGCACCGAATAGAAAAGAAAATATGGCAGAGTTAGCGCTTCCTCCAACGGTGATAGTACTCTCTCTCTGTCTTTTTTTCTTCTTAATATCTTTAAATGTAGATATAGTGCAGCAACGTGGTTTGCACTTATTGGTAAAGAAATGAGAGGGAGTAAACTCACATTTTTGGGTGTCTAAATCAGACACTTGATGTAATCAACAGCCGGTGACTTTCAAAGGAGCACCGGATCTCCTAATCTATCTCCCAGCAGGGTCCTTCTCAAAGGCAAATAAAATGAGAAATTTGCAAGTTTTGCAAATTTATTAAAATAAATAGGTAGTACACACCTAAACGCGTTTCGCAACATAAATACACTGTTAACGGATTATACACCTACTGAGGAAGCGATTGTAATCGCGAAACGCGTTTAGGTGTGTACTACCTATTTATTTTAATAAATTTATTTGCAAAACTTGCAATTTTCTCATTTTATTTGCTTTTGCGAAGGACACTGCTGGGAGATAGATTAGGAGATCCGGTGCTCCTTTGAAAGTCACCGGCTGTTGATTACATCAAGTGTCTGATTTAGGCTGGGGTCAGACGAGCGTAGTGTTCACGTCCGTGATTGCGCCTAAAAGTACGTCCGTGATAGCATGACAGAAAGCCCTTTGGAGCCTGACACACGAAGTACGTCCGCACTGAACTGCGGACGCACAACGGCCGCGGCCCACGGACGCAAGGCAGGCAAGAACGTACAACCCCTAGAACGGCCGCAGAAAGTGCGCTGCGTCCGCAACGTCTGCATAGCTTTGTGTGTGAGTGATGGAACGTGGTCAGACGGACTGCATTTATACGTCCAGCATTTTTCACGGACAAAATGGTTTTGCTTTTTAATTTATTTTCCCTCCTACATCCGTCAAAATATACATCAGTGAATAAACGGACTGTGTGGCCACTACTGTGTCTTCCGTACTGACGTACGTCCGTGTGCACGGACGTACAGTCCGTAGAAATCACGCTCGTCTGACCCTAGCCTTAACGTGCGTTCTGGCGCACATAATTACGGCCACACTAGCAGCAGATGACGGGCAATGACGGCCAATATACGATGTACGGCCGCACAAAAGTCCGGCCGTGCAACGCAAGTGGAATTTGAACGCATTTTTTTGAGAACGCTGAACCGCTAGTACTGACGTACAGAGTGCGCAGCTGCGGCATAGCGGCGTGTGTGTGTGATTAGGAGATGTCAGACGCTGCTAATGTCCAGCCTACATAACGTCCAGACGTAAAATGAGTTTTATTGATGATCCGTACAAAATCACGCCCGAAAATGCGCGTCGTCTGACCGTTTTTGCGCATTCCGTGAAAAAATACGTCAATGCGTTCGGACGCACTTTTTCAAAAAATGCTTTCGTCTGACCCTAGCCTTAGACACCCGAAAATGTGAGTTTACTCCCTCTCATTTCTTTAACAATAAGTGCAAACCACATTACTGCGCTATGATTTATTTCTGTTTTATTTAAGGGGTATATCTACATTTAAAGATATTAAGAAGAAAAAAAGACAGAGAGAGAGTACTATCACCGTTGGAGGAAGCGCTAACTAGGCTTCTGCACCGATTTTTTTTTCGGTTCGATTCAGTTCGATTTGTTCGGATGTTTAAAATTTTCGATTCGGCTCGTTTTGACCGATTTCTGTTTTGATTCGGTTCGGTTCAGCTCGTTTTTCGTGTACATTTTTTTTTCAGAATATCGACCATTTTTCGTATTTTCGGGTCACTTTGCTCGTTTTTTGTATCAACTTTCCGGAAATTTCGGAAATTTTCGTTTTTTCAGGAACTTCTGTTCTCCTCGTTTCAAAGTGTCTACGATAATTCTGGCGATTCTATTGTGTTTTTTTTAATAAATAAAGATCCTTTTTTTTTCTTATGAATAATTGAATATACATTTCACAACTTTATTTTAATCATATTAAAATGGTATGAAAGCCAAGGAACAAAAAAAATGAACAAAACGATTTAAAAAACACTAAACTGACCCGAATGCCACAAGAAACAAGTGATACGCATTTACAAATACAAAATTTACAGAATCAGCGATATAACCGATAATAGTTAAATATACGATTTCCAGAATTACCGAAATGGAACCGAAATCACGAATGGAACCGAAATCATGAATAGAGCGAAAATAAATTTCGATTTGACACATTTCAAGTCCATTCGAAAAATCCGAAATTTTTTCGTTTCGGCTCTGAAAACTTTTCGGATCTATCGGTTTTCGGGTCCGATCCGATTCGGAAATCGGCCGAATCCGAAGACACGAATCTGGAAATTTCGTGAAAATTCCGAAATTCCGAAACCCGAAACGCACATCCCTAGCGCTAACTCTGCCATATTTTCTTTTCTATTCCACTATACCGATGGTCTTGGATATACCATCAAATGGCGAGGGACAGCGGCCGATCCACCTTTAAAAGCTTTTCTTAAGATCATCTGAAATTGACATTTTATTGTTTTTATTGACTTTATGTGTATATATTCAATTTTGAACTTATATACCAATGTTTTTTTTTCTTTCTACACTTTGAATTTATATACCAACGTTCTTTCTTTCTGTATGTTGTGAAACTGGTTTACGTTCCATCGCTAGGTGGCGCCAATACGATTCAGTATTTTCTTTCAAAGAGCACCGAAGACTGCCATAAAGCGGTAAACTCGCCTTCGTGAAATCCACCGAACTGCTTTCAATAAATGGAATTCTGCTGTTCTCCTAATCGGTGTTTGAACCAATCAAACCTATATTAAAATGTGTCTAAATAATAAAAAGGTCTGTTCCAGAATTTTAAAAAAAACCTTTTAAAAAAATTGGGAAACAAAAGTTTTGTCTGAAAAAAACACAACAAATAAAAAAGTGTTCTAAAAAATGAAAAGGCTTTTTTTCTGAAAATGAAAAGAATAAATGTTTTATTTTTAAATTTAAAAAGAAGATCCGTTTTTTCCATTTAATCCTATGGGATTCGCCTGTTTAAACCTGTCGAACTGAATCACTGAAAATAAGGGCATTTCACTGACATTTCTCTGCTGTGAATAGATTAACCATTGCTTCTCTATGGGGGCTTTCACCTCCGCCGAACAGGCACCGAGTTGTGCTGAACTGCACTGTGTTTCGCCATCAGTTTGCCAGTATTTGTAGAATTGCCAGCTCTCTGAAAGACAAAATGCCGCCAAAATTGCATTGTATGGGGAAATTCACCATTTGGTGCCGTTCGGTGGCAAATTCACTGATTAGTGAATAGACCCCTGCTAGTATGGTGCTGTTTGGCAGCAAGTGTACTGTTTTTTGCTTCAACTACAATTTTTCCCCTGGCATCCAAATGTTAGAGATTTTCACGATATTGTACCTTGTGGCGACCAGAACGTGGTGACTTTGCTGCAGAGTGCCAGCCTGACTTATCCCTCTTGCACCTATTGAATATCTGCCACATCCCTCTTGCCATCTTTGATCCTTTGCCCTATCCTTATCAAACCAACTGTATCTCTGCCCCTCCCCAGCACCTTTTGTTCCTCTGCCCCATCCCTCTCAAACCAACTGTATCCCTGCCCCATCCCTCTAAAAGCAACCGTATCCCTGTCCCATCCCTCTCAAACCAACCGTATCCCTGCCCCATCCCTCTGAAAGCAACCGTATCCCTGCCCCATCCCTCTCAAACCAACTGTATCCCTGCCCCATCCCTCTAAAAGCAACCGTATCCCTGTCCCATCCCTCTCAAACCAACCGTATCCCTGTCCCATCCCTCTCAAACCAACCGTATCCCTGCCCCATCCCTCTGAAAGCAACCGTATCCCTGTCCCATCCCTCTCAAACCAACCGTATCCCTGCCCCATCCCTCTCAAACCAACTGTATCCCTGTCCCATCCCTCTCAAACCAACCGTATCCCTGCCCCATCCCTCTGAAAGCAACCGTATCCCTGTCCCATCCCTCTCAAACCAACCGTATCCCTGCCCCATCCCTCTCAAACCAACTGTATCCCTGTCCCATCCCTCTCAAACCAACCGTATCCCTGCCCCATCCCTCTCAAACCAACTGTATCCCTGCCCCATCCCTCTGAAAGCAACCGTATCCCTGTCCCATCCCTCTCAATCTAACTGTATCCCTGCCCCATCCCTCTCAAACCAACTGTATCCCTGCCCCATCCCTCTAAAACCAACTGTATCCCTGCCCCATCCCTCTCAAACCAACAGTATCCCTGCCCCATCCCTCTCAAACCAACTGTATCCCTGCCCCATCCCTCTCAAACCAACTGTATCCCTGCCCCATCCCTCTCACCAACTTTGATCCTCTGCCCCATCCCTCTCACGCTCCTATTTCCTCTTCCTAGTTATCCCTCTCAACCAGACTGTATCGATCCCCAGCCCCCCCCGCAGTGTAACATTGTATCTTTGTGTTGCCACTCACATAAACATTTGCCTGGAAGAGCCAACGCTTCGGAGCTTCCTCTGCTGATGTCCGACTTATCTGCCGAATGGGGGAAGTGAATCTTTTCATTTTACTTTCTATTTATTTGTTACGGATTTTAAAAATAAACAAATAAAAACCGAAAAACCTCATTGGAGGCTTTTCAAGCGCGCGTCGCCCCTTTAACATTTTTGGCTAAACCCTTCTGGCTCACCCCCCGCCCCTGCTTTGTGAATATCGTCGCTCGCAGAACGCTTGACATTTTGATTCCATTTTTTTTTTTTTTAAATTTGTTTATTCAAATGCAATGAAAGCTGCAATAAGCGCGCGGGGTGTTTATATTATCCGAGCTGGAAACCTGCGGCTGAGATTACTCGCCGAGGCCAAAATATTTTTAGAAATGACTATCTATAAACTGACATTCAGCGCGGCCCGCGCATCGCCTCTGAACTTTCCGTGCTCACGCTGGCATGCCACGCGGCCTTTTAGTTAAAGGGCTCGGCAGCGGAATTTGAATAATATTTGATTGCCGGGACGCCGGAATTCCAGATTTAGAAAATGCTGCGCGCTAACTATAGAACGATTAATTAGCAGAACGTGGAAGTCGGCCGGGATTCAGAAGGGCAAAAATATTTTCGGTGTTTTTTTTAATATTTTCCTTTTTTTTTCCTTTCACTCTCCGAACTTTCACTTTACTCTTTTATTTATTTACTTTTAAAATAACACGACTTGGTATGATTAGAATTTATGATATTATTGGCTGGCAATTTCCGTGGAATTACATTAACCCTTATTCAACCTTTCATGGCTGCGACTGATCCAAAAAAGTGGGTTCCAGAATAAAATACTCAATTAAAGGGACACTACCACGTACATAAGCCGAAACTAGATTACTTGTGCATTAAGAACAAAACCAACTTATAAAACACATTATAAACCGCATGATAAAACACATTATAAACCGCATGATAAAAACCATGATAAAACACATTATAAACCGCATGATAAAAAACACGGTAAAACACATTATAAAACACACGATGAAACACATTATAAGATACATTCTAAAACGCATGATAAACCACATAAAACACATTATAATCCGCATGATAAAAAACATGGTAAAACACATTATAAAACACATGATGAAACACATTATAAGATACATTCTAAAACACATGATAAACCACATAAAATGCATTATAAAACGTAATATGAAACACATAAAACACATGGTAAAACGCATTATAAGACACATTATAAGACACATGATAAAACACATTATAAGACACATGATAAAACGCATTATAAAAGGCATGATAAAACACACAAGACACCTTATAAAACACATGATGAAACGCATGATGAAACACATTATGAAACACATTATAAAACACATGATAAAACACTTGATAAAAGGCATTCTAAACCACATTATAAAACGCATTATAAACCACATGATAAAGCACATTATAAAACAGATGATAAAACACATTATAAGGCACATTATAAAACGCATGACAAAACGCATTATAAGACACATTATAAAACACATTATAAAATGCATGATAAAACACATTATAAGACACATTATAAAACACATTATAAACCGCATGATAAAACACACGGTAAAACACATTATAAAACACATGATGAAACACATTATAAGATACATTCTAAAACGCATGATAAACCACATAAAATGCATTATAAAACGTAATATGAAACACATAAAACACATGGTAAAACGCATTATAAGACACATTATAAGACACATGATAAAACACATTATAAGACACATGATAAAACGCATTATAAAAGGCATGATAAAACACACAAGACACCTTATAAAACACATGATGAAACGCATGATGAAACACATTATGAAACACATTATAAAACACATGATAAAACACTTGATAAAAGGCATTCTAAACCACATTATAAAACGCATTATAAACCACATGATAAAGCACATTATAAAACAGATGATAAAACACATTATAAGGCACATTATAAAACGCATGACAAAACGCATTATAAGACACATTATAAAACACATTATAAAATGCATGATAAAACACATTATAAGACACATTATAAAACACACGATGAAACGCATTATAAAACAAATGATAAAACGCATTATGAAACGCGTTATAAACCACATGATAAAACGCATTATAAAATGCATGATAAAAACACATGATAAACCACATAATATTCATTATAAAACGCAGTAAGAAACACAGTATAAAACACATACAGGGTTATTCAGAGAGCGGTGAAAAGTAGGAGAATGACTGGAGAATGAAAAATTCTAGGTCAAAATAGCCGATTTGGAAAGTGAGATGAAAGGGAGAATTTTTCTGGTTTTGCTATTCTGACCTAGAATTTTTCATTCTCCAGTCATTCTCCTGCTTTTCACGCTCTCTGAATAACCCGATAGTAAAATGCATTATAAAACACATGATAAAACATATTATAAAACGCATTATCAAACACATGATAAAGCATATTATAAAACGCATGATAAAAAACATTATAAGACACATTATAAAACACATGATAAACCACATGATGAAACACATTATAAAACACATGATAAAACACATTATAAAACACATGATAAAATGCATTTTAAAACGCATTATGAAACACATTATAAAACACATGGTGAAACACATGATAAAACGCATGATAAAACGCATGATAAAACACATTATAGAACACATTATAAAACATACACATGATAAAACGCATTATACACTAGGGATGCCAGTCCGGCCAAGACATATTTTCTAATGGGAAAAAAGTTACGGAGATTAGGATGGACCTCCAGGCGGAGGCAGACCATGAAGGATCGCCAGATCAGCCATGTTTTCCTGGACACATGTTACTATTTCATGCAGAGGGAATGCACAGGGAAAAGTGCTGCCCTGCAACATGTATAATTCATATGCTGCAGGAAGGAAATCAAGGCGGGTCACCTGGGATTCCTTTATGATTTCTTTCTTGCAGCGTATGGATTATACATGCTGCGGGGTGGCATTTTTCATGCACTGCCCATCAGAATGAATAAATTATATGCGTCCAGGAAAACATGGCCGACCTGGCGACCCTAGAATACGCAGAGCCGGTGAAGGATTTCTGTCGCCCCTAGGCAAAAAAACCCCTAAATAGGCAGAACAACTTCTGCCATAGTGTTTACGATTATATTACCGAAGAATGTCGCCCCCTCCTAATGGCGCCCCCAGGCACTTGCCTAATGAATGCACCGGCCCTGAGTGTACATAATAAATACTTTCCGGACTACACAATTTTTATTTTGGATGCAATGTATCTGATAAATATTTGATTATTATTTTTATTATTTCACCCCGTTACATGTCGTTCTATAATTTACCAAGGCGGTTTGGTGGGAGAAATCGAGGGTCTATGTCAGTTTGCTCTCGTCATCACCTTGTATTATCTCTGGGATATTTCCCATGCTCCCTCTTGGGATTCAAACACTCTTTCAGCATTAAATAAAGTTCCTCCCATGTGGACGTTCATTTATGGGCTTTTCAGTGGAAAAAGCTCAAATCCACCGCAATTGTCCATTAACTCCTTCGCTACCAAGATCGATTATATTCGCTCTGCAAGGCAACTCCTGGAGCCCCGATATATAGTATAGTCATTGTGGCAGGGATCTTAAATTCTGGCCCCCCCAGATGTTGATTGCCTACATTTCCCAGAATTCTTTGAATGCAATAGATGGTCAGAGAATCATGGGAGTTGTAGTTCAGAACCATCTGGGGGACTGGAGTTTGAGATCCCTGCATTATGGAGCAGTGCAAAGGAATTTCATTTATTGTGAATGAGATTTGTTTGCATTTGGGCCCCTAAAGTTTCAGCACGGCGGGCATGATGCCCGGAGTGCTAAGACGTTTTAAAACCAGCTGGGAATGTATGTGAATGACATCTCCCCAGCCGATCCTGCACGGAGACCTGAACTGCAGTGACTGCTTTTGGCCGGCAGGTGGCGACATCTCCCTGCCAAATCGGTTATTACAGTAAGGAATACACTGGGAATATTGCCGAATATTTCTTGCTGTACAATTAATTTAATAAGATTTTTCCAAAAAAAAACACCGGCTCCTGACAGTGGTTTTCTGGGAAAAACCGTTGGGTGTGAAGGGGTTAAAAAAAAACAAGAGAACTTTGAGACGTTCTGATGACGATAATTCTTAGAATTGGCAGCCTGGATTCCCTTGGTTGGTCAGTTTATGAATCATTTTACATTGTGTATACCAGACTAACACGGCTCACCCCCCCCACCCCATGAGTAGATATGTGACATTGAGTAAACATGGCGGACTGGGATCCATCAGACACAGTGCTCTACCCGGAGCTCACTGATGGATCCTAAAAGGCCGTTGTTCTTCGCTACACCTCCCTTTTATGCACTTCTGGTCTTTGTTATTTAACCACAGAGCAATTTGTCGGACTTGACATCATGTTTTGAAGAGTCATCAGGTGACCCAACTCATGCCAGGTCCAGATAACGGGACTGAAAGCTCCCCGGGGTCTACTCACTACTTGCGGAGACAATGAGGCTGAAATTCTCCTTGCGTTCTACCGATAACTCCTTGGATAAAGCTACCTGACTCTATCGTGTGATTTGTTGCTCTGACAACTCTGGAAAGTGTCTGGAACATGCTTCTGGGCAGATAGCCACTTGCTCTCCACCTTGGAAAAATGTATTTTACATCTGGAGAATGCAGGAGCAATTTCTTAAGCGTATAAAGCTGGTGCGTTGGGCTGTTCGTCCACTGGGTCTGTATTCGTGCGATCATCCGATATCGTCTGTCGTCGTCCGACCGATCCCACAACATGCAGGTGAATCAGCCGTCTTCCACTGCATCCGACCACCATCGGGTAACTCTTGCGATCTTTCCCATTTCAATGGGATTTGTCGGACGATGCCGGGACGATCTGGTACAAGTTACATGAAAAAAAGATGAATTGTATAGTTAAACCGTCGAGCCGCGGCAGGGAAATTGTCCCGTAGAGAAGTGATTCAGTTCAACGGGTGAATCCCAGAGGATTCAATGTAAAAAAAATATAAAAAAAATGTATTCAACCGTTTATTCTTTTCATCTGCAGCAAAAATCTTTTTTATTTATTTCATTTTTTGACATTTTTTTGAGTATTTTTCTTTAGGCGAAATTTGTGATTCCTATTTTTTTTAAACAGACAAAGCTTTTTTTCGCTGGACGAACGTGGTGTGTTTTTTTTTCCAATACTTCAGTCTGGCTGCATTTGGCAGTGCTGTCCTTGGTGCTGAAACCTATTTCAGCAGCACCAGGGACAGGTGGAGTGGGGTTTCTCCTACAAATATTTTTTTTTTTCTCGTTCGGTAGCCTGTCTGTCGACCGACCTGGGTCGCCCACAGACGCTTCCAGTGGACGACCCTGGTTGTCTGTAAGCAGACCCAGTGGACAGCCAGCCGTAGGGTTTAAATGTGACTGACATTTTGGTGCTCTCCCAATCACCGCACTTTGAATTTGATTCGCCGACCCTTCGCTGAATTCAGCAATCACTGCAGGGTCCCCGAAGTGCGGTGAATCATCCCACCAAAATCGATCCAAAAAAACCGTCGCCGAACAGACCGTTGACCAGCCGCCAGAAAAAGCCGACAAGCCGCTGAACAAGGGTAAAAAAAAATATTAAAACACTGCATCTTTCAAAAGGTGTTAAAAAAAAACTACTGCATGAAAATGCCTGGAAATAATATCAGGTCCTATGAATAATAATAAATAATAAATAAATAAAAAATCACTGTGAAAAACCTCAAAAAATGCCTAAGAAATAAATAAAAAAAACTTTTTGCTGCAAATGAAAAGAACAAACGGTTGAAAAAATATTTAATAAAAACAGGGATTTTTTTTTTACAATGAAACCTATGGGATTTGCCTGATTAAACCTGCCGAATGAAACCACCGAACAGCAGGGAATTTCACCTGCATTTCTCTGCTGTTCGGTGTCTGTGAATAGATTAACCATTGCTTCTCTATGGGGGATTTCACTGCCGTCGAACAGGCGCCGTATTTCGCTGGCAATTTGTCAAAATATGTCGAACTGCCTGCTCTCTGAATAGCCCAGGGGTCAGCAACCTTGACTTCCGGATGTTTTGGGAACTACGTTTCCCATGTGGCTCAGTAAGCCTAATGGATGACCAAGCATCATGGGATATGTAGTTCCCAAAGCATCAGGGAGCCAAGGTTGCTGACCTCTGGAATAGCCGAATGGCCAAGAAATGTTACCGTACGGGGAAACTCACTGTTCGGTGCCATTTTGTGGCCGATTTGCTCTGTGTGAAAAACCCTGAAACAGAAAGAGGATAGCGGGCCTCTGTGCCATGTGTCAAACCAATAGAAAATAATCCGTTATAATGTTTCAGATTCCAGGATTCTGGTTTGGTTTAGATTTGACCTTTCGACCCTAATCAGTTTCAGCTCGAGCAGAGTTCATCACTTCCCAATTAAGTCCATCGAGAAAATGAGGAAATAATTATAATTTAGATAAGCGGCAACGATTACAAGTAACAAAGTTAAGTGCGACGTGACGGTATTTTATTATTTCCACATCTTAGTAAATGAAGGGAAACGCAGAGTGCCGGCAGGAAACCGTGTCTGGACACGCGGTACCCGTAAGGAATTCCGTTACCTCCGGGTCTGCGTCAGAATAATACGTGCTTTTCTTTCTTTTTTTTCTTTTCATTTTTGGCTTTGTTACAAAAACTGAATATACTGAGAACAATGAGAATCCCAAAATGCTTTTTTCTTATTCGAGAGCAGGCGGGGATCTGCGTTCGCCCTTTGGGAAGAGATTTTATCGCGTTGTAGTTTTGTGTGGATGTTCGGAACGTACGTGACAGTAAAGATTGTTAAAAACAAAAAACACGGATCTCCGGTTCCTCTGCAACGTGTTAGACACCAGAAGAGACGGTAAGATTACTGGACGTCCGCTGGATCCGTAGTCGGACGACCGACTATTTCGTCAGACCATGGACGACGTCGGTCGTCCGACCAGGTCCGACTGGGGTCGTCCACTGCAAGCGACTATGGATGACAGTGATCTGCCATATACGTACATCAACAGACGACTAGTATCGTCCACTGCAAGCGATTGGTCTGACGACTACGGTCGATGAAGATCAGATTTCAGAGGCGGAGTGAGTGCAGAGGCTGCCGAAACCAGAATGAACTGGTTTTACATACAAAAACAAGTTCATTCTGCTTTTGGAACCAGTGCAGTCCTTTTTTTTGTTACAATTTTTTTTACTCTGCACTTTGTCTGTAAACCTGTCAAACTATCCCCTAAATCAGGGCATGACGCCAACACTTCAGTGCAGTACTGCGCTCTGATATTCGTTCTCTCCGCCTTCGCAGATTGCCGATGAGCAGCGATCTACAGCAAACTGCACCATATTTCGCCATCATTTTTACAGTACAAACCCCGTATGGGGAAATTCAACATTATGCGCCCTTCAGGAGGCATGTCAGTGCTTAGTAAATAAACCCCTTTTGCGCAGCAGCACCGCTAGTCCCACCATATTACACAGCTAGTCCCAACATATTACACAGCTAGTCCCACCATGTTACAAAGCTAGTCCCACCATGTTACACAGCTAGTCCCACCATGTTACACAGCTAGTCCCACCATATTACACAGCTAGTCCCACCATGTTACACAGCTAGTCCCACCATGTTACACAGCTAGTCCCACCATGTTACAAAGCTAGTCCCACCATGTTACACAGCTAGTCCCACCATATTACACAGCTAGTCCCACCATGTTGCCCAGCTAGTCCCACCATGTTACACAGCTAGTCCCAACATGTTACACAGCTAGTCCCACCATGTTGCCCAGCTAGTCCCACCATGTTGCCCAGCTAGTCCCACCATGTTACACAGCTAGTCCCACCATGTTGACCAGCTAGTCCCACCATGTTACACAGCTAGTCCCACCATGTTGCCCAGCTAGTCCCACCATGTTACACAGCTAGTCCCACCATGTTGCCCAGCTAGTCCCACCATGTTGACCAGCTAGTCCCACCATGTTACACAGCTAGTCCCACCATGTTGCCCAGCTAGTCCCACCATGTTGACCAGCTAGTCCCACCATGTTACACAGCTAGTCCCACCATGTTGACCAGCTAGTCCCACCATGTTACACAGCTAGTCCCACCATGTTGCCCAGCTAGTCCCAACATGTTACACAGCTAGTCCCACCATGTTACACAGCTAGTCCCACCATGTTGCCCAGCTAGTCCCACCATGTTGACCAGCTAGTCCCACCATGTTACACAGCTAGTCCCACCATATTACACAGCTAGTCCCACCATGTTGACCAGCTAGTCCCACCATGTTGCCCAGCTAGTCCCAACATGTTACACAGCTAGTCCCACCATGTTACACAGCTAGTCCCACCATGTTGCCCAGCTAGTCCCACCATGTTGACCAGCTAGTCCCACCATGTTGACCAGCTAGTCCCACCATGTTGACCAGCTAGTCCCACCATGTTACACAGCTAGTCCCACCATGTTACACAGCTAGTCCCACCATATTACACAGCTAGTCCCAACATGTTACACAGCTAGTCCCACCATGTTGACCAGCTAGTCCCACCATGTTACACAGCTAGTCCCACCATGTTGACCAGCTAGTCCCACCATGTTACACAGCTAGTCCCACCATGTTGCCCAGCTAGTCCCAACATGTTACACAGCTAGTCCCACCATGTTACACAGCTAGTCCCACCATGTTGCCCAGCTAGTCCCACCATGTTGACCAGCTAGTCCCACCATGTTACACAGCTAGTCCCACCATGTTACACAGCTAGTCCCACCATATAACACAGCTAGTCCCACCATGTTACACAGCTAGTCCCACCATGTTACACAGCTAGTCCCACCATGTTACACAGCTAGTCCCACCATGTTACACAGCTAGTCCCACCATATAACACAGCTAGTCCCACCATGTTACACAGCTAGTCCCACCATATTACACAGCTAGTCCCACCATGTTGCCCAGCTAGTCCCAACATGTTACACAGCTAGTCCCACCATGTTACACAGCTAGTCCCACCATGTTGCCCAGCTAGTCCCACCATGTTGACCAGCTAGTCCCACCATGTTACACAGCTAGTCCCACCATATTACACAGCTAGTCCCACCATGTTGACCAGCTAGTCCCACCATGTTGCCCAGCTAGTCCCAACATGTTACACAGCTAGTCCCACCATGTTACACAGCTAGTCCCACCATGTTGCCCAGCTAGTCCCACCATGTTGACCAGCTAGTCCCACCATGTTGACCAGCTAGTCCCACCATGTTGACCAGCTAGTCCCACCATGTTACACAGCTAGTCCCACCATGTTACACAGCTAGTCCCACCATATTACACAGCTAGTCCCAACATGTTACACAGCTAGTCCCACCATGTTGACCAGCTAGTCCCACCATGTTACACAGCTAGTCCCACCATGTTGACCAGCTAGTCCCACCATGTTACACAGCTAGTCCCACCATGTTGCCCAGCTAGTCCCAACATGTTACACAGCTAGTCCCACCATGTTACACAGCTAGTCCCACCATGTTGCCCAGCTAGTCCCACCATGTTGACCAGCTAGTCCCACCATGTTACACAGCTAGTCCCACCATGTTACACAGCTAGTCCCACCATATAACACAGCTAGTCCCACCATGTTACACAGCTAGTCCCACCATGTTACACAGCTAGTCCCACCATGTTACACAGCTAGTCCCACCATGTTACACAGCTAGTCCCACCATATAACACAGCTAGTCCCACCATGTTACACAGCTAGTCCCACCATGTTACACAGCTAGTCCCACCATATTACACAGCTAGTCCCACCATATTACACAGCTTGTCCCACCATGTTACACAGCTAGTCCCACCATGTTACACAGCTAGTCCCACCATATAACACAGCTAGTCCCACCATGTTACACAGCTAGTCCCACCATGTTACACAGCTAGTCCCAACATGTTACACAGCTAGTCCCACCATGTTACACAGCTAGTCCCACCATGTTACACAGCTAGTCCCACCATATTACACAGCTAGTCCCAACATGTTACACAGCTAGTCCCACCATGTTACACAGCTAGTCCCACCATGTTACACAGCTAGTCCCACCATGTTACACAGCTAGTCCCACCATGTTACACAGCTAGTCCCACCATGTTACACAGCTAGTCCCACCATGTTACACAGCTAGTCCCACCATGTTACACAGCTAGTCCCACCATATTACACAGCTAGTCCCACCATGTTACACAGCTAGTCCCACCATATTACACAGCTAGTCCCACCATGTTACACAGCTAGTCCCACCATGTTACACAGCTAGTCCCACCATGTTGCACAGCTAGTCCCACCATGCAAAAAGGTGTTTTGGTAAACTTGCATCATGTCTGCACCATTTATTTTCAATGGGAGTTAAAAAAAACAGTAAAACCAATATAAATGCGTTTTTTTAACTCCCCTAACGAGTTTGTCAACATCCATCTTGCCCAGCAATCGTTCTAAACTCCCAGCCTGCAAGGTGTGATCGCCCGTCTGCTGCGGGCTTTACCCGTCGCCAGAAGTGAGACGTCGAACGTCTGCTGCAATGGACGATGGTTCCAATCACATTCCTGTTACGGGATTGGATGAACGATGTCAGACGATATCGGATGATCGCACCATCACACGAAAATGGATCCAGTGGACGGCCAGCCTAACGCCACGGTCAGACGAGCGCACTATGTGCACCTGTACTGATGTGCCGCCCAGCGTCTGTCACAGCGTGGAGACACTTCAACAGGGCCGGTGACACGCTGTAGCGTGCACACGAATTGCGCGCGCTACAAGCGCACGTGCCGAAAGCCTCACCGTCTAAACGCTAGACACGCTTTGGACAGAGCTGCAAAGCACCATTCTTCATAGGAGGATCGAGTCTTGCTGAGCACTGAGCGCACTAACTGCACTCAGCGAAGCGGCCAGACGGGCATCGAGTGAAAGGAACGTCCTCTCTCACGGACGTTCCTTCGGCTCTGAAAAAGGCTCGTCTGACCCCGGCCTAAAGGAGAGGATTGAAAGGCGAAATAGCGAGGACTTCTAAATCAATTGTTCAATACAATTCTTGATAGGCTTGTGCACCGATTTTTTTTTCGGTTCGATTCGATTCGATTTTTCGGATTTTCAAACTTTTCGATTCGGCTCGTTTCGACCGATTTCTGTTTCGATTCGGTTCGGCTCGACTCGTTTTTCGTATACATTTTTGTTTCGGAATATCGACCATTTTTTGTATTTTCGTGTCACTTTGCTCGTTTTTTGTATCGACTTTTTGTGATTTCGGAAATTTTCGTTTTTTCGGAACGTCTGTTCTCCTCGTTTCAAAGCAATAAATTTCGATTTGACACATTTCAAGTCCATTCGAAAATTCCGAAAATATTTCGTTTCGGCTCGGTAAACTTTTCGGATCTGCTGTTTTCGGATCTAAAAATTTTCAGAAAATCGGCCGCATCTGAAAACACGAATCGGGAAATTTCGTGAAAATTCCGAAATTCCGAAACCCGAAACGCACATCCCTAATTCTTGACAATATGGGAGATCCTGCTTCCCCGAAAATAAGACCTAGTACTATTTTTGATTTAATGCTAACGCATGAGACCTACCCTGAAAATAAGACCTAGTTTGATGATTCCCAGGGCTGGCGGTGGCATAAAGGGCAACTCGAAGAGCTGCCGGAGACAGAGGCGAGAGAGAATCAGCGATGCCGGAGCCAGAGGAAACGAGGTGGCAGGGGAGGGAGCAGAGCCGCATAAGCCGATGCTTCCTCTAGCGCCAGCTCCTGTCACAGGCGGAGTGATACCAGATGTACATCGCCTGTGAGGAATCGATAGTGAAAGCGCGCTTCGCTCATTCTGGCCAGCGATTGGCTACCAAATTGCTATTGAAAAGGTACGGCACCCCTGATTGCTCTGATCACCCTATGATTCAATAGGGATGTGCGTTTCGGGTTTCAGAATTTCGGAACTTTCACGAAATTTCCCGATTCGTGTTTTCGGATGCGGCCGATTTTTCGAAAATTTTTAGATCCGAAAATGGCAGATCCGAAAAGTTTTCCGAGCCGAAACGAAATATTTTCGGAATTTTCGAATGGACTTGAAATGTGTCAAATCAAAATTTATTTTCACTCTATTCATGATTTCGGGTTCCGAAAAATAAGAAAATTTCCGAAATCTCAAAAAGTCGATACAAAAAACGAGCTAAGTGATCCGAAAATACGATTAATGGTCGATATTCCGAAAAAAAAATGTACACGAAAAACAAGTCGAACCGAACCGAATCGAAACAGAAATCGGTCGAAACGAGCCGAATCGAAACGTTTAAACATCCGAACGAGCCGAACCGAATCGAACCGAAAAAAAAATCGGTGCACAAGCCTATTATTCAATCCAGTCTTGCAAGTCTTTTACTGGTATTAAAAAAAAGAAATAAGACCTAGTGTGTTTATTTAGGGCCAAAGAAATATAAGACAGTGTCTTATTTTTGGGGAAACATACAGGGTTATTCAAATAGAATCGAAAAGCCACTGCACGTTCGGTGACTTTTCATTCTCTTCAATTCGGTTCGATTTCGGCGACCCTGCGGTGTATTCAGCAAGCACCACGGGGTCCCTGAATTGCAGGGAAAAGTCGCCGCGAACCCGCCGAAAACTGACCGCAAAACGAGGGCGAACGCACAACGAAACCTGCAAAAACATCTGGATTAACCCCGCTGAAAACGCCGGAAAAACCCGAGCAGGAGCCGATCACACACAGCGCAGCCTCCAGAAAAAAGCCGACACCGCAGACGAGTGCAGTGAATAAATTAGGAAAACAGTTTGCTTGAATGTTTGAAAAGTGAAACGCTGTTTGCAAAGAAACTACTGAGCGAAAGTGTCTGAAATTTACATATAAGATCCAATAAATGATAATAAAAAGGGCTATTACAGAAAAAATAAGTAAAGTTTAAAAACAAAATTTACAAAAATCTCGAAAAATGCTTAAAATTTCCTAAAAAATCTAGAAATAAAGAGACTCTTTACTGCAGAATTTTATAATGAACGGTTTATTAGATATTGAATTAAAACGGGAATATTTTTAACATTGAAGCCTATAGGATTCTCCTGAATAAATCTGCCGAATGAAAACACCGAATGGCAGGGCATTAGGGGAACCTTTCACTGCTGGTTTGTGTTCTCTGAATAGCCGAAGCAGTGCTTTTTCATGGGGATTTCACTGCCCTCGAACAGGCACCGAACAGGCACCGAATGTGCAGGCAATTCACCAAGATTTTGCGAATTACCTGCTCTCTGGATAGCCGAATGGCCAAGAAAGGTTACCGAATGCTGATTTTCAGTGTTCGGTTCCCTTTCGGCAGCCATTTGGATCTCTTTGAATAACCCTGATGGTAGCTTTAGGCTGGGCGTCCGCTGTCACTGTAGTCTGGAAACCAACTTGGTCACCCGACTACAGACAACACCATCAGCCGAACAGGGTCGTCCACTGGAAACGTCTGTGGACGACCCAGATCGGTCAATGGACAGGCCGGCCCACGAAAAACCCCGCCGCGACCAGGGGCGGATCCAGAGGGGGGGCAACGGGGCAATTGCCCCCCCCCCGAGAAAATCGCCGCCAGCGTTCTCTTCTCCCTACTGACGAGCGGCCGCTGACACGCAGCCTGGTCGCTCGCCTGGGACGAGAACCACCTGACCACCACCTGACCAGCCACGTGATCTTGCGAGAACACGACTGCGCGGCTGGTCAGGTGGTTCCCAGCAAGCGGCCAAGCTACAAGTCAGCGGCCACTCGCCTGTCGCCTCGTGGGGGGCCGGGGAGAAGAGGAGAACGCCGGCAGAGCCTGGCCTGGACCAGCAAAGAGGTGAGAGCTGGGGGAAAATATACCCATGAAGCTGGGGGCAAAAATACCCATGAAGCGGGGGGGGCAAATATACCCATGGAGCTGGGGCAAATATACCCATGGAGATGGGACAAATATACCCATGAAGCGGGGGGAATATATATATATAGAGTGGGGGCAAATATAGCCATGGAGTGGGGGCAAATATAGCCATGGAGCTGGGACAAATATACCCGTGGAGCTGGGACAAATATACCCGTGGAGCTGAGACAAATATACCCATGGAGCTGGGGGCAAATATACCCATGGAGTGGGGGCAATATATACCCATGAAGCGGGGGGCAACATATACCCATGTGAGCTAAGGGCAAATATACCCATGTGAGCTGCCTGGGGGCAATATATATATCCATGTGAGTTGGGGCAATATATATATATCCATGTGAGCTGGGGGCAAATATCTAAATCCATGTGAGCTGCTTGGGGGCAATATATATATCCATGTGAGCTCCCTGGGGCAATATATATATCCATGTGAGCTGCCTGGGGGCAAATATCTATATCCATGTGAGCTGCCTGGGGGCAAATATCTATATCCATGTGAGCTGCTTTGGGGGCAATAGCCATGTGAGCTGCTTTGGGGGCAATATATATATATCCATGTGAGCTGCCTGGGGGCAATATATATATCCATGTGAGCTGCCTGGGGGCAATATATATCCATGTGAGTTGGGGCAATATATATATATATATACATGTGAGCTGGGGCAAATATCTATATCCATGTGAGCTGCTTGGGGGCAATATATATATACCATGTGAGCTGCCTGGGGGCAATATATATATCCATGTGAGCTGCCTGGGGGCAATATATATATCCATGTGAGCTGCCTGGGGGCAATATATATCCATGTGAGTTGGGGCAATATATATCCATGTGAGCTGGGGGCCAATATATCTGCCTGTCACTGCGAACCCAACATCAGCTCTTGGCCAAAACTGGTAGAATGCCCCCCGAAACCTGTTTCTGGATCCGCCCCTGGCCGCGACACCACTGCTTGGAGGAAATAAAACTGTCTCTGGTGCTGAAACTCGAGGACAGCCCCCCTCAAGCTGATTTTTATTTTTTCTAAATAGCGTTTTCTTTTTACTGTAACAGATCTTTTTTTTATCATTCATAGATAGGATCTTATATGTAAATCCGAGACATTTTCGTCTGGTGGGTCTTTGCAAACAGCGTTTCAAATTCGACACTTTCAGGCTAGGGTCAGACTGAGGCAGTGCGAACGCGCGTTCTGGCGCACTTAATCACGGCCGTGCTAGCAGCAGATGCCGGGCAATGACGGCCAATATACGAAGTACGGTCGCACAAAAGTCCGGCTGCGCAACGCAAGTGGAAAATGAACGCATTTTTTCGAGAACGTTAAACCACTAGTACTGACGTACAGAGTGCGCTGCGTCCGCTAGCGGCGTGTGTGCGTGAATTGGAGACGTCAGACACTGCTAATGTCCGGCCAACATAAGTCCAGATGCAAGAAGTGTTTTATTGATGATCCGTACAAAATCACGGATGAAACTGCGCATAGTATGACCGCTATTGCGTATTCCGTGAAAAAATACGTCCATTCTTCGAACGCACATTTTCACGGACAACGTGAAAAATGCGTTAGTCTGACCCTAGCCTTAATCGTTGTTTTTGTTTGTTAGTTTTTTTGCCCTGCTTGTCGGCTTGTCTGCTTTGTCCAGCAACTGGTCGGCGCTGTGCTGTGATCATGTTTTTTTCGGCTGGCTTGCAGCGGATAATCGGCTTTTTTAAGATGCGTTCGGCTTTTTTCCATGATTTCACAGCGTTTTTTGCGTTAGATTCAGCGGTTTTGAGGCGGTTTTTCGGATGCGGTCGGCGGCTTTTCCCTGCACTTCAGGGACCCTGCGTTGAATGCTGGGAAGTGCCAGGAACGAAAGAGCACCGAAATTGCTGTGGAATTCTGTGAATAACCCTGTATGTGTTAAACAATGTTTACTAAAGATTTCAGTTGCTACACAATTACCTGCATTGTATACATTGTAACCTGATGTCATAACCCCAAGCGGAGATTATAATAATTATTAAGTCTCCTGACACAGGACCCTGTAAACCTGCCGAAACATCTCCCCCGCACCTCCCTGATAAATGTGTGACTGGTAAAAATCTATACAGTGCACACACCTCCACACCCCTGTGTAATAAATAATAAAGATACTCTCTCCGCTAAATAAAGATTAAAGGACACTCAGGGACTAATTGCAATGTAACCAATAACAGGGAACCTCTAATGGGAAGTATCGACGCCGGCCGATAACACTCAGCGGCTGTTTACGACCGAGCCGCTGTATTAGCAGGGAGCTGCTACGTGACATTAAATCAATATTCTATTAAAAATAGAGTTTTCTTTTTTAACCCTTAAATAATTCGGCGGATCCTGCTGACAAGCCTCTATTTTTTTACATTTTTATTCTAAGTGATTTACTCCCCTTTTCTCCCTCGTCACGCGCAGCTCCTCCTCTTCAGCTCAGGGACTCCCGAAACTGGAAGTCCCCTGCAGCTTTGCAGATTGCATAGTGAAGAAACATTAAATTGTGCACCTCTACGGCTTTACGCATTCTACATACGCAAGTTCCGTAGCGCCTGCACAGAGCGATGGATCGGAGCTGCACGCGCATGCACAGATCTGATCAATCGCTGCCTCTCTGGGAACGCTCGCTGCAACGATTGGTCTCAGAGGGTGACGTCAACCACTCTCTGCATGTGACATCACTAGTGGCCGATCTTGTGATGCTGGTGACGCTGGGTGGGTGGAGGAAACTCCTCCGCTTCACCCAGCAGATCGGGCAGGGGGAGGGGGACTCCTCGATTCCTGACCACTTTAAAAAACTATAGTGGTCAGGATGAGTGGAGCGTCCCTTTAAAAGTGTTGCCACGGCGGTAAGGAGTATTTAAAAAAAAATGATCTTCCAAAAAAAAAAAAAAACACTTCTTCCTGACAGTTGTTGCTTTTTTAAATTCTTTTGGTAAAGATGAGGTTAAAAGCAAAAATCTGTATGCTGCTAGCCCAAAAAAAGCTTTTTTGATCCCTTTACCGGCTCCATCTTTTAAAAAAAAAATTTGGGCCAGCGTCATTTTTCATATATCAAATATTGACTCTGGCTGATTTAAATTCAATTAAATTAGCAGATATTTTTAAAATATATATATATATGTATATCAGACAATATTTTTTCGAAAAAAATCGTCCGTTGGAATCAGATTGAGCCCTTAGTGACAAAGCATTGATATTGTGAAAAAACTGCAGGTGATGTTACATTTTGATTGTGAATTCCAAATTCAGCCAAAAAATTCATTAAAAAGGGCTAAAGGGTCACAAAAACATGTCATCATCGCTGACCTGTGATATTAAAAGCACATACGGGGCAGAACGACCCACATGACATCCTTTTCCTGAAATGGGGAGGATGGGGGTATATCACCTAAAGCAGTGATGGTGAACCTCGGCATCCTATCAGGGTAATTCAAAGAGATTCGAAAAGTCGCCGCACGTTCGGTGACTTTTCGTTCTCTTCAATTCGGTTCGTTTTGCCGATCCCATTTCGGCGACCCTGCGGTGTATTCAGCAAGTACCACAGAGTCCCCAAATTGCAGGGAAAGGCCGCCGCAAACCTGACGAAAACTCACTGCAAAATCCGGCGAATGCACGCAGAAAACCCGCAAAAACATCTGGATTAACCTGCCGAAAACCACAGAAAAGCCCGAGCAGGAGCCGATCGCACGCAGCGAAGCTGCCGGAAAAAGCCGAGAAAGCCGACACCGCAGACGAGTGCAGTGAATAAATTAGAAACAGTTTGCTTGAATGTTTGAAAAGTGAAACGCTGTTTGCAAAGAAACTACTGAGCGAAAATGTCTGAAATTTGCATATGATCCAATGAATGATAATAAAAAGGCTGTTACAGAAAAAAGAAGTAAAGTTAAAAAAAATCTGACTTTTAAAAAAAAATTAAGAAAAATGCTTAAAATATCCGAAAAAATCTATAAATAAAGAGACTCTTTACTGCAGAATTTTTTAATGAATATTAGATATTGAATTAAAACGTTTTTAACATTGAAGCCTATGGGATTCTCCTGAATAAACCTGTCGAATGAAACCACCGAATGACAGGGCATTAGGGGAACCTTTCACTGCTGGTTTGTGTTCTCTGAATAGATGAAGCAGTGCTTTTTCATGGGGATTTCACTGCCCTCGAACAGGCACCGAACAGGCACCGTATGTGCAGGCAATTCGCTAGAATTTGGTGAATTGCCTGCTCTCTGAATAGCAGAATGGCCAGGAAAGGTAACCGAACGCTGATTTTCAGCATTCGGTTACCTTTCTCATGCAATTCGGATCTCTTTGAATTACCCTATATATATGTTTTGGAACTACGTGTCCCATGATTCTTAGTCACACATATGGCTGGCAAAGCCATCATGGCACATGCAGTTCGGAAACATCTGGGGAGCCATGGTTCCCCATCCCTGACCTAAACAGTGAGCAATCACTGGATGGACGAGTCCAGGGCAGCCATCAGAAATGATGAGGCCCCTTACTAAACCTCAAGATGGGGCGCCCCGTAAACTTCCTCAACTTTTAACAGCTTTTCGCCCCCTTACAAAACAAAAAAAAGGACATAACACAGCTCCACAGCAATAAAACTCACAGTAATGTGCGGTGTGTATGAGTGTATTGCAGAATCCACAGCAATAAAACTCACAGCAATGTGCGGTGTGTATGAGTGTATCACAGAGCACCACAGCAATAAAACTCACAGTAATGTGCGGTGTGTATGAGTGTATCACAGCTCCACTCCAATAAAACTCACAGTAATGTGCGGTGTGTATGAGTGTACCACAGCTCCACAACAATAAAACTCACACCAATGTGCGGTGTGTATGAGTGTATCACAGAGCTCCACAGCAATAAAACTCACAGTAATGTGCGGTGTGTATGAGTGAGTGTATCACAGAGCACCACAGCAATAAAACTCACAGTAATGTGCAGTGTGTATGAGTGTATCACAGAGCACCACAGCAATAAAACTCAAAGTAATGTGCAGTGTGTATGAGTGTATCACAGACAGGGCAGCCATCAGAAATGATGGGGCCCCTTACTTACGATGGGACAGCCCCCGGGGCCCCCCCGGCACTCCCTCGAACTCTAACAGCTTTTCTCCCCTTCAAAAAAAAGGACATAACATAGCACCACAGCAATATAACTCCCAGTAATGTGCAGTGTGTATGAGCGTATCAAAGAATCCACAGCAATAAAACTCCCAGTAATGTGCGGTGTGTATGAACGTATCACAGAATCCACAGCAATAAATCTCACAGTAACGGGCTGTATATGATGGCCTCTGGGTCTGGGCCTGGTCCCTGGGTCTGGTTTGGGCCTTGGGGTCTGGGCCTTGGGCCTTGGGGTTTGTGCTCTGGGCTTTGGGGTCTGGGCTGGGCCTGGGACTTGGGGTCTGGTCTGGGCCCTGGGTCTGGTCCCTGGGACTGGGCCTTGGGGTCTGGTCCCTGGGGTCTGGGCCCTGTGTCTGGTCTGGGGTCTGGGCCCTGAGTCTGGCCTGGGGTCTGGGCCCTGGTCCCTGGGTCTGGTCCCTGGGACTGGGCCTTGGGGTCTGGTCCCTGGGGTCTGGGCCCTGAGTCTGGTCTGGGGTCTGGGCCCTGAGTCTGGCCTGGGGTCTGGGCCCTGGTCCCTGGGTCTGGGCCCTGGGTCTGGGCTCTGGTCCCTTGGTCTGGGCCTTGGGGTCTGGTCCATGGGGCTGGGCCTGGTCCCTGGGGTCTGGGCCCTGGGTCTAGGCTGGGCCTGGTCCCTGGGGTCTGGACCTTGGGGTCTGAGGCCTGGTCCCTGGGTCTGGGCCTCGGGGTCTGGTCCCTGGGGTCTGGGCCCTGAGTCTGGTCTGGGGTCTGGGCCCTGAGTCTGGCCTGGGGTCTTGGCCCTGGTCCCTGGGTCTGGGCTCTGGTCCCTTGGTCTGGGCCTTGGGGCCTGGTCCCTGGGGTCTGGGCCCTGGGTCTAGGCTGGGCCTGGTCCCTGGGGTCTGGACCCTGGGTCTGGGCCTTGGGGTCTGGTCCCTGGGTTTGGGCCTCGGAGTCTGGGCTATGGGTCTGGTCCCTGGGTCTGGCCTGGGCCCTGGGTCTGGGCCTTGGGCCCTGGGGTCTAGGCCCAGGGTCTGGGCCCTGGGATCTGGGCCTTGGGGTCTGGGCCTTGGGGTCTGGGCCTTGGGGTCTGGGCCCTGGGGTCTGGGCCTGGGGTCTGGGCCTTGGGGTCTGGGCCCAGGGTCTGGGCCTTGGGGTCTGGGCCCTGGGGTCTGGGCCTTGGGCCCTGGGTCTGGGCCTTGGGGTCTGGGCCCTGGGTCTTTGCCTTGGGGTCTGGGCCCTGGGGTCTGGACCCAGGGTCTGGGCCTTGGGGTCTGGGCCCTGGGTCTTGGGGTCTGGGCCCTGGGGTCTGGGCCATGGGGTCTGGGCCCTGGGGTCTGGGCCTGGGGTCTGGGCCTTGGGGTCGGGGTCTGGGCCTTGGGGTCTGGGCCTTGGGGTCTGGGCCCTGGGGTCTGGGCCTTGGGCCCTGGGTCTGGGCCTTGGGGTCTGGGCCCTGGGTCTTGGCCTTGGGGTCTGGGCCCTGGGGTCTGGACCCAGGGTCTGGGCCTTGGGGTCTGGGCCCTGGGTCTTGGGGTCTGGGGTCTGGGCCTTGGGGTCTGGGCCCTGGGCCCAGGGGTCTGGGCCTTGGGCCCTGGGTCTGGGCCCTGGGTCTGGGCCCTGGGCCCAGGGGTCTGGGCCTTGGGGTCTGGGCCTTGGGGTCTGGGCCCAGGGTCTGGGCCCAGGGTCTGGGCCTTGGGTCTAGGCTGGGCCCTGGCTCACCACTCCACTGTCTTATTTTCTTCTCTTCAATCTTCTTTTCTTCTGCTCTTCAGCCCGGCCCCTCCAGCTCAGGCACGCAGCTTCACTGAGTGGAGGGCGCGGAGCCAAAGCAACGTGCTTGGGAGGCCCCACACGCTGCTTAGCCCTGCCCAGCCAGGAAGTGAAGCTGTCAGGAGCCGGAGGAGACACAGTGTCTCCTCCGGCTCCTGCAGCAGCAGAGACACAGCTCCAAGATTCGGACTCCTCGAGTCCGATACCGGAGCTGTAAAAGGGCGACGCCGCTGCCGAGGGAGGCCCGGCCCCCAAGGCCCCGGTGGCCCGGGCCCCCTTACGGCAGCATGGGGCGTAATGCCCTGATGGCGGCCCTGATCACAGAATCCACAGCAATAAAACTCACAGCAATGCGTGGGGTGTATGAGTGTATCACAGAGCACCATAGCAATAAAACTCACAGTAATGTGCAGTGTGTATGAGTGTATCACAGAGCTGCACAGCAATAAAACTCACAGTAGTGTGCGGTGTGTATGAGTGTATCACAGAGCTCCACAGCAATAAAACTCACAGTAATGTGCAGTGTGTATGAGTGTATCACAGAGCTCCACTGAAGTGGAAATAGGCTGGAAGACGGCCGCCATTGTACACAGGCGGCCATCTTGTTCAGAATATTGGTTCACTTGTATATAACTAGACAGGTTTGTAGCTGAGACTAGAATGAGGTATACGTAGAAATTTAGGAATGCGTTTAGATTAGCAGAAAAGCAATTAAAGCTTTATGAAAGATCTCTGTCTGTTCCTGGCACGGAGGAGAAAAGCGACTCCAAGGTCGTTGGGGCCCGCGGAAAGACGAAGGAGTATAGAAGACCGGGCCCCAGGCCATCTGAATAAACATAGCCGATAGGGAGGGAGGCACTGCCCGGAGAAAGACAGCACAAACAAATCACAGACTGTCAAACTAACGAGAAGTGTATCAATTTATAGTTATATGTGGAATGTTCTTTGTGTTCGAATTAATGATGGGAGGTATTAACCCACGTGGGGTGGAATAGAGTGTCATAGGGAGGTGGGCTAATGGGGATGTACCTAATTATGTATTTGGGGCATAAGACCTCATGTCTCTGTGTAATCGGGGCTCACTCTAAGCGATTCAATCCTGTGTGAGCACTTGTGTGACGACACAATAAACTCTTGCCTTTCCTGAAGAGACTCGTGTTTGGACAATCCTTGCTTGTGTCTGGTCCGGCGCCGTTAATGAAGTGAACCTGTCTGACTCCGGCTACATTTCTGGGGTCTCGATAGCCGGGATAACGGGCCTTTTGCCAAGACACAGGCAACGGCTGCTGAACACAGTGCGGCGATATTGACTGCAGGTGCACGAGAATCCCGATGGTTGGGGGCGTCCGTTGAAGGTGAGCTGACATCTGCAGGCGCCAAGCAGGATTTCCTGTACAGTGGACCTCATCTCGTCCCAAACAGACCCCCCCGGCCCGGGAAGCTGGGACACACCCGAATCCGAGGAAACAGCGAGCAGCGCCGGCGATAGGTAACGTGTCTTCTATGTTTTGTATGTCTAAAGGAAATACCGGTATATAAGGGAAACGTCCGACTGAGATAGACGAATAAGAGGATGCGATGGCCACCATCCTATTGGCATATCTAGCCCGCCGCTGATAGCGCTGATATTGCTAAGGAGCCAGAGTGGCTAGCGGGTGTCTGGATTCGGGGGAATTGAATGCCAATCAAAGGGTAGTTCTGTAAGAGAGGGAGAAGGTAGCTGCGTGGAGTTGCATAGTTCAGTGTTTGTAAATAGAGCTTCGCCACGTGGGTAAAAGGGAAAGGAGGAGGGATTTTCTGTGACTGGGCTAAGAGCCTGAGTCAGTGTCTAGTGTGTACGCCGTGTAGTGAAAAGGGCTTATAGTGAAGCCAGCGGTAGCTGCAGAGATAGTGGTGCTGAGTGGGTAGATTATCCATAAGGCAGATTGGAATTGCAGGCGGAAGTATAGACAAGGAACGGGGTGCACATAGCCACAAGCAGTCAAGAGTTAGAGTTCAAATTACGGGGTATAAGGAGCCACAAAGAAGGGGATAAGTACCCTTGGCTAGTAGAAAGAGTAGAAGTGCCTATGTTTTGTTCTGTGATGAAAGCATCTGATACGGAATGTGTTGTGAATGAATTGACTCGAGTGCTGTGAGTGAACGTGCGCCTACTCGCTCCACGAGGAAGCAAATACGAGATTTGACCCTGGACGTACGGTTTCGGCTCAGGCGACTGCAGTCGGCTACTGAAGGGGGAAGCGTATGTGGATGCGGATAAATTGTTGACTGAAGTATCAGACTGTAGATTTTAACTGTTGTTGAAATAATATATCTGTATTGCAAAGAGTACTGTTTTCAAGAGTAATAATGGCTAACGGGTCATCTAAGCCCAAGAAGGTAAAGGAGGGTGAGACGCCCCTAGAATATATGGTGCGGAATTTCGAAGCATTATATAAAACGTATGATTATGGTGTAGAATTGACAAAAGAGAAATTAAAAGTAATGTGTACAGTTGTGTGGCCGTTATTAGTCCCAGGATGGCCAGAGCAGGGGTCAATGGACCCGGAGTTGGTACAGAAGGTACACTCCCAAGTCACAGAGCATTATGGGCATCCTGAACAGTATCCGTATATAGATATATGGAGATATTGTATTAAAAACAAGAGTCATTTTATAATGATAGCGGGGAGAAATAAGAAGCAGGACCCCCAGAATAATGGAGAGAGAGAGGGAGACCGGTGTTAGATCAACCGGAAGAGAGTGATAATCTGCCCCCGTCCTACCCATTATGTTATGGGGCAGCTGGGGAGGCTCTGAATGCCGCGATTGCGCGGGCGGAGAGGGGGGAGCAGGCAGCTGCTATGTCTCGGTCAGCTCCCTCTGCTCCGTCCCGTATGGCTGAGGAAGAAGAGCAGGGTGTATCGGGTGGAGGAGATAGAGAGGCTCCACCAGAAAAGATTGAGATGCCCGATGGGAGCATATATAAATTAATTAATATTTTACGGAGTGAGATAGTTGCGGTGCTGTATAGTTTATGTGTGTGGTTCAGACTGATTTTGTCCGATTGTGTTTTTAATTGATTATTAAACTGTTCAATTAAAAGTTGAGATTGAGCGTCGTCCCTGGTGTATAGGCCCCCTCCTTTTCTGACAGACTGTTTGCAAGAGAGAGGGGAAGAAGGAGGGAGCAGTTTGTTTTTCTTTGCTCTCTGATAGCTGGAAAGAATAACCCTTTGTGTACTTGTGCAGCGTACTATGCTTAGCTAATTTTAATGTGTGTTACAATAGAATATTTGTCTGAAGTCTATTAAGTGCAAGATATATGTTTATATTTTGTGTTGATATTATTCCGAAAGTTTAAGTTTTGTTCAGAGCTAGAATTAAATAGAAAAGAAAAGAAAAGGGAGTCCTAGTTTTTTATATTATTGCATATAAATAATAATAAGTATGTAATAGTATACAATATTGCCTACTAAAATATAAAATTTATTAACCACTTGAATGCTAAGGACGCGCTCAGCGCGTCCTCAGCATTCCCGCTGGTATGCGGAGGACGCGCTGAGCGCGTCCTCGCATTGGGGTCAGCGTTTGGCCGGGTTCCGGCCGATCGCTGGCCCCTCCGGTGCGGGCTGACATCCTGGATGTCAGCCCGGCATCCGGAGCAGTGGCCGCCATTATTATGTGTCATCGCGCCCCCGCGATGACACATAATTCAGGCGCCCCCCCGCATGTGCGGAGGAGGCGCCTGAAAGGGAGGGGGGGGAGGTCCTTCGGACCTCTCTCCCTCCCGATCGGCGGCTCACAGGGGCTTAACCCAGGCATCATTTGGAAGGGCACAGCCTGCCCTTCCAAATGATGCCTGGCATTAACCCCTGGGGAGCTGGATCGCAAATCGGCGCTGAAAAGCGCCGATTTGCGATCCTTCCCGGGAGCTGGCCGACATCTTGGATGTCGGCCAAGCTTCCGGGAACTCCCCCAGAGGACTGGCGTCATCGTGCGCAGCACGATGACGCCAGTCCTAGCATTAACCCCTAACTGCCACGAAGTGTGGAGATAGGGAGTTCCAATGAACTCCCTATCTCCCGATCCGTGGCAGTTAGGGGTTAAATTTTGATATCGTTGGATCGGCCAGAGCATGCCCGTTCCAACGATACCAAACATGAAAGTAAAAAAAATTGTAAAAAAAAAAAAAAAAGAAAAATAAAAATAAAAAAAAATTAAAAAAAAAAAATTAAAAAAAAAAAATAAACACTTTTTTTTTTTTTTTTTGTTTTGTTAATGCAGCAATATTGTTCCCATTTCAATTATAATGTGAACAATGATGCTGCATTAACGATTTTTGTATGCGGTGCGTTTGTTAAAAATGGTGTCATTTTCCCCAAAAAAAAATGTAACGAGACCCCATCTCTAATTTTTTTAACAAGCGCACCCCATACAAAATATAACCGCAATTGCTCGCATGTTAAAATGTGGAAAAAAACACTTTACACGCTGTAAATTATTGAAAATACATATTTTATTGCATTTTTTGTTATAATATACAAACATGACATAACGTATACATATAATAATGACATATTATGAATCTACCGAGTCTGACGGAAAGAACGATATATAATATGTCGATGTCATATACTAAAATAAGCCTTCAAAACAGGTTTAAACATGATGCGCAAAACAGGTAAAAAATGACCTCAGCACAGGGGCGGGAAAAGCCTCAGCAGCGAAAGGGTTAATAAATTAAATTGAAATATATGAAACGGTTAGAAAATTAATTCGAGAAATAATTAAAGTAATTTTTCTTTACTGTTTTTACAAGGTATGTTTTTGTTTGATTTTTGATGGAATGATTTATTTTTATTGGTTTTTTTTCAATGTAGTATTAAGAGTCTGTTTTGGGCTATGGGAAAATATTTCTGAGAATATTATTTACACAATGTGTATATGTATATGCCCGAATGTCCCATCCAGCTCCTGGGGCGGGATATCTTTTGCAAATTGCAAGCCCAAATTATGTTTTTTCCCGGGGGTCACGTTCAATTAAACCTGCCGGAGGGTGGCAGTTTTGTTCGGTAGTATAATCCAGCCAGCCCGCACAACCCCCAATCTGTGAAAATCGCAGTAGTTATGTCAAAGGAGGAAGAATGGCGCACGGCACCTACTCTGTCTGCCACGCTGGATCCGCACGCACTACTCCTTGGAATTCCTGAGGTGGGGGGCGGAGGACAACCCGCCCAGATTAGTTGAATTAAAGCCCGGCGCAAAACCGGAGGCTCTAAGACAATATTATATCCCACAGAAAGCCAAGCAGGTTACAGAGTGAAAAAAAAAAAAAAACACAAATATATAAACAGAGTGTAAAATACCTGGGATTCCAGTTAACAGGTACCAAACGTGCACTAGGGGCAGAAAGGAAAGAAACAATGTGCTGCATACCCCAACTAAAGACCAGGAGACAAGTCCGTGAGTTCCTGGGAGCTGCAGGCTTCTGCCGCCTGTGGATCCCCAACTTCGCAGATATTGCCAAGCCGCTTCATCAAGCAACCAAGGGGGGAGAATTAGACCCCTTTCATTGGGAAGAAGAGCAAACCGCAGCGTTTCTGAAATTAAAGACTCTGCTAATGGAAGCTCCTGCACTGGGCCTGCCAGATCATAGTAAGCCTTTCCGGCTGTTCGTACATGAACATAATCAAACAGCAACAGGAGTATTGGTCCAGACCTTTGGCTCATGGCTGAGGCCTGTGGCCTACCTCTCCAAGCAACTCGACCCTGTGGCCTGCGGCCTACCCCCATGCCTGAAAGCAGTGGCTGCCACCGCAATGCTGATAGCAGAAGCAGACAAGCTGACCCTTGGACAAGTTCTTCATGTCAAGGTGCCCCATGCTGTCAAGGCTCTGCTGGATGTCAAAGGAGGTTACTGGTTCAGTAGCAGGCCGGATTTGAAAGACGTACCCCTAGACAAATACGATCTACAGCTATTCACTGATGGAAGCAGCTACATGGATGATGGGAAGAAAGTCTCCGGCTATGCAGTGGTCTCAACAGAAAAAGTCATCGAAGCAAAGCCACTGCCAGGCCATACATCTGCACAATTGGCCGAAATAACAGCTTTAACCAAAGCCCTTGAAATCTCTGAAGACAAAAGAATAAATATCTATACAGATTCCAAATACGTCTTCATGACAGTCCATGCACATGGTGCACTCTACAAAGAGAGAGGCCTACTCACGTCTTCAGAACAACAAATTAAATATGCTGCAGAAATCACGGCCCTCCTGGAAGCAGTATGGAAACCAAGTGCTGTCAGCATCATGCACTGCCGTGGCCACCAAAAAGGCCATGATGAAATTCCAAAAGATAACAGACGCGCGGACCAGGCCGCAAAAGAAGCTGCTAAACCGCCACCGCCAACAGAAGATCAAGCTAAAGTACTGATCTGCAAGCAAGAATCTCAATTTTCTATGCCAAATTACGAGTTCTATATGAATTTGAAAAAGTTTGAACCCCACGGCAAGTTCATTGAAATAATATTGAACAAATGGCAAGATGATTATGAACTGTTAGAACTCAATCATGATTATATCCAATGGCTTTTCCCAACTCGAACACAAGGCCGAAATTTTTACTCTATTCCCCTTAATCCGCAAGAGACACGTCTAATGGTTAACACCTCAGAAGTTCAGCAAAGACTGCGCAGAGCCTGCAAGATGATGCTGAAATTCTTCGGCGTAAAAATAGTGGGGGAGGAGGAAGACAAAGAAACAATTAAAGTTGAACGAGCAGAGAATTTCGCGTCACGTTTTGAAAATTTGACAATCAATTCTCACAATAATCTACGAATCACACGAATACTGCACAGTCTGGGAGAATTGGGAGCAGAAGAATATCAAGTCCCACTGGTGAGGTTCTTCCTCAAGGAGATCCTTATCAAGAACAGACTGCCAAGAATGAAGAAAAGTGTAATGAACTTTGTTATACCAGCAGTAAGAGATCCACAAGACAGACAAGATTTGTTATTTTTCGCATGGCGATACTATTTCCCAAAAGGAGAATTTATCTGGGGAAATCATGGAGAATTGGCACGATACAAACCAAAACCAGTGGTGGCTGCATTTCTACCGGCGCCACTGAGCGAATGGACACCTGTGTACTCAGAGAAAGAAAAGAAGTGGCTGACAGAAGAACCCGGAGGATATGGAGAAGATGGATGGTTCCAGATGGAAAATGGACGAGTGGTCCTACCAGCAACACTGGCTCCTGAAATCATAAGAGCACTTCACGCAAGTACCCATGGAGGGAGAGAAATGATGGAGCAACAGTTGGAGCCACATTTCTACGTACCAGGATTGTCAGCAATCTGCAAGGCCACAGCTCAGCAGTGTGTAACATGTGCCAGAAACAACCCGAGAACAGGCCCATCTCAACCCCCAGGGAAACAGCCAATCGGGCTATCTCCAATGGTATTATTACAAATAGACTTTACAGTGCTGCCACCCTGCAAAGGATACAACTATTTACTAGTGATGGTGTGCACTTTGACAGGATGGGTGGAAGCCTTCCCAACAAGAACTGAAAAGACTACAGAAGTGGTAAAGAGCCTGATGAAAGAAATAATACCACGTTACGGGCTTCCACTCGAAAAAGGGTCAGACAATGGCCCCGTATTTATCCAGAACTGTTTACAACAACTTGCCCGGCTACTGGGCATCACCTGGAAGCTATAGACCGCCTACAGGCCCCAAAGTTTGGGAAAAGTTGAAAGAATGAACCGTACTCTAAAGACTTTGATGTCCAAACTGTGCCAAGAGACGTCACTAGGCTGGTTGGACTTGCTGCCGATAGTCTTTTTGCACATTAGGTGCAGACCAACCCCCCCAATTGAAGCTAAGTCCGTACGAACTTATGTTTGGACGGCCAACCCCTCTGATTAATGGACTAAGGGGGGACCTTCGGGCATTGGGAGAAACTAAACTAAATGATCAGGTAGTAATGCTAGGTAAATCAATGCAGAAGTTAAATACTTGGGTGGGGGATAATATACCGCATTTTCTGTATCCTTTATTGTATAAGTATTGTCCGGGTGACTCAGTATGGGTAAAAGAGTGGAAAAATGATCCACTGGGTCCAAAATGGAGAGGTCCTTACCTTGTCCTGTTGTCAACCCCTACAGCAGTAAAGGTTGCCGAGGTGGTCCCGTGGATACATCACTCCAGGGTAAAAGCAGCCGCAGCCAGTCCTGAACCAACATGGAAGGTCGTTACCAACGAGACCAACCCACTGAGGCTGAAGCTGACAAAGACCACAGCCATGAGCACCTAAATGATCCTAACCCAGATAATACAGAGGATCAACAAGTGGGTGTTTTGATGGGCACAGGTCCTGACCACCCGCCAACGGGGGATACCCACAGGGTGCTTTTTAGGGGCCCGGCCCCCACCCTTGATCATCCAGAAATGTTCTTTATTTTTGAAATTCCGGTGGGGAGGGATTGGGTTTATGTGACTGTAAAAAGAATTGCCCAAGGAATTCTGACACTCGGGGCATTTGTGGTGCTGATTTTATATCTTGCTAATTTGATTTATGGACTCTCGCGTGGAGCATGCTCTAATTGTACGGGCAATGTGGGGAAAGTGGATATTTCCCATATCTGGAATGGTACGCACCCGGTGATGGAGAACCGTACCATGTGGAGACAAAAACGAGAGGCGCTATCTGGAACCAACCCAAGAGGACACTTACTTGTGCAATTCAAATATGACTATGCTAAAAAGTCTGGGCAAACTGCATGCTGGGTGTGTAGTAGACTGCACCCAGAGACAATTCATATACCATTTGCCTCTGTTCCAATGAATTTAAATATGTTTGTATCAGGGAATATCACAATATATGCTGTCGATGCACAAAGGGAAAAGACAGAATCAGTCAGTCCCGGGTACCCCATAATAGGACCAGTGTATCCACCAGAATAGTGTTTTCAACTAGGACCAGATAAAGAAACAAATAACGAGGGTGGGTTATGTAACTCAAGTCAGTTCAACTGGACATTATACATTTACATATTCAAAACAGGACAAAAGGCGACTTATTTATACATACGATGCAGGCAACTCACTAGAGACCAAGAGGCGGTGATTGGGAGTGTGACCAATGGGAGGCAGGGTGCAGTGGATATGATGAGACGGCTGAGACACCTTGCGATAGAGATATCAAAGGGAACACTACATTCATTGCCATTTATAGTGACAGGAGGGTACCAGGTGTGCTGTGAAAGGGTGTGTTACACATGGGTACCACCAACAATAACGGGAATGTGTTATTTGGCTAAGCTGGTCCCAATCCAGAAACTAAGGGGAGAAGACACAAACACAGACACAGAACTACACCCTAGGTACCCACTGGTGTTTGAAAGACCGAAGAGAGAATTGTTTGCGAAGATGGATCGAATATGGACATGGTTGCCAGCATGGACTGGATGGGGAGGAGAGATGATGAGGAGATTGAATAGCTATGTCAATCTGATGGATGAGATTCTGAATAGAACCAGTATGGATATCCAGCTGCTGAATCTGGAAATGCGTGAGTTACGAAAGGTGCAAATGATATATGAAATGGCGCTTGAGCAGATCAGTGCGGCCTTGAATGGATTGTGTGAAATGACAATGCACTATGAATGTTGCACCTTCATCAGAAACACTACACACGAAGTCCCAGACTATTACTAGGTAATTCAAGATCATCAGGAGAAGGTAGCACAGTTGCAGGGCACAGCCAGGAGGATTGCTGCCGAAGGCTGGAATCCGCTCCGGGGGTTTGGAGCAATGGGAGAATGGTTTGGTTCCATCTTGAGATTCATCTCACGGATTGGATCCATGATACTCATGATAGTGGTGATCTTGATCATAGGGATACTGATATACCGCATAGGGCTATGTTTATGGCCACTGTGCAAAACAGCACTGACACCTACACAAACACAGAAGATACCACTGATAATCCCACAGGGTATGTTCCCAGTGAAAGAAACCCCCCCCCCCTTTTCAAGGAGTTTCAGAATAGTGGAGTGTAATGGCTACAAGTGCCAGGAAGAGATCCTGACACTTGAGCCAAGGGGGGAATGAAGTGGAAATAGGCTGGAAGACGGCCGCCATTGTACACAGGCGGCCATCTTGTTCAGAATATTGGTTCACTTGTATATAACTAGACAGGTTTGTAGCTGAGACTAGAATGAGGTATACGTAGAAATTTAGGAATGCGTTTAGATTAGCAGAAAAGCAATTAAAGCTTTATGAAAGATCTCTGTCTGTTCCTGGCACGGAGGAGAAAAGTGACTCCAAGGTCGTTGGGGCCCGCGGAAAGACGAAGGAGTATAGAAGACCGGGCCCCAGGCCATCTGAATAAACATAGCCGATAGGGAGGGAGGCACTGCCCGGAGAAAGACAGCACAAACAAATCACAGACTGTCAAACTAACGAGAAGTGTATCAATTTATAGTTATATGTGGAATGTTCTTTGTGTTCGAATTAATGATGGGAGGTATTAACCCACGTGGGGTGGAATAGAGTGTCATAGGGAGGTGGGCTAATGGGGATGTACCTAATTATGTATTTGGGGCATAAGACCTCATGTCTCTGTGTAATCGGGGCTCACTCTAAGCGATTCAATCCTGTGTGAGCACTTGTGTGACGACACAATAAACTCTTGCCTTTCCTGAAGAGACTCGTGTTTGGACAATCCTTGCTTGTGTCTGGTCCGGCGCCGTTAATGAAGTGAACCTGTCTGACTCCGGCTACACCACAGCAATAAAACTCACAGTAATGTGCAGTGTGTATGAGTGTATCACAGAGGTCCACAGCAATAAAACTCTCAGTAATGTGTGGTATGTATGGCTGGGCCCTGGGGGTCTGGCTGGGCCCTGGCTCACCATTTTGCCATCTTCCTTCCCTGTCCTCCTTCCTTCTCTCTTCTTTTCTGCTCTTCTTCTGCTCTTCTGCTGGCCGGACCCTCCGTCTCAGGCAGCTTCACGTGACTGGAGGGGGCGGAGCCGAAGCAGCATGCTTGGGAGGCCCCCGCACGCTGCTTGGCCCCGCCCAGCCAGCCAGCGAAGCTGCCAGGAGACACAATCAGCTCCGGTATCAGACTCATAGAGTCCGATACCGGAGCTGTTTAAAAGGGCGCGCCGCTGCCGACAGGGCCCCGGCAGCCTGAGCCCCCCGGGCCCCTTACAGCAGCATGGGGCGTAATGCCCTGATGGCGGCCCTGGACGAGTTTAATGAACGGCACCATTAGGCCTGATAATGGACAGCTGAGGATTTTGGGAAATGTAGTCCAATTGGAACGTTTGCGTTGCTGACTTCGCACTATAGGAAGCACAGCTTACAATAACACTGGCCACGTGTTTTACCTTTTACCCCGTGGAATAAAAATAAATTCCTGAAGCCAGATCATCATAATCCGTCTTCCTAAACATTAACTCCTCGTTATCTCTGCCTCGCTGTACGCTTTGCCGGGCCATAAAATCTGAACTGAAAGTGGTTTTTTTATAGACGGGAGAAAATTACACGTTTTTCCATATACTGTATGAAATATTGTAACAATATAATAATAATAAAAAAAAATTACTAAGAAATGTTAGAACCTGCATTTTTTCTCTTATAATTTCCAGATGTGATTATTTTTATTTCATGAAAGCGTTTCACAATATATTATATATATATATATATATATATATATATATACACACACACACTATCGGGGTTATTCAGAAAGCACTAGTTCGGCGCACTTCAGTGATTCCATTGTGGTGACCCTGCGGTGAATTCACTATTCACCACAGTGTTGCTGAACATGGATTCACCGAAGACCAACGAACTGACTGCCGAACACACTGCCGAACTGCAGAAAAAAACCCCATAACTCTGCTATTCTTCCAACAGTTTTTTTAAACCAATAAAAATGCATTAAAATGTGTCTAAATAATAATAAAAGGTCCTTTAAAAAATAATAAAAAGGTGTGTTACAGAATTTAAAAAAAAATACTTTTTTTTAAAAAATTGGGAATCAAAGATTTTATCTAAAAAAAGAAAATACAAAAAGGTGCTCTAGAAATAAATGATTAAAAAGAAGGTTTGCTGAAATTAAAAAGAATTATCGGTTGAATAAAAAATAAATTAAACTAATAACATTTTTTTTTTACATTCAGGATTATTCACAAAGAGCCAATCTGACCCTGAAATGGCACCGAACAGTGAATTTCCCCGGCGTACGGCGACATTTCAGGGCCATTCGGCTATTCAGAGAGCAGACAGTTCGCCAAATTTTGGCGAATTGCCTGCACGTACGGTGCCTGTTTGGAATTGGCAGCAGTGAAATCCCCATAGAGAAGCAATGGTTAATCTATTCACAGACACCGAACAGCAGTGAAAAGTTGCCGTAATGCCCTGTTGGTCGGTGTTTAAATTCGTCAGGTTTATTCAGGCGAATCCCATAGGCTTCAATGTTAAAAATATTCCTGTTTTAATTCAATATCTAATAAACTGTTTATTATTTTAATCTGCAGCAAAAAGTCTATTTATTTATAGATTTTTTTTAGGCATTTTTCAGGATTTGTTCTGCAAAACTTTTTTCCCCGTTTTTTTTCTAATAACGTTTTTTATTTTTTATGTAACAGACCTTTTTATGATCATTCATTGATCTTATATGGAAATTCCAGACATTTTCGTTCTGTAGTTTTTCTGCAAACAGCGTTTCGATCTTGACACTTTCTATCATATTGATTTTTGCTTTTTTTTACCCTGTTCGTCGGCTTGTTGGATTTTTCCGGTGGCTGCTCTGCGCTGTGTTCGGTGGCTCGGCGGCTTTTTTCCGACGTGTTTTTTTGCGCTGGTTCCGTCGGGTTTTCAGAGAGTGTTTGGCGGGTTTGCGGCGGGCTTTCCCTGCACTCCGGGACCCTGCGGTGAATGCTGAATACACTGCAGGGTGGGGAATTTGATTCCCCGAAGTGCAGGGAAGTGAGGGGAACTAGGCTTGTGCACCGATTTTTTTTTCGGTTCGATTCGGTTCGAATTGTTCGGATGTTTAAACTTTTCGATTCGGCTCGTTTCGGCCGATTTCTGTTTCGATTCGGTTCGGCTCGACTCGTTTTTCGTGTACATTTTTTTTTCGGAATATCGACCATTTTTAGTATTTTCGTGTTACTTTGCTCGTTTTTTGTATCGACTTTTCTGAAATTTCGGAAATTTTCGTTTTTTTCGGAACTTCTGTTCTCCTCGTTTCAAAGTGTCTACGATAATTCTGGCGATTCTATCGTGTTTTTTTTTTATTAAATAAAGATCCGAAATCACGAATGGAACCGAAATCACGAATGGAGCGAAAATAAATTTCGATTTGACACATTTCAAGTCCATTCGAAAATTCCGAAAATATTTCGTTTCGGCTCGGAAAACTTTTCGGATCTGCCATTTTCGGATCTAAAAATTTTCGGAAAATCGGCCGGATCCGAAAACACGAATCGGGAAATTTCGTGAAAATTCCGAAATTCCGAAACCTGAAACGCACATCCCTAAGGGGAACAAGAGAGCACCGAAATGTCGGCGACGTTTCAGTGCTCTCTTTGTTTTTACACCCTGTAACTAGGGTTCCCTTCTGAATATGGAAGCGTCAGGATACTAATAAAACCAAAAGTCTTCTCTCCGTGAGGTTTACATGGTGGAAATCTGATTATTCGTGTGGGTTTGCGGCGGCTGCCATAGACATAAGGGACGTGTTTGCTCTGGCTAAATTATATTGAGCTGGATACAAGTCACATAATCTAAACCAAATAATGACTTGCAGAGCGTTTTATCTCCGGCCGTGTTTTACCCTGAGACACGTGTGTGTACCTTTTAGTGGATTAGAATATTATGTCAATATTACGAAACCGTCTAAACATTACAGCCACGAGCTATAAAGAGGTCTAAGTGGTCTATTCACAAACCTTCCAAACTTCCCTCTCATCCTATCTCCATCGCACATAAATCACCTCCCTGCAAGCCCAGCAACCTCATTCCCATAATCCCTCAGCGCCTGTCCTCTTTCTCCTGCGCCCTCTGGAACGCTCGCTCTGTGTGCAACAAACTCACAGCCGTCCATGACCTCTTCCTTTCAAACTCCTTCAACCTCCTAGCTTTAACTGAAACCTGGCTAACTCCCTCTGACACGGCCTCCGTTGCTGCTCTCTCACATGGTGGTCTACACTTGAGCCATACCCCCAGATCGGGTGAGAGAAATGGTGGCGGGGTCGGAATCCTGCTCTCTCCCACCTGCACCTACCAGCATCTCCCTCCACCTCCATCCCTCTCCTTCTCCTCCTTCGAGACACACTGCATCCGCCTGTTCTCTCCTCTGGCTCTCAGGGTGGCAGTCATCTACCGCCCACCGGGACCAACCTCCCAGTTCTTTGACCACTTTGCTACCTGGCTTTCTCACTTCCTGTCTTCTAATCTTCCATGCCTAATTCTCGGCGACTTCAACATTCCCATTGACGATCCTTCCGCCCCTGCTGCCTCCAAACTTCTTTCACTCACATCCTCCCTTGGACTCACACAATCCTCCCTCCTCCCTACCCACCGCGATGGTCACGCTATTGACCTTGTCTTCTCCAACCTCTGCTCCATCTCTGAGTTCAACTGTCGCCCTTTCCCCATCTCTGACCACCACCTTCTCTCTTTCAACCTATCTGGACTTCCTAAACACCCTGCTCCCCCACCCCGCACACACACTCGCAGAAATCTACATGCTGTGGACCCCCATCAATTCTCCAACCTACTTCACCACCTCCCTCATACCTCATCCTTCACCTGCCCTGATGCTGCCACTAATCACTACAACACTACTCTTATCTCTGCTCTAGACACTCTTGCTCCTCTTCGACTCTGTAAGGCCCCACGCCGCCAGCTTCAGCCCTGGCACACCCTCCAGACACGCTACCTGCAAAGATGCTCCCGCACTGCAGAGCGTGCCTGGAGGAAATCCCGCTCTGAAGCTGATTTTGTTCACTTCAAGTTTATTCTCCGGTCATACACCTCTGCCCTCCACTTGGCCAAACAATCCTTCTTCTCATCTCTTATATCTACGCTGTCCTCCAACCCTAAACGGCTCTGGTCCACCTTCAACACCCTCCTCTACCCACCTGCACCTCCCCCACAGCTGCCTTCAGCGCTCAAGACCTGGCAGACTACTTCCTCAGTAAAACTCTAAATATCAGATGCAACATCCCAACACAAGATAGTTATCTGCCACCTCCACTCCCACAGGTCCCCTCTGCCACCCTCTGCCGCTTCCTCCCAGCCACTGAGGAGGAAGTCAATTCCTTATTGTCCTCCTCACATCTCACCACATGCCCGCTCGACCCCATTCCCTCACATCTAATTCCTCCCCTCCTCCTCCCTCACCCCTGCTCTCACACACATCTTCAACCTATCTCTCTCCACTGGCTCCTTTCCATCTGCCTTCAAACACGCGCTAGTTACCCCTTTACTAAAGAAACCATCCCTAGATCCCAACTCTCCATCCAACTACCGCCCTGTATCCCTGCTTCCCTTCACATCAAAGCTCTTAGAAAAACTAGTCTTCAACCGCCTCTCCCTCTTCCTGTCCTCCAATTCCCTACTTGACCCCCTGCAATCTGGCTTCCGTCCCCTACACTCAACTGAAACTGCCCTCACCAAAGTCACCAACGACCTCCTAACTGCTAAAAAACACGGCCACTATTCTATTCTCATCCTGCTTGACCTCTCGGCTGCTTTTGACACTGTTGACCACCCCCTCCTTCTACAGACCCTCAACTCTCTGGGTCTCGGTGACACTGCACTCGCTTGGGTCGAATCCTATTTATCCAACAGGTCCTTCTGTGTGTCCTTTGCTGGTAACTCCTCCTCCTCATTGCCTCTATCTGTTGGTGTACCTCAAGGCTCTGTCCTTTGTCCTCTGCTCTTTTCCATCTACACCTCCTCCCTGGGCAAAATCATCAACAGCTTTGGCTTCAATTACCACCTCTACGCTGATGACACTCAGATCTACCTCTCTACCCCTGATCTCTCTCCCCCTGTCCTTTCAAAAGTCAGTGACTGTTTATCTGGCATCTCCTCCTGGATGGCCTCCCACCACCTAAAGATCAACATGTCGAAGACTGAACTCCTACTTATTCCTCCCTCCAATGCCTCCCCACCTCCTGACTTCTCTATCACGGTGGAGGGTATCACCATTTCCCCATCAAACCAAGTTCGCTGTCTTGGAGTTACACTTGACTCTGCTCTTTCCTTCATCCACACATCAAGTCTCTTTCCTCCTCCTGCCGATACCAACTGCGTAATATTTCCAGAATTCGGCCATTTCTTACCGCTGTCGCCACAAAACAACTCATACACGCCCTGGTAATCTCCCGACTCGACTATTGCAATAATCTCTTATCTGGCCTCCCTCTGTCCCGCCTCTCCCCCCTACAATCCATCCTGAACGCCTCCGCCAGACTAATTCACCTCACCCGCCGCTCTGTCTCTGCCGCTCCCCTCTGCGAGTCCCTTCACTGGCTCCCCATCCACTGCAGAATTAAGTTCAAAATCCTTATCCTTACCTACAAAACCCTCACTAACTCAGCGCCCCACTACCTGTCCTCACTAATCACCAAATACACCCCAGCCCGCTCCCTAAGGTCAAACAGTGACCTGCGCCTAGCTTCTCCCCGCATCACCTCTTCCCATGATAGACTGCAGGATTTCTCACGCGCAGCCCCCACTCTCTGGAACGCTCTCCCTCATACTGTCAGACTTTCCCCTAACTTCTCTTCCTTCAAACGCTCCCTTAAAACATTCCTATTTAGGGAAGCCTACCACCCAACTCACTGACGCAATCATCAATCACTCTAACCTTACAGTCCTCTCCTCCTGTTTCCAACCCCAACCCTCCCAGATTGTGAGTTCCTACGGGAATAGGCCCCTCATCTCCTCCTGTACTGTTTGTCAAATGTTGTTCAATGTATTGTAACCCTGTCTATACTGTGCTTATTGTACAGCGCTGCGGAATATGCTGGCGCTTTATAAATAAAGAATAATAATAATAATAACCACCGAAATTGGACGAGATTTCGGCCCATTTTGACTCGCTTCAGAGATTCTATTTTGCCGAAAATACGGTGAATTCCCTATTTAGCAAACGGTCACCATATTGTTCCAAAGTCGGAGACGTCAATGCAGTTATCGGATGCCGGCGAACACCTCCGAATTGCACCGATAACCTCCAAATTGGTGAATTCCACCGACCAGCAGAAAAAAGGAAGTCTCCTAATAGGAGTATTAATCAATAAAATGTAGTAAATATTTGTCTAAAGAATAAAAAAAAAAGTCCTTTTAAAAAATAATTTAAAAAGTCTTTTAAAATATAAGAAAAACAAAAATAATTTTTTTTGTAATTAAAAATATATAAAAGCGCCTGGAATAGCTATAAACTCCCTTTCCTGCCTTAACATTAAACATGTTCTATTTTTCCGCTGCCGGTTCCGTTTTAAGCTGTAATCGTTCTGCAGACATTATCCTCCTGGTTTCATTCTTGCTCTGAATTGCTCAGCAGGTTGGCGCGGTTTCACCGCCTAATGTGTTCATTCGCAATGCTTTAAAATGTAAAGCTGCGGAGGAAATGACTTCACATAAAACACGCATTAAAACAAACGTTTCCAAACATCATTAATATTGCATGAAAAAGGGGTTAACTTTAAAATATCATTTTATAGAATGGTGAGAGTGTTAAAACCCACCGTGTATTCAGCGCTGCGGCCTGCTCCAGCAACTGGCAGTGTTAGTGGGCAGAGGGAGGGAGTGGGCACTGGGAATGTTAGTGGGCAGAGGGTGTGTTGGTGTATAGAGGGATGGCGTTGGCACAGGATATATTAGTGTATAGAGGGATGGCATTAGCACAGGGTGTGATAGTGTATAGAGGGATGGCGTTGGCACAGGATATATTAGTGTATAGAGGGATGGCGCTGGCACAGGATATATTAGTGTATAGAGGGAACTAGTGGGCACTGGGTGTGTTAGTATATAGAGGGATGGCATGGGCACTGGAAGTATTAGTGTATAGACGGATGGCGTTGGCACAGGATGTGTTAGTGTATAGAGGGATGGCGTTGGCACAGGATATATTAGTGTATAGAGGGATGGTGTTGGCACAGGATGTGTTAGTGTATAGAGGGATGGCGTTGGCACAGGATATATTAGTGTATAGAGGGATGACGTTGGCACAGGATGTGTTAGTGTATAGAGGGATGGCGTTGGCACAGGATATATTAGTGTATAGAGGGATGACGTTGGCACAGGATGTGTTAGTGTATAGAGGGATGGTGTTGGCACAGGATGTGTTAGTGTATAGAGGGATGGCGTTGGCACAGGATATATTAGTGTATAGAGGGACTAGTGGGCACTGGGTGTGTTAGTATATAGAGGGATGGCATGGGCGCTGGAAGTATTAGTGTATAGACGGATGGCGTTGGCACAGGATGTGTTAGTGTATAGAGGGATGGCGTTGGCACAGGATATATTAGTGTATAGAGGGATGGTGTTGGCACAGGATGTGTTAGTGTATAGAGGGATGGCGTTGGCACAGGATATATTAGTGTATAGAGGGATGGTGTTGGCACAGGATATGTTAGTGTATAGAGGGATGGCGTTGGCACAGGATATATTAGTGTATAGAGGGATGACGTTGGCACAGGATGTGTTAGTGTATAGAGGGATGGTGTTGGCACAGGATGTGTTAGTGTATAGAGGGATGGCGTTGGCACAGGATATATTAGTGTATAGAGGGACTAGTGGGCACTGGGTGTCTTAGTATATAGACGATGACGTTGGCACAAGATGTGTTAGTGTATAGAGGGATGGCGTTGGCACAGGATATATTAGTGTATAGAGGGACTAGTGGGCACTGGGTGTGTTAGTATATAGAGGGATGGCATGGGCACTGGAAGTATTAGTGTATAGACGGATGACGTTGGCACAGGATGTGTTAGTGTATAGAGGGATGGCGTTGGCACAGGATATATTAGTGTATAGAGGGATGACGTTGGCACAGGATGTGTTAGTGTATAGAGGGATGGTGTTGGCACAGGATGTGTTAGTGTATAGAGGGATGGCGTTGGCACAGGATATATTAGTGTATAGAGGGACTAGTGGGCACTGGGTGTGTTAGTATATAGAGGGATGGCATGGGCACTGGAAGTATTAGTGTATAGATGGATGGCGTTGGCATAGGATATAGTGTACAGATTGATGTGTGCTTAAGGCTGGAGTCAGACGAACGCAGTGTGAACGCGCGTGCAGCCGCACTTTATCACGGCTGTAGTAGCAGCAAATGACGGCCAATATACGAAGTTCGGCCGCGCAACGCAAGCGGCAAACGAACGCATTTTTTCGAGAACGTGAAACCGCTAGTACTGACGTACAGAGTGCGCTGAGTCCGCATAGAGGCGTGTGTGCGTGATTAGGAGACATCAGACGCTGCTAATGTCCGGCCTACATAACGTCCAGACGCAAAAAGGGTTTAATTGATGATCCGTACAAAATCACAGACGAAGATGCACATTGTATGACCGCTATCGCGTATTCCGTGGAGAAATACGTCCATTTGTTCAAATGCACTTTTTCACGGACGACGCGAAAAATGCGTTCGTCTGACCCTAGTCTAACTCTGCTATGTGGTTTAAACGGTGCTTGTAATTAGTTACTATGAGAAAGCAGCTAGAAACAGGGGACTCTTATTGTGAAGCAGCTCTCTGATACAGAAACAGGGGACTCTTATTGTGAAGCAGCTCTCTGATGCAGAAACAGGGGACTCTTATTGTGAAGCAGCTCTCTGATGCAGAAACAGGGGACTCTTATTGTGACGCAGCTCTCTGATGCAGAAACAGGGGACTCTTATTGTGAAGCAGCTCTCTGATGCAGAAACAGGGTACTCTTATTGTGAAGCAGCTCTCTGATACAGAAACAGGGGACTCTTATTGTGAAGCAGCTCTCTGATGCAGAAACAGGGGACTCTTATTGTGACGCAGCTCTCTGATGCAAAAACAGGGGACTCTTATTGTGTAACACAGGGTCTGATGATCCTGAAGTGTTATAGCCAGCTGACCGGGAAATCGTGGGTGATGGTTCAACGAAGGAAAGCAGACGGAGGCCTTTGTTTCAAAAGAAAATGGCGTTTATTCAGCGGGTACCTGCTGGACTCAAGAAACAGATCGTATCTGTTCAAAAGCTTGAGTGGCAAGGACATCAAACTCAGCTGCTTTTATACATTGTCCCAAAAATAAATTTTCCCTCGGCTGCCCTCCTCCCAACATACCCAGATTGTCACATGACAGTTACTATATGTCTGAGTTAGGACCTAATTTTACACACGATGTGATCTTTTCCCTTCATTCTCATTTTGGGCTTCCAGCTGTCAGTCATAATTCTGCAATTGTCAGTACTTCCTTCGGCTTTGCTGACAAACTGAATTCTTTGGGCATGCAGATTGAAAATAGAATCTCAAGAGCACTCAAGGACAGCAAGTGTATTTTAAAACACGAATTGGATGAGCAACTAAATGGCAGATCACTAGATTAGTATAGTTCTAAATTAAATCCCAGGAATTGCTATCTCATTCCCTCCTCTTGGCGGAGAGTCTACAATGACCTCTCCCAGCCAACTAACTAAATAATTAAAGCTTTGTATTCTTCCGGGGATTTAAGTTTAAGTAAACCTTTTGCTTTAAGGGATTGCTTCTTTGGTTCGAGGGTTCTACAAATCTCTCTTAATTCAACATTTAACAACTAAACATCAGTGCTGGTAATGTTTACATTTTCATCCATCAGAACAACATATTTATTAAATCTTTTCGTCATTTCAATGCTCCATCCTGTGGAAGGAAAAAAGAAACCAAGACCAAATCATATCACCCATGGAAAACAATACTCGTTTAGTAAATTTTAGAAAATATCTATGACGGAATGAGATGGTGTTCCGCCTGCGGGTGTGCTCTATCTGCGTGACCCCGTCGCTTACCGCTGGCCCGACTACCGAGTGGCGCACACTCGGCGTCTCGTGCGGCCTGGCGTGACCCTAGGGTAGGGTTAGCGGGCGGTGGAGGGGACCCCTGCCTGGAACCAGTCCGACCACTGAGGCGCGCAGCACTCAGCGTCCCGAGCAACTGGTTCCCTGACCTGGCGGGTGGGGGACGCCTGTGGGAATCGGCCCTAGCAGCCGCGGAGAAAGATTCGGATCTTATGGGGAAACGTTTCGGATCTTAGGCAGGAAACGTTTCCGATCCGGGGGCGGGTGTCTCTTCGGATCTTGGGCGGTGAAGGTTTCGAGTCGGGAAGGGATGGCGGGTCGAATCGGAACTGGAGGGCTTCGGATCGGTATGGGAGAGAGTTTCGGATCTGGCGGGACCAGTGGAGGGTTCGGGTCTTACCGCAATGCCGAAGCGCGGTTCCCGGCGGGGCCGTTCGGTTCGGATCTCCGTCTTCCTCCGATCGAATCTTCCTGAGCAGCGCCTCTGCCCTGATACTCGATGCAGGGTCAGAGCGCTCGATTCGGATCGTATCCGGGTGGGCACCGTACTCTGAGGCCGCGGAGGACACTCAGATCCGAAAATACGGCGGAGAATAAACACACACCAGTCAGAGCTGAATGTACTGCAGAATCTGGCTTTTTTATTTACAGTCCAAGCATTTATTACCTCTGCACACAATTAGAATACAATGGGACTCCTTGCCCGCCCTCCCAGGACCCATTGGCCCTTGGCCTTCAGGGAGTCACCAATTCGGACCGGATGGTCCGAATCGGCCATTTTACGATTCGAACCGGATGGTTCGAATCGGCCATTTTCCGAAACGAGAATTCCAACTGCGCCACACGAATCGGAAAATGGCGGCGAGCAAGGCAAACAAAGGGAAAAGTCATTACACCATAAACCAACGGGGAACACTTTATTAACACCACACAATGTCATATCTAAATAAAAACTGGTAAACGGGGTGCGTGCCACCACACCCAAGTGTCCATGTCCCCACTGTCACTGCACCGCCCCTGGCTGAGGGTGCTGGGCCATCCCGTGACAATATCGGATGTGGTATTCCTAGGTCTATGGTGTCCCCTTGGATACGCTGCAGGGGAACCACCCAGGCCAAATAACACCAAGTTTTTATTTTAGTATTAATCCAAAGGTGGCATAGAGTTCCACAACAAATATGTATGCCATCCCCTGGCATCAGATAAAAATGGTTCTGAGCCAAGGTGGGAGAAAATTAAGGATAGTGACTTGTGGGTGTATGCAAGGGCCTCTGGACTTTTATCATTAGTCTGTTTGTAATTATCAATCGTATCTACCATTACTTGGAGACTATCTCCTAGTGCTTCTGGGTCAGATATATCTAGTGTTGCGTTGAACAAAGATTCTTTACACATTGAACTATGTGGAACCTGGATCTTCTCTAGTTTAAAACACCAGAGAGGGAAATAGGCCACATTAGTAATGTGAATAGTGTGGTTTGTCTTTGGCATATCTAGACTCTTAGTCAGTTTAAGTACACTAGGGGCCATTATACTATTATTCACAGGGTAGTCAGACAAATTAAGAGGTACAGCTAAGGTGGGAATAACTGATGACCCTTGGTTCAATTTATTACACACCCAACAGGATCCTGACGTCTTTGCATACGCATACGTAAATTTAATAAACAAATTATCTTCTGGCCTTGTCAATTCCCGTTTCCGTCGGTCCTGTACCGGTGGGACAGTCATGTCAAGTTCTGGTGTCAACCCAATAGGGGCTGACCTCACTCCCTTAGGGAGCTGGATTGGAAAAATAGTCCAGCAACAATTGTCAATAAAGTCAAAAAGAAAACAATAATCCCAATACATATCAGGATCCTTTGGTACTGCTCAAATGGTCTCTGTAGTCTGGTAAAAAGGGTATCTGGAAGCAGAGGCTCATGGGCCTCCTGGGGTATCTCTGGAGCTTCCATTGGTTGGTTAAGCAGTGAACTTAACGGTCTTTCAATAACAACAAGTACAAAGACTGGAATTTGGAGAGCCGGTGGTCATCTAGACTTGGATCTCTCCTATTCCTCTCCCGTCTGTGCAGCTGCTTGGATACGGTGGAAACGTAGCTTCAGCGGATCGGATTCACTGGCTATCACTTTCCATGCCTTGTCCGTAACCTCTGCTGCGGGTTTCAGTCAGGAGTGATGTATCCACGGCACCACCTCGGCCACTTTCACTGCAGTAGGAGTGGATAACAAGACAACATAAAAAAACCCTCCCTTTAGCTCCTATCTTCCATTGGTTAACCCATACTGAGTCTCCTGGATAGTACTTGTGTAGGGGTGGGAACAGAAAATAGGGTATATGCTCGCTCTCCTATTTGTATATACTCTGCATCGTCTGATCTAACCTGATCACTTACTAGCGTAGGTCAGTTTCCCCTAATACACGGGGATCCCCCCTCAACCCAGTTATCAAAGGGATAGGATAACCGCACATTATCTTGTATGGGCTCAATTTTAGGAGTGAGGTAGGATTGCTTCGGACATGCAGCAGTACGATTGGCAACACATCCAGCCATTTCAATGACGTTTCTTGGTATATTTTAGCCATCAATGTCTTTAGAGTTCTATTCATTCTTTCCACTTTTCCAGAGCTTTGAGATCTGTATGCGGTATGTAGCTTCCACGAAATTCTCAGCAGGCGGGCAAGTTGCTGTAAACAATTTTGTACGAAGGCTGGACCATTGTCTGACTCAATTTCAAGAGGCAGTCCATACCTTGGAATAATTGCTCTCATCAAGCATCTTACTACTTCAGCAGTCTTTTCTGTTCAAGTTGGGTAGGCCTCAACCCATCCCGTTAATGTGCATACTAGCACCAGTAGATATTTATATCCTTTGCATGGAGGGAGAACAGTAAAGTAAATTTGTAGGGAGGACATTGGAGATAATCCAACCGATAATACTCCTGGTGGTTGTACTATCCCTTGCCTTGGGTTGTTCTTAGCACGAGTGACACACTGATGGGCGATTGCTTTGTAAATGGCGGTGAGTCCAGGAACATAGAAATATGGTTCTAGTTGTTGCTCCATGGCTGTCTTTCCTCCATGAGTCCTGGAATGCAAGGCCCGGACAATTTCAGGTGCCAGAGTCCAGAGTAAGACAATAGGGATGTGCGTTTCGGGTTTCGGAATTTCGGAATTTTCACGAAATTTCCCGATTCGTGTTTTCGGATGCGGCCGAATTTCCGAAAAATTTTAGATCCGAAATTTTCAGATCCGAAATGTTTTCCGAGCCGAAACGAAATATTTTCGGATTTTTCGAATGGACTTGAAATGTGTCAAACGAGGAGAACAGATTTTCCGAAAAACGAAAATTTTCCAAAAAACGAAAATTTTCTGAAAACGAAAATTTTGTAAAAACTAAAATTTCTGAAAAACGAAAATTGTGTAAAAACGAAAATTTCTGAAAAACGAAAATTTTTCGAAAAAACGGAAAGTCGATACAAAAAACGGGCAAAATGACACGAAAAATACGAAAAATGGTCGATATTCCGAAAAATGTGCAATTCCGAAAAACGAAAATTTCCGAAATTACGAAAAGTCGATACAAAAACCGAGCACAGTGACACGAAAATACGAAAAATGGTCGAAATTCCGAAAAAAAAAAAGTACCCGAAAAATGTGCCGAACCGAATCGAATCGAAACCGAAATCGGTCGAAACGGGCCGAATCGAAAAGTTTAAAAATCCGAAAAATCGAACCGAATCGAACCGAAAAAAAAAATCGGTGCACAAGCCTATAAGACAATTCTTTCATTCTCCAACTGGTACCATCCGTCTTCTCTGTATTCTCCTGGCTCTTCTTTTTCAGAGTAGGCCGGAGTCCAGTGAGTAATGGGTGTTGATAACAGGGACGTCACCACTGGGAGAAGCCTCTTGGCATTCTTGGATATTCTGTGCTTCAAAACATATTCAGACAGTGCATCTCTTTCATGATCATTCTTTACCGCCGGCAAGAAATACTTCAGGGCACTTTTTTTCATATTTTGCAGCTGATTTTCAACCAGTATTTCTTTCAGGAAGAACTTCACCAGCGGAGCTTGGTATTGTGCATCTCCCAGCTCTCCCATGCTTTTCACAATTCGGGTAATTCTCAGGTTATTATGGGTGTTGGTATTCAAATTGGAGAAGCGTGTTGAAAAATTTGAGTCTCGTATCACTTCTATCTCCTCTTCCCCCACTAATTTTACGCCGAATAAATTCATCATCAGTTTATAGGCTCTCCGTAGCCTATGTTGGATTTCAGCGGTGTTCTTCATAATTTCAATTTCAGAAATAGTCAGAGGCTTTGCATGTTCATTTCGGCTTTGTTCACGTAGAGGAAACTACCATTGGATATAGCTGTGGTGCTTCTCCAGAAGTTCATATTCACCGTACCAGTGGCAAAGAACATCTTCAATAAATTCTCCATGAGGTGCAAATCTTCTTTTATTCATATAGAAGTCTATATTTGGCTGATCTTGGAAAACAGCGTTCAGACAGAGCAGAGTTTCGACTTTCATTTGCGGGGATTCGGGTTTACATACCGGAATCTTGACAGGTGAGTCATCTTGAACCAGTCCTCTCTGGGGAACCGAAGTTTCATTTCGGTGTTCCGGATTTCCATTCCGGAAGCTTTTCAAGTGATTTTCAGCATTTACCGGGTAGCCTCTCCGGCGATCGGGGTTTCCTTCCCGAACACTTTCCAGGGGATCTTTATCTTGAACTGGGTATCCTCTCCAGTTTAGTTTCAAGTGAGTTTTCTCCTGCTGCTGCACCTGCTGCTGTCAAGTACTCTTAGCCTTGGTTTCTTTCCAATCACAGCCACGCTCAAGGGCTTGTGTCTGTCTGGCTGCTTCCTTTGCCTCCTGATCTGCTTTCCGGTTTCCTCTGGGAACTTCTTCTTTGCCTTTTTTGGTGGCCACGGCAATGAATAACACCAACTGCGGATGGTTTCCATACTGCATCCAGTAGATTCAATATTTCAAGGGCATATTTGACTTGTTTGCCTGCAGATGGTAGGAGGCCACGTTCTTTGTAGAGTGCTCCGTGAGCCTGAATTGTCATGAAGGCATACTTGGAATTGGTGTATATGTTCACCCTTTTGTTTTCAGATAGTTCTAGACCTCTGGTAAGGGCAATAATTTCAGCCAGTTGAGCAGATGTGCCATTGGGCAGTGGTTTAGCTTCAATTGTTTCGTCAAGAGTGACTACTGTGTACACAGCAAATCTCTTTCCATTTTCTACAAAACTGCTTCCATCAGTGAACAGTTGCATGTCGTATTTGTCTAGGGGTATGTCTTTGAGATCAGGTCTGCTGCTATATACTTCATCCATTACTTGGAGGCATTCATGCTCTTGATCTTCTGGAGCATCTGGAAGCAATGTAGCTGGATTCAGTGTGGAGATTAGTTCCAAGTGGACTCTTGGGTTTTCACACAGCATAGCTTGGTACTTGGTCATTCTTGCATTGCTGAACCAATAATTGCCTTTATAGTCTAGAAGAGTCTGGACTGCATGAGGTACTTTCACAAAGAGTTCTTCGCCTAGTGTGAGCTTGTCAGCTTCAGCCACCAGGAGGGCAGTGGCTTCAAGCAACAAAGTCTTTAATTGGGTGACAGCCTCAGTTTGTTCTTCACCCCATATAATAGGGTCAGGCTCTGCACCTTTGGTGACTTGGTACAGAGGCTCAGTAATTCTCTTATTTGGCAATGAGTCTGTGGCTTGAGGGACACGGCAGACTGATTATTTGCGTTCTGGATTGCACGCTCAGTTCCTGTAAGATGGAAGCCTAGATACTTGACACTGTGTCTGCAAATCTGTGCCTTGCGTCTTGAGATTTTGTAGCCTGCCTTGCATAAGATACTTAACAGTTCTTTTGTGGCATGGAAACAATCTTCTTGAGTCGGTGGAGCAAGCATGAGATCATCAACATACTGCCATAGGGTATCTTTGTCTGGCTGAGAGTGAAAGGCAGATAAGTCTTTGTTCAGTGCTCTCCCGACGATAGCAAACCTTGAGGGAGGCATATCATGATATCATGTTTGGAGCCATTCGGGGCGTTTTCCCACTGAAAGGCAAACCATGGCTGACTCGCTGGAGCCAAGTGGATACAGAAGAACGCATCTTTTAAATCAAATGTAGAATTCTGTGTTGCCGGGTATCAGAGCTAGGAGATTACACTCAATTGGGTCAAATCCGTATAAAGTCACTGTGGCAGAATTAACTGCTCTTAAATCCTGGACAGGTCGGTACTCTTGGGTTTTCTCTTTCTGCACTGGCAGTAGCAAAGTATTCCATGAAAACACACAAAACTTTAGTAAAATCGTACTTTAAACAGATGTTCAAGGTGGACTTGGATGTGTTGCCAAGCTTTTTTTGTGGGATGTGGTAAATACACATTTTATAACACGTTTCTCTTTTCTCATCATCAACTTCTTTGTGTATTCCACATTTTACTTGTCTTTTCTATTTAGTTTACAATTTCTCCAAACTGATCTAACGACTGCAGTATTTTTCTCTATATTTATTGCCTTTCTTAGATGTTACTAATAGCCCATCCCTCCCACCTTTTTTCCTTCAGTGCATAAGGGGGGGGGGGTTTGGGCTTCAGACTTTTTTTTTTTAGAATCAGCAGAGTCTCTTCCTAATTTAGCCCTTTTAATCAATGATCTGTAGGGGCACACCCAAAAAACACAAAACAACGACTGCGCTTCTCAGAAACTACATAGACACTGTACACACCATAGTACATATACACACAACAGGGATTACATACATAGATCATTTTCATTGTAATGCATACAAAACGAAAGAGCATATAAACCCACTATACACATTATATACAGACTGGGCAGCACATATACATTGTGCCCTAAACACAAACACAGCACATATATGCACTTAGTTTCTGCAATAATACTAACACATTGCGCACTATTGCCTGAAACAACCGGACACAATGCTAGACAATATAACTTTCTCACATATAGCCTAGATTATATAAAACTATTTCGATTTAGTCTGTCAAGACAGACCTAACCTAATATATCAACACAAAATATAAACATACATCTCGCAATCAACAGACTACATCCATTCTAAATTCGCTGCACAGACACATAAAGCGTTAATGCCTTTGTTCATCAGGGAGCTGACTCCCTCCCCTCTATGTAAAAAGGGGGGTAACAAATGCGGAGAATCTCATTACTCTCAGCCATCACACACTCTAAATTAACATCCAACCCTTATTACAAAGATAGATCAAAAATAAACAACATATATATACTCGATTAGTTTCTTCCCATCTGGCAGCTATGGGACATGTAGTTCCCTGATCAATCATAAACACAGTCAGACAAAAACATTCTACCATATAACCTTCTAGATTACCATCTGATCCATTGATCATCTCCTTTCCTTCTGGCCTGGGGGGAAGTGGGGGCTCAGAGACTCCTGCAGATCATCACACAGTCCACACACAAGGCTTGTAATTTATCTATGTCTAATTATTCCCACACTCATGTTTATATTTATTTGAGGGCATACCTTTCTTTCTTTGCCCTGCTAACATAACAAAATGGCTTTTATCTCTCACACAGTACCTCCAAATATCTATATATGGATACTGATTTGGGTGGCCATATCTCCCGGTGCCCTGGGAGTAAATTTTCTGTATTATCTCCGGGTCTATAGATCCCTGTTCTGGCCATTCAGGGACTAACATCGGCCAGATTATTGTATACAACAGTTTTAATTTTTCTTTACTCAATTCCATACCATAGTGATGTCTCATACAGCGCTTCAAAATTGCGCATCATATATTCCAGGGGTGTTTCACCCTCCCCTGTTTTATTTTTTTTTCTTGGTTTAAAAGACCCATTACCCATAGCTATTTTTGAAGACCTTTTTTTGTTTTACAGTGCAGATGTAACTTGCAGAAAAAACACTTTGAAAATCATTTGTCTGATACTTCATGCAACAATTCATATATATATATATATCGTATTCGCTTCCTCCGTCAGTAGCCGGACTGCAGTCGCCTGAGCCGGAAACGTACCTTGGGAGTCCACTCTCAAGTTTGCTTCCTTGGTAAGCAAGTAGGCGCACTCACTCACAACACTCTCAGCAATCACAGCACGTACTGTATCAGATACATCTACCACAAAACAGTACATAAATAGTTCTATTCTTCCAGGTAACTTTTCCTCAGAGGGAACAAGTCCACTTCTCCTGCACACTCAACATTAGATATAATACACATAAAATACAGACACTATATTAAAAAAAAACAGTTCTTTTGTTGCAGACAGCTAGCTCTCAATCATTAAATACAAGTACCTACTGCAACATCAGTATATACTTTACCATCAGTATTTATTTACCCTACTGCAGGGGCTTTAGCACTAGGGGGTGATCAGTCCCCTTGTCAGGGATTAACACTTTCCTTAGTTAATCCGGACTGGCTTTAGAGCATCACAGGCTCTTGAGGCTCTACAGACCTCTCTATTCCTCGCTGGAGGGCAGTCTATCCCCAGCCCCTGCATCACACACAGATACAGAAGTCTGGACTTTCTCCCTCCACAGCGCGGACAATTCTACAATTCTATACACTAATTGAAGCTAGCTGCTGGCATTATTCAACACATAAAAATACAATTATATTAGTTACCCCCTTTCCACCGTGGCGTCACCAGTTTCCTCGGCCTGTTCCTTTTCGTGGATTCTCGGTCAGGAGCGTGCCCCCAGCAGGTTGATGGTCCACAGAGCAAGAATTTCTCGCTTGGCGCCTTGAGTAGAAAATCATCATGCTGGGCTGCAACTCCTGCTGGATCCCACCAAAAATGCAGTAAATACTGCCGTTCAAACCTCCTTTGTTGAACCAAGGCCCGATCACCGGACGAAACCTCAGATTTGTTATAGCCAGCTGACCGGGAAATCGTGGGTGATGGTTCGACGAAGGAAAGCAGATGGAGGCCTTTGTTTCAAAAGAAAATGGCGTTTATTCAGCTGGTACCTGCTGGACTCAAGAAACAGATCGTATCTGTTCAAAAGCTTGAGTGGCGAGGACATCAAACTCAGCTGCTTTTATACATTGTTCCAAATATACATTTTCCCTCGGCTGCCCTCCTCCCAACATACCCAGATTGTCACGTGACAGTTACCATATGTCTAAATTAGGACCTAATTTTACACACGATGTCATCTTTCCCCTTCATTCTCATTTTGGGCTTCCAGCTGTCAGTCATAATTCTGCAATTGTCAGTACTTCCTTCGGCTTTGCTGACAAACTGAATTCTTTGGGCATGCAGATTGAAAATAGAATCTCAAGAGCACTCAAGGACAGCAAGTGTATTTTAAAACACGAATTGAATGAACATCTAAATGGCGGATCACTAGATTAGTATAGTTCTAAATTAAATCCCAGGAATTGCTATCTCAGAAGGATTGTGGGAGATTATGGGTGTGGCATTGCTTTCACCTCATAGCCATGAGGCTGCTGTTAGAGAAAGCAGCCATATTGTCTCTCTCCTTTCCTTCCTGTTTTTACAGGTAAGCCTAAAGTGGAAAATAACTCCCAAAACATTTAAAATGCAGAATAACTATGTTATATACAGCTGTATTGACTGCGCAGGAAGTCAGAGGAGAGTAAATAAGGTATTCTTATGAGAGAATCACTAGGAGGCTGCAGGCTCCACTTACTCTTTATTAATAAATGTAGTAATGCAGTAATTATTGGGGTTAAATGTTAGATTTATGTTTAAAGTTAATATTCAGATTATAAAGCTCTCGTGCAGACACGGTGCAGTTAGATAAATTTGTCTAAGAAACACAAAAGTGATTTATTTTAATATCGCTGTAAAGACCATGTGTAAAGGTAATAGGATTGTCTGATGCAGAGTCAGTTATGTAGATTTAAACGTACTTTTTATGCAGATAATCTCAGGTGCATTATTACCTTCTATTAGAGAAATTGTTATACAGTTGTGTTAAAAATTATTCAACCCCCACTGAAATTGAGTGTTTTGGCCAGTTTGACATTGATTTTGATCATTCAGTCATCTTGCTTACAATTAAATCAAAGAGGCACGTGTAGGTCAGACAAATATAACATAACATTTATAATGAAATAACCACAAATGTCTTTTCTGTGCTCACATCATTATCAGTTTTATTCAACCCCCAAGTGACATTCAATCTTAGTACTTAGTACAACATCCTTTTACAGTTATAACAGCTTTTAAATGTGAAGCATAGCTTGACACAAGTGTCACTGTCTTGCAGCGATCTACGGGTATCTTCGCCCATTCGTCATGGGCAAAAGCCTCCAGTTCAATCACATTCTTAGGCTTGCGCACTGCAACTGCTTTCTTTAAGTACCACCAGAGGTTCTCAATCGGATTTAAGTCAGGTGACTGCGATGGCCACTCCAAAATGTTCCAGCCTTTAATCTGCAACCATGCTCTAGTGGACTTGAAGGTATGCTTGGGATCATTGTCCTGTTGAAAGGTCCAACGTCTCCCAAGCCTCAGGTTTGTGACGGACTGCATCACATTGTCATCCAATATCTCCTGGTACTGAAGAGAATTCATGGTACCTTGCACACGCTGAAGCTTCCCTGTACCTGCAGAAGCAAAACAGCCCCAAAGCATGATTGACCCCCGCCATGCTTCACAGTAGGCAAGGTGTTCTTTTCTTCATAGGCCTTGTTCTTCCTCCTCCAAACATAGCGTTGATCCATGGGCCCAAACAGTTCTAATTTTAATACATCGCCTCTGAGGCTCCTATTGCTTCTCTTTGTTGCTTTTATTAAACATAGCAGCAAGTGGCAACTAGCAAGAACTTTGAAAATATGAAGCATTTATATTGAATAAAGAGAAAAACATAATAACAGTAATAACAGGTATATGGTATCTTCTAACACCCCTTCCACTCCTTTGGATCTGTCCTCTTTCCTGTTCAGTGCCCATCAAAACCAATCCACGTCCCTCCTACTTTCTCTTTCTTAGCTGCTCGGCGACTAGATAAGTATATATATTATCTCTGCTGTGATATCCCGTTTTTTTGATTATTATTTTAGGGATATACATGTATATATGTGTTTTATTTATATTTGTTTAGATTTCTAGCGAGTGCCCGCCCGGCTTTAACCACGGCGTTCGCGTTTTTTTCTTCAAGTTTCCCTTTGATCCCCCTGGTGACCGCGGTGTAACCCCGTCTGCCTGCCTCTCCGAGACGCTGCACGCGCTCGCTGGCTAGGTGGGCGGGGTGTACCCGATAGGTCTGCGCACGCAGGGGAAATTCCGAACATTCTTCCTGCTCCATCCAGCGCCATGCCTCGCGGAAAGACCCGCAACATACAGCCTCCCCGGCGGAGATCTCTGCTCAATCCTCTGATGAGAGTGTGGGTGAGCAGTCTCAACCTCCCGTTCTAGTGCAGGCACATATGGCTCCTTCCCAGCCTCCCACCTTAGACCCTTACATGCAGGCGTCCATTGACTCTGCTGTATTTAAAGCGGTCTCAGTTTTGTCTGCAGATTTTACCCGCTCATTAAAAGAAGTTATGGCTGAAAATCGCCACCTTGATAACCCCCCCGCCACTGGCGGATTATGACATGGGCAACACACTCACCGCGGTGAGGCCCCCCGAGATCCCCCTGGCCACCACGGGGAAACAGTCTGTGAAAAAAGCACGGCACATGACTGGAGGGGCTGGCATCCCCGCAACACTGCCGGGACACGTGCACCCATCCCCCATTGCTGCATCCCGTAAACGGGCTCCTGCACACACGACATCATCTCACTCCAAGAGATTTAAATTACCTCCTGTCTCCAACCCTGACACCGCTATTGTCCCTGCCCCGCTTCAGGACTCTATCCCTGATTCGGAGGAGGATGACACTAGCGATGTCATAGACGTTTCTGCCTCGGATGAGGAGTTTACTGAAGACAACGTAGAGGTTGATACAGCAGCCCGCCCGGGCATTATCTATGACCCTTTGGGGAACCCCCTTTTCTGCCCAGAGGACATGTCCCATCCACGGTCGAGCTACCGGCCGTGCAAAACCCTTCAGTTCAGGTCCCGCAGGAGGCAATCCCTCCACTGCAACGGCTCCCGCGTCTTCCCTGTTCTTCCCTTCCCGATCCCGACCATGGCGGGGCAGAGGATTCCGGGGTTCCAGAGGCGGTCATTCTTTCTCAACCTTCAGGCATGCAGGTACCTTTACACCTTCTCCATCCGTCTACGACCAAAGTAGGAGGTCGTTTAAAATTGTTTCACACAGCGTGGTGTCACATTACGTCGGACCCTTGGGTCCTCAATACTGTGCTAGGTTTTGTTCTGGAATTCTCTTCTCCCCCGCTCCAACTGCAGATTCCTCTCCCGCTCCCCTTTTCAGGGGACGGTGAGACGCTGGTGGAGCGGGAGATTACAGAATTATACCAAAAAGGAGCCATAGAACGGGCCCCACAGGGACCCTCGGGCTTCCTGAGCAACCTGTTCTTGGTCCCCAAGAAGGGCGGAGGTGTTCGTCCAGTTATCAACCTCAAGGAGTTGAATAAGTCAGTGATCTACCGTCATTTCCAGATGGAAGGCATGCACATGCTCAAGGATATATTGAGACCCCGCGATTGGTTGGCAAAAGTGGATCTCAAGGATGCATACCTATCCCTATTGCCAAGGAATCACGGGATTTCCTTCAGTTCCGTTGGGGTCCCGACCTATGGCAAATCCGTTGCCTGCCATTCGGCCTATCTTCGGCTCCTTGGTGCTTTACCAAGATGCTGAAACCGGTCGTAGCATGGCTGCGCGCCACAGGGGTCCGTCTCATTATATATTTGGACGACGTGTTGCTGATGGCCTCCTCGGAAAATCAGCTACGCCTCCACGTATATTGGACGGTCAATCTTTTCCAGTCTCTGGGATTTCTGGTGAATCAAGAAAAATCTATCCTCTCTCCATCTCAAACCCTAGAATTTCTGGGATTCGGGGTGAACAGTGTCCTGATGTCTCTCACTGTCCCTCTACCCAAGTGCCGATCAATCTTACGCGAAGTTCGGTCCCTTTTGGAGGCTCACACCCCATCCTTACGAGACCTAGCTCGCGTGATCGGTCTTCTAGCGGCCACACGGCTGGCTGTCAAACCAGCCCCGTTACATTATCGGGCCCATCAACGCCTGAAGGCCCTTTTTCTCAGACGGGGTCTCCCCATTCCGCTCAGGAGAGGCCAGACTGGACTTGAAATGGTGGATCGCTCACCTCCACTCCTGCAACGGCAGGCCTATCCTGGTGCCACCCCTGACGCTTACAATCGACTCAGACGCTTGTGGGTCAGGTTGGGGTGCTTACTGCGACGGTTCCTCCACGGGAGGTCGCTGGTCCGTGCAGGAGCGTCATCTGCACATGAACGGTCTGGAACTCTTGGCAGGACTTTTTGCGCTTCAGAGTTTCCTCAAAGATTGCGTTCACCGTTCAGTCCTCCTCCGGATGGACAACTTCCCACCAGTTCGATATATCAACTCGCTGGGCGGACCTCGCTCCCTCCTTCTGACAACAATGGCTTCCCGCCTCTGGGAGTGGTGTTTTCAGACCGGGGTCGAGGTCCAAGCACAGTTCATTCCAGGAATCTCGAACCAATCCGCGGATTGGAACTCGAGACATACAGAGGACTCCGGGGATTGGCGTCTGAGCTCGGCAGCTTTCTCCGACGTGACATCCCTTTGGGGACCATTTCACGCAGATCTTTTGCCTGCCGGCTCAACGCCCATCTTTCGGTCTTCTTCAGTTGGCGGCCAGACCCACTGGCAGAGGCAACGGACGCTTTCCTTCAGGATTGGTCCGGGGCTCGCCAGTACGCCTTCCCGCCATTTCAACTGATAGCTCGCACACTGCGTCAGGTCAGGACTCAACAGGCCCAGATTGTGATCATCACCCCCTTTTGGCAGAACCAACCTTGGTTCCCGGTGCTATTGGATCTCCTCATGGATGTTCCCCGTTCTTTCCCGACTCTCCCGGATCTCCTGAGAGACGCCTCCGGGCAACCTCACCCTCTCCTGTCACCAGGATCCAGTCTGTTATTGGCCTCACTGGTCTCGGGACGCCCGGGGGAGCCGGAGAGATTTCGGACCGAACTACTGCACTCCTACGCCAGGCGTGGGCCCCAGGTACTAGATCCTGCTATAAATCAGCTTGGCTCATCTGGCATCATTGGTGTCTGTCAAAGGATCAAGATCCCTTCCAGGCCCCTTTGAGCTTTGTTTTGGATTTCTTTACGGAGATTTTCGATCAGGGCAAAGCTTATCGCACACTTAATGTGTATAGGTCAGCTTTATCGGCTTACCATGTTGGTTTTCAGGGGACACCTTTGGGCAAACACCCGTTGGTGTGTCGTCTGCTTAAGGGTATCAGATCTGACCGTCCTCCGTTGCCTAGATATACGACAACTTGGGACGTGCATATACTCCTTGATTTTTTTGGAACAATGGCCCTCTAACAAGGATTTAACCCTACGTCAACTTTCGGCTAAGTTATTGGCTCTCCTTTGCATGATTTCTTGCAAACGGGTGGCTGATGTCAGGGCATTAGACTTCAAAGCCCGTTCTTTCATACCAGAAGGCGTGCGCTTTGACATCTCCCGCCGTACTAAAACGTCCATTTCGTCTGCCTTTTACCCGGCCTTCCCATCGCGTCCGGCTTTATGCCCGGTCCTTTGTCTTCAGGAATACGAATCTCGTACTGCCGCCCTCCAGGACACGGAGGTTTCACCTCTTTTTATTTCATTCAAATCTCCCTTCGCTTCGGTAGGTACAACTACGCTTGCGCGCTGGCTTCGTTGGCTCTTAGTATTAGCGGGTGTAGATACCTCAATATTTGGAGCTCATTCGGTTCGTAGCGCTGTTGCTTCTTCTGCTGGAAGTAGGAGGGACGTGGATTGGTTTTGATGGGCACTGAACAGGAAAGAGGACAGATCACAAAAGAAACATTTACTACTGTATTACAAAACCAATTGATGTCATTATAGTTGCATATGGTTCTTTAAAAAGTCCTTGTAGGATTTCATTCTGAATACAATTACAAATGTACACTAAATTCCCTAAAACCCTTTACAGCATTGGGGGTTGAATAATTTTGAACACAACTGTATGTCTTGGCATGTATGACATCCCTTTATGTGCAGAAGGAAAAGGAATCGCTAAAGCACGTTGCATATATAAGGATGTAAAGTTTGTGAGACTGATTCACAGGAAAAGTTAGATATATGGTGGAAATTAAGATGACATGTTACTTTTTTTTTTGATTAAGTATTTTACCAGGAAGGATACATTGAGATTTCTCTTGTTTTCAAGTATGTCCTGGGTGGTGAGTATGTACCGTTAGGTGTCTTGCCAAGGACACTCACTGGAGAGGTTGCTCGCTGGGATCGAACCCATGACGCCACAGGCTCTCTCCATGCAGAGCGGTGATGATACCTCTACTCCACCCAGCCGTCACTACTTAATCATTTAGAATGAAAATTGTATTGTTTTAAAAGCAATTGAAAACCATACACGTGTAATAAATATAACCATGAGGCTGCTGTAGAGAAAGCATCCATATTGTTTATCTTCTTTCTTTCCTCTTTTTACAGGTATTTACAACGGTTTGCTGGCCTTCTGAATGGGGTCTGGAACATGGGCACTGGGAGTGTTAGTGTATAGAGGGATGGCATTGGCACAGAATGTAACTGTAACGATGCTCTTTGGAACAGTACCTAAACGACATAAATTGCAAAATCCCCATCTATGTGGTGGGCTAAATTCAAATGGCACGCTGACCACAGTCACTTCTCTCAAATATCTAGGTATGTGTATGTGGTTAGACCCAAATCTATCCTTTGGCCCCCACATCAAAAAAAACTCTCATCTAAACTTTACCCCAAACTAGGTGCCCTGTACAGAAACAAATCCTGCCTGAGCCCCGCGGTAACAAAGCAGATTGTACAACAAATGCTTATGCCAGCTATTGAATACGGAGATGTAGTGTATGCAGTCGCCCCGCAAACACACCTTCAGAAACTTACTACATTGTAGAATTAATTCTGCCACTTTGTGGTACTATGTAACTGCATGACCCACCATTGTGACATGTTAAAAGAGCTAAACTGGCCATCGCTGGAATCTAGACTCACCCTTCACCTTTCCAACCTGGGGCCACATTACAATCTTGACGCAAACGTTTGCACCGGCAGAAGTAATCATTAACGAGTGGGGTAAAACCATTTGCGCCGAATTCCATATTGCATACTAAGCGCAACAAACGCGCACAATTGTCTACCACGTGTGAACCTGCGCGAACCTTGCGCAAGCTTACTGTACTTCGCGCATCCTATACTTAACATTATGAGCGCAAATGCGAATGTGCGCTGGTACGAGTACGGTATTACAATCTATTTGCGGTAATTACCGCATGGCCTTATCGCGCATAATTTTATCAACCCCTAAAAGCTGGTGCTAATGGCAAATTTGAACAACCTGGCTAACCCCAAATATCCAGGCCCATAAAAAGGAATGCACCAACGCACAGTGGCCATTCAAATCATACCAAACCAATACAATGGATGAAGTTGTGTGCGCATGTATTATTGCTGCAGTTTATATGCTCTGATTGACAGTGGCAGACGCAATTTGTTAACGTGAGACAGGTGTGGTTCTTAATTCTGATTGGCTGAATCTCGAAAAAAGACTGCGCGCACAAAGATTTTTACACGACACGGTACTGCGCGTGCATTTGGGCGCGTCCTGTTTGCGCACACTATTGATCGGTGGATGAAAAAACGCGTGAGGATTGTAATTCCAACTATGATTTGCGGCGCAAAACTTTAACGCTTGGCGCAAAAGATTTTCACTTTGCGCGAGGATTTTTGCGTTAAGAATGTAATGTGGCCCCTGGTGTTTAAGAGCTTTTCTGGGAAGCTTCCACCCTATCTGAATAGGCTGCTTCCCCCGGCAGTTCCCTCATCCTATAATCTCCGATCCAGGACCAGGACCTTACTTGCAATACCACAATAGAAAAAGAAAGTGGCTCGGTCCTCATTTTCCTACAGAGCACCACATTTATGGAATAACCTCCCAGACACCATCAAATCTTCCCCCAGTCTAAAATCACTCAAGAGCTCCTTACTAACATACCTCAATACAGAATGCACCTGTAAACATGTAACACAGTGACTATATACAGAATGCACCTGTAAACATGTAACATAGTGACTATATACAGAATGCACCTGTAAACATGTAACACAGTGACTATATACAGAATGCACCTGTAAACATGTAACATAATGACTATTTCCTACATATTTATTTTCTGTTAATCTGTATATTTGTGGTTTTTTAATAACTTGCAATGTATTACTTTGTATTTCTGTAACAATTCAATGTTCTTGAACCCAGGACATACTGAAACCAGAGAAATCTCAATGTATCTGTCCTGGTAAAATCCTTTGGGCCACATTACACACGTAATGCAAATGTTAACGCTCACTTGCGTGAGCATTAAAGCATTAATGTTAGCTGCGGTGTTTACTGCATATTACAAACGAAAAGGCAAACGGGTTAAGTAACCCGTTTGCGTTTGGTACCTTGCACTTTTCAGCGCGAGGTTACTGTACTTTGTGCTCCCTATACTTAACATGGGGAGCGCAATCTACTAGCGCTGTTTAACGTCTGGCTGTGATTAGCAAAAATTAACCACAGCCAGGACTTGGTGTTAACGGATTCCGCTTCTGCAGAATCCGTTAACACCAGCCTAAAAAATAAAAAAATGAATTGCATACTCACCTCCTGTTCCGCGGGGAGGACCGCGGCTCCAACCGCCTCCTCCTCCGTCCGGCGGGAGCAGGGAAAGACTGGGGGAAAAAGTCCCCCCAGTCTCTCCCTGCGTATCACTACCCCGACCAACGAGAGCCGGCTAGTCATGTGACCGACAGGGGGAAACTCAATGGAGTCCTATGGGCTCCATCGAGTGGATGCTCGTGGCTGCGCTCAACGCTGCCGCGAGCATCGCAGGGGTTACCGCGCTGTAACAATGCAGGCAGGCAGTTGTTCCTCCCTTGCACCCGCGTTTTAACACTAGGATTGTAATAGAGCCCTTTATAAATAAATAAATAAATAAATGTGTTAGTGTATAGAGGGATGGCGTTGGCACATGGCGGCAGGGCCGGCCTGTTCATGGGTCACTGTGTCACTATGTTACCGTGAGTTTTATTGCTGTGGAGCTCTGTGATACTCATACACACCACACATTATTGTTTGTTTTATTGGGACGGAGCTCAGTGATATGCTCATACACACTGCACATTACTGTGAGTTTTATTGCTGTGGAGCTCTGTGATACACTCATACACACTGCACATTACTGCAAGTTTATTGCTGTGGAGCACTTTGATATACACACACCGCACATTACTGTGAGTTTTATTGCTGTGGAGCTCTGTGATATGCTCATATACACTGCACATTACTGTGAATTTTATTGCTGTGGAGCTCTGTGATACGCTCATACACACTGCACATTACTGCAAGTTTATTGCTGTGGAGCACTTTGATATACACACACCGCACATTACTGTGAGTTTTATTGCTGTGGAGCTCTGTGATATGCTCATATACACTGCACATTACTGTGAATTTTATTGCTGTGGAGCTCTGTGATAAACTCACACACACTGCACATTACTGCAAGTTTATTGCTGTGGAGCACTTTGATATACACACACCGCACATTACTGTGAGTTTTATCGTTGTGGAGCTCTGTGATGCAAGTGGATGGGGGAGCTTGGGCCGGCCCTGGCACAGGGTACTAGTGGAAGGATTTATGGAGTAATAGTAACACAGCTGGCATGCAGACAGACGTGCCAGGGGGAATCAGTGAGTTTATATTATCTCAGTGACAAATTGTGTCCACAGTGACTCCTCTAACTCTGCCCAGAGTCACTCACACACTTTGCGAGCTATCGATGTTGGCAGGAGGACAGGGATTGATGCCAGGGGCCCGTCAGAATGAAGTTGTGGCGGGTTACATGGTGTTGTTCTAAGTGCCAGATTAGTTTTATGAACATTTAATCTGAAGCCTGGCAGGTCCTTAACTCTCTGGAGCAACGAGGGCAGCAATCTTGGCACCCCAGATATTTCAGAACTGCGTCTCCCATAATCCTCAGCCAGCTGCAAGGGGGTGCCACTGCACTGGTTAAAACACTCAATATACTGGCTGAGTGTCCCTCATATGAAATGATCGGGAGCAGAAACGATCTGGATTTGGCATATTTTTTGGGATTTTGGAATATTTGCATATAATAATGAGATAATTTGATAAAAAAGTAAAAAAAAAACAACACTTAATTTCTTTTGACACAATCACTCTTTTAAGTGACACAAAATACTGGTCCCCCTGGAGATGCTGCTGAGGGTCCCGTGACATGACGTGTCCCCAGTGTTTATTCTGCGGATGGCGGCACACGCGGGCCTGGCGCGCTCTCACGCTGTTTTGCGCGACTTCGTAAAGAACAAAACAGTGAAGGCCGCGGCTGCCAGGCTTCTCATCTGTGACATTAAATGAATACGGATCTTGGCAGCGCAACGTTTACCCCCGGCCCTGGCACAAACACACGGGACGTATTATGCAGAGGAGGAGACGCATTCTCCACATCATCATTAAAACGACACAGAGCGACGTCCTCTGCATCCATTACCACTGAATTCCCGGAGATAACTTGGCAGCAAATGGGGGGTTAAGCTGCATTATACACAGCCCGCTACTGGGTATTATAGTGTGACAGCTGCCACTGTGCGTACCCTGTGCCCTGAGGGTATCGCTCTATCATATTAAGAATTTACACCCGATAATACCCAAAGGGTAAATTATACCACATTACTAGGGATTTACACCCGATAATACCCAGTGCTCAGAGGGTAAATTATACCACACTACTAGGGATTTACACCCGATAATACCCAGTACCCTGAGGGTAATATGGTATAATTTACCCTCAGGGCACTGGGTATTATCAGGTGTAAATCCCTAGTAATGTGGTATAATTTACCCTCTGAGCACTGGGTATTATCGGGTGTAAATCCCTAGTAATGTGGTATAATTTACCCTCAGGGCACTGGGTATTATCGGGTGTAAATCCCTAGTAGTGTGGTATAATTTACCCTCTGAGCACTGGGTATTATCGGGTGTAAATCCCTAGTAATGTGGTATAATTTACCCTTTGGGTATTATCGGGTGTAAATTCTTAATATGATAGAGCGATACCCTCAGGGCACAGGGTACGCACAGTGGCAGCTGTCACACTATAAGTGCCCTGAGGGTAAATTATACCATATTACCCTCAGGGTATTGGGTATTATCGGGTGTAAATCCCTAGTAATGTGGTATAATTTACCCTCAGGACACTGGGTATTATCGGGTGTAAATCCCTAGTAGTGTGGTATAATTTACCCTCAGGGTACTGGGTATTATCGGGTGTAAATCCCTAGTAATGTGGTATTTTACCCTCGGGGTACTGGGTATTATCGGGTGTAAATCCCTAGTAATGTGGTATAATTTACCCTCAGGGCACTGGGTAGTATTGGGTGTAAGTACCTAGTAAATTATACCACATTACTAGGGATTTACACCCGATAATACCCAGTGCCCAGAGGGTAAATTATAGGGATTTACCCCTGTTTACAAATATTACCCCAGATCGCTAGAATCACTATAGGAATATAAACCCTATGATCGCCAGTGCTATGAGGACATCACTAGGGGAATATAAACCCCATGATCCCCAATGCCATGAGGACATTACTAGAGGAATATAAACCCCATGATCCCTAGTGTCACGAAGAAATTACCAGAGGAATATAAACCCCATGATCCGCAGGGCCATGAGGAAATTAGCAGAGGAATATAAACCCTACAATCCCTAGAGCCATGAGGACATTATCAGAGGAATATAAACCCCATGATCCCCAGGGCCATGAGGAAATTACCAGAGGAATATAAACCCTACAATCCCTAGAGCCATGAGGACATTACCAGAGGAATATAAACCCTACAATCCCTAGAGCCATGAGGACATTACCAGAGGAATATAAACCCCCATGATCCCCAGCGGAGTCAGGGCATCCAAACCATAAGATTAGAGCTCAGTATCCAAGTAATGCCAGGGTCCCCTGTGTGTTTTATCCCAATCAGGTCAGAGAGCTGCAGGACTCGTGCGCTGATGAAGCGAAGTCGTTATGCAGTGAATGTGCGCACGCCCACGTACCCGAACGCGACACATAACGGCGTCACATTTCCAGTCAGACTCTGGACCCGGGTCAATACTGCATATCTTTATTCAGTGCTTAAGACTTATTGACAGATTTACTCATAAAAAAACCTTTAAAAACCCAAGAAAATAATATTCCTGATTTTTGTACTTATAGCCACAAAGAAAAGTCAGACACTCGGCGGGGCTCGGGCGGGGCCGGCCCGGTCTCCGTGAGGGACGCAAGAGGCGCACAAGCCAAACTCTGAAAAAGTCTCTTCTTACCGGGCAGCGGCGATCGATGGAGCGGCAGGGGCTGTACCGGCGAGGGGGAGGGATACAATGACCGGCTACAGACCGGTCAAAAACGCATATAAAATGGGGTTCTCACACAAGAAGAACTGGACCAACAAGAAGAACAAGGTCGAATATTAAAAAAAAACTATGGCAGCCACTATAAATGAGGTGACAACGTGCATAACGACTCCAGGAACGGGCGAATGGCTTCAGTGCATCAGTATGGAGGCATTCAAGATGGCGGAAAAAGGCGCAAAAGGCATTAACAGTGCAAAGAAAAAGGCGCAAAGGCGTCGAAGGTTACTCATAGTGTTTAATGGTGAAGGGTTTAACTGGTCCAGAGCAGCGTGGCCAGCCCAGAACCCTCCGAGATACAGGATGGCTTTAGAGAGGAAAGGCGTCGCCCCCAATGTCAGAGATCGACGACGTAGTGTTCAAAATGGCTTGTGGCTCTCGTGACATCGTCATTCAACATGGCCGACTCCGGCGGAGTCTAGACCGATCAAACCGACCTTTTTTTTATTTTTTTGTTCTGAAGGAAAGTGCACGGGTCTGTGAAGGTGGAGAAATAAAAAAACGGGCGAAGCAGATGAGGGGGGGGGGTCGTCCCAACGAGGCTCCTCAATAAATAATCCCCAGCCGAGGCCTGTTAACGTAAAATAAGATTCGGGGCTCTATTTATATAAAAAAATATATACAAAAAAAATATATTAAATACACTTACAGGTGCCGGACTGAAAATACAGTGTTACAACGACATGCAGCAGCGTAGGCCGCAGCCCGTGGGCCTCACTGGCGGCCCCTCTAACGGCAGGAGGCTCGCTCATGCGATATCGATTCCACCGGCGTGACCGATCCCGGATGCTCCGGCGTCCTATGGAGCCTTCGTCGCGGCTCAGCAAACGGCAGACACTCACGGGAGTCACGTTAGTGTTTTAGGACGTCTGACACCAACACGGGTTCCAACCGACAAACGTAGTCGCAACACAAACGTTACTAAGCCCGTCCTGAGTAATAGCGGAGGACTGATCTACCGACGGAAGAATGGCTCTGGGTACATCCATTAGTGTTCAACAAGGCAGACATTATCACAGGCGCGAAGAGCAAGCACTGACTTAATCATCACCACCTTCAGTCGACGCCACCGCGAGTGGCTCGGTTTCAAAATGGCGGAACGTTAAAAGGCAAATGCTTTTAGTGTTCAAACAATGGTTCCTCTCTCCGATGGCGATGGCGGCATAGAAGCATTTGCATAATTACACCTTGGCTGGAAATGGCATGTGATACGAGGGTTACCCATTGTTGTTCAAAATGGCCTCTCAGTAGGCTTTGGCATGGCTGACTCCATCTTGAAACGGGTCACACGGTTCATTCGAGGAAAAAGGAAAAAAACAACCAAAAAACACCAGAAGATCCTTTCCACAACAGTAAAAGCTGTACTTATGGAACAGATGGTCAAGGACGCAGGCAACTCCCCTCTCCACGTTGCCAAACCGACCTCACTTCAGCAGGACCCGTTGGGTGGATGGAGCATACTCTGATAGAGATCTGAGCGCAAGAAACGGGGGTAGGAGTCCCGTTCCATAAGGCCGTAGATCCTGCGCTGGGCTTCATCAAAGGTTGTGCGCGTTGGTAGGAGGAGGTTGTGTTCGGTCAGTTCTCTGGTTCTGGCGTCAAGGTTTACCTGCCGGGGAAGAAGGTGGAATGATTAGCACCGAGCCAAGCTCTGCAGACCTTAATCTGCTTTAGACAATGTCTGTCACTGCACAGACTGTGCTTCTCCTGTCCTCAAAAAGAATAAAAACAATGTAAAAAGTATAGATCTTAACCCTTTCCTGCCGCAGGGCATACTATGCCGTCCCATTCGGTGGATGGGCCTTGAATGGGCTGGTTCAGGCTGTCCCCCAGCAGCCAATGTCGCATAATGCGTGTCTGCTGCGTGGGCGGGCCGATGGAGGTCCCGCCGCAGCAGTAGAGCGTACTAGTACTCCCCAGCCAGCGATAAAGCCCTCCCCCTGGACACCATCTGCGCAGCATGAAAGGGTTAATAGCAGGCACGGGTGCTGAATTAAGAGCTTCATGGGCATGGAGCTGAAGCTTTAAGTGGGCCTCTGTCACATACACTCAGCTCCATTATGCATCTGCCCCATTCTTACCACCTCCTGTGGTTCCATTCTTATCACATTCCATTGTCTCTGCCTCATTCTTATCACATTCCATTGTCTCTCTGCCTTATTCTTATCACATTCCATTGTCTCTCTGCCCCATTCCTATCACATTCCATTGTCTCTCTGCCCCATTCCTATCACATTCCATTGTCTCTCTGCCCCATTCCTATCACATTCCATTGTCTCTCTGCCCGATTCCTATCACATTCCATTGTCTCTCTGCCCCATTCCTATCACATTCCATTGTCTCTCTGCCCCATTCCTATCACATTCCATTGTCTCTCTGCCCGATTCCTATCACATTCCATTGTCTCTCTGCCCCATTCCTATCACATTCCATTGTCTCTCTGGCCCATTCTTATCACATTCCATTGTCTCTCTGCCCCATTCTTATCACCTTCCATTGTCTCTCTGCCCCATTATTATTACATTCCATTGTCTCTCTGCCCCATTCTTATCACCTTCCATTGTCTCTCTGCCCCATTCTTATCACCTTCCATTGTCTCTCTGCCCCATTCCTATCACATTCCATTGTCTCTCTGCCCCATTCTTATCACCTTCCATTGTCTCTCTGCCCCATTCTTAGCACATTCCTTTGTCTCTGTCCCATTCTTATCACATTCCATTGTCTCTCTGCTCCATTCTTATCACCTTCCATTGTCTCTCTGCCCCATTCTTAGCACATTCCTTTGTCTCTGTCCCATTCTTATCACATTCCATTGTCTCACTGCTCCATTCTTATCACCTTCCATTGTCTCACTGCTCCATTCTTATTACATTCCATTGTCACTCTGCCCCATTCTTATCACATTTCTTTGTCTCTCTGCCCCATTCTTATCACATTTCAGTGTCTCTCCGCCCCATTCGTATCACCTCCTATTGTTCTCTCAGGTACAAAGGGCTGCTTCACGAACTGCCTTACCAGGGCACCGGCCGGTGAGTAGGCCAGGTCCAGGGCCGGCTCTGATACTAATACAGCAGCGCAGTCGTAATGGAGCTGGTAACATGGAGCCACGTGTATGAATGAAAAATGTACACAAGGTTTCATATTATCAATAACGACACACACCACATGGGCAAACTATGCTAATATAATGCCGGCCCTGCTAGCCCTGCACAGGGTTTGGAGGTTGGGGGGCACAGAACGTCTTGTGAGGTTTGCAGAATAAAATGAGTAGTCGAGTGCGACGGGCGGCTCTGACATCAGGGTAACAGGCCGTGGAATGATGAGATACCTCTTTGGGAGACTGATTCGCGATGTAGTGATGATAGATCTTGCGTGCGCGGGTGTGCATTAAGAAGCTGGGGTGAGTAACCCGATAATCCTCGCAGGCCAGCCAGAAATCCAAATTCTCATTGCTGAACTCGGACTGCAGGAACACCCGAAACACGGCACGTCCATCTGGAGGGAGACAAAGAGACCTTGTGAACGGAGGCGAGAGACGAGGACCAGCAAGATGAGGCCATCAGCAAAAGAACGTCCAAGATGCAAAGAGGACAGCCAAGAGAGATAGAGAGAGCGTGAGGAGAATAAGAGAGGAGCGTAGAGGACGATATGAGAGAAAAGGGACACAGACCAAAAGACATAAAATCAGAGAAACAATACACCAGGAACAAACAAAACAAGCGAGCAAGAGCCCGGGAGAAACGACAGAAAGAATCATATAGCGAGGGAGAGAGAGAGGATAAAAAGACAAGAGGAAAAAAATAAAGAACACGTTAACAGAGCAGCTAGTGTTCTGCTCGGCGCCGGATTAACATAGAGGCTAATGGAGCTGCAGCTTCAGGCCCACAGCCTGAAACAGGTCCACTAAAATGTTAATAATGCCAATCCATTAATTGTCACAAACACAATTAAGAGGGATGGGGCAGTGGCACAATGGAGACGTGTGTGTGTGAGAAGAATGAGACAGGAACCCAATGGGAGGTGAAATGACGTGGCCTGAGGAACAATGGGAGTTGAGAAGATGTGGCCTGGTGAACAATGGGAGTGGAGAAGAGGTGGTCTGAGGAACATTAGGAGGTGAGAAGACATGGCCTTAGGAACAATGAGAGGGGAGAAGACATGGCCTGTGAAACAATGGACGGTGAGAAGAAATGGCATGGGGAGCAATGGGAGGGGAGAAGACGTGGCTGATGAACAATAGGAGGTGAGAAGATGTGGCCCGAGGAACAATGGGAGGAGAGAAGATGTGGCTTGAGGAACAATGGGAGGGGAGAAGACATGGTCTGAAGAACAATGGGAGGGGAGAAGACATGGTCTGAGGAACAATAGGAGGTGAGAAGATGTGGCCCAAGGAACAACAAGAGGGGTGAAGACGTGGCCTGAGAAACAACAGTAGGGGTAAAGATGTGGCCCAAAGAACAATGTGAGGGGAGAAGACCTGGTCTTAGAAACAATGGAAGGGGAGAAGACGTGGTTGAGGAAAAATGGGAGTGGAGAAGACGTGGCTTGAGAAACATTGGGAGGTGAGAAGATGTGCCTGAGGAACAATGGGAGGTGAGATGATTATGGAAGAGGCACAGACCAGCCAAATGGGGTGCGACAGAGGCCCACTAAAATTCTCTGCTCCAGGCCCATGAAGCCCTTAATCCAGCTCTGATTACGCTAGTCATAAACTTAAAAAAAAACAAGCTAAGGATGAGGAGGTGATGGGAGAGAAACCATGAAGCAGGACGTAAAGTGGGACGGGCTGGGTTTGGTTGTGATTGACACTGGGGCCACGGTCCAGCAGGACATTACAGAGGCGTCAGTGTAAATGTTGAAAGGAGAAGGAGCGATGTTGATGGTATAATAAGAAGTGACAGACAGACTCGTAAACACTTCTGCAGCAATAACATGTTGTACGCAGAGACTCTTCCATCTGCCAGGCATCTGCTGTCAGGGGGAGCGGCACGTAGATGCTCCGCTCGCTCCGTCCCAGCGTCCTGCAGACATTGCATTGCTCTGGTGTAAATAGTGATTGGGTAGGGGCCGTGTGTGCAATTTCCCCACCAAAAAGGGAAGCAAAGGCACACAGGGTCTTTATTAAAACTCCTTCCGCACCCCGTGACGAGTACTGAGAACACCGGGGGAAAGTGCTTTCTGCATACAGGTCTGCAGCAGCTTCTATCGGCGCACATAGCCATGAATCCACGTCATCAATAATCCTCTGGGCATCCAGATAAAGGTCACAGGGCCTGGCTCTATGCCATGAACATGGCTCACGAGGGTCACCTCCTCCAGCATGGGCACTATGACCAGCGGGGGAGCCCCAGGTTTCTGGCATGGGCACTATGAGCACCGGGGGAGCCCCAGGTTTCTAGCATGGGCACTATGACCACTGGGTGAGTCCTGGGATTCCACCATGGACACTATGACCACAGAGGGAGTTCCAGGTTTCTAGCATGGGCACTATGACCACTGGGGGAGTCCTGGGATTCCACCATGGACACTATGACCACAGAGGGAGTTCCAGGTTTCTAGCATAGGCACTATGACCACTGGGGGAGCTCTAGGATTCCAGCATGGGCACTATGACCACTGGGGAATCCCCGGGATTCTAGCATGGGCACTATGACCACTGGGGGAGCCCCAGGTTTCTAGCATGGGCACTATGACCACCGGGGGAGCCCTGGGTTTCTAGCAATGCTGGTGTCCCTATCTACTCATACAGTTACTAAGGACTTCCGAATAACCCCGTCTGCAACGTCCCAGGTCGCTCAAAACAATGAAAAACATGTCGATTCTGAGTAACGTTTAATCCTTTCACTACCAAATTGAAAAACACATAATAATAACATCTTTCGACACATAGGATGTGACGTTAACCATGAAAAGTAGGGATAGACCAATTATCGCGGCCGATATTCAGAAAATTACTGATATCGGTATCGGCTTTTTATTTGCCAATATTGCCGCTAATTGGAAAAGTTGGGTCACCAACACTCGAGGTCCCACAGAACGTTGCCAATACGGTGCCTTTTGGAGTTTCTCCCACAGCAGGCTGACAACTCTTGCTGTAGGACTTCCCCTGGCCACTGACGGTATTGCACATGAGCATGACGGCAACAGAAATTGGGCTTCCTTATTTCCGGTACCGATTTCCTACAGCAGGGATCAGCAACCTTGGTACACCAGATCTTTTGGGAACTACACTTCCCATGAGGCGCTAAGAACCTAAGGAGTAGATGAACATCATGGCAGATGTAGTTCCAAAACATCTGGAGGACCATAGTTGCCGACCCCTTACGTACAGGGTCAAATGAGGGATCGTCGCAAAAGCCAGAGTCTGGCAACACATGGCGTTGTTTGTAAAAATAAAAGCTTAAATAAAAACATTAATTTTTTTATTAAATTGAATAAATGAAGTGGACACGGTGCAATGTTTAAAATGTTATTCATGAATTCAGTTAATGGCACGATATTAAAATTGTGTTGTTTATTCCGCAACTTTACATTTACAGAATATCAGCTATCGGCCAGAAAGGCTGCTGATAATCAGAATCGGTATCGGCCCTGAAATTTTTTTATCGGTCTATCTCTAGTGAAAAGTATGGCAAAATGGCAATTTTTCAATAAAATTGTTATTCTGAGATAGATAAAAGGTTGCTCATTTTTCATGTATCGGTTTATCCTTATCCAGAAATCTTGCTGGGATGGCGTCCCCTTATTTGGCACAGTGTTGCGCGCGGTCTGCATTATCAGCATGCAGGCAGAAATGGCCTCTGTGTCAGTAAATGTGCTGCAGACAGATAATAAAATGGTGAGATCTCCTGCTTATGGGGGATTTGTATTGATCAGAATGAGATTATTAGCAATGCAATATCTGTATGTGCCGCAAAATGCCTGCGTATGGCAATTACAGCAACACCTTGTATCTGTATGTGCTGCATAATGCCTGTGTATGGCAATTACAGCAACACCTTGCATCTGTATGTGCCGCATAATGCCTGTGTATGGCAATTACAGCAACACCTTGTATCTGTATGTGCCGCATAATGCCTGTGTATGGCAATTACAGCAACACCTTGTATCTGTATGTGCCGCATAATGCCTGTGTATGGCAATTACAGCAACACCTTGCATCTGTATGTGCCGCATAATGCCTGTGTATGGCAATTACAGCAACACCTTGCATCTGTATGTGCCGCATAATGCCTGTGTATTGTAATTACAGGAACACCTTGCATCTGTATGTGCCGCATAATGCCTGTGTATGGCAATTACAGCAACACCTTGTATCTGTATGTGCCGCATAATGCCTGTGTATGGCAATTACAGCAACACCTTGTATGTATGTGCTGCATAATGCCTGTGTATGGCAATTACAGCAACACCTTGTATCTGTATGTGCCGCATAATGCCTGTGTATGGCAATTACAGCAACACCTTGTATCTGTATGTGCTGCATAATGCCTGTGTATGGCAATTACAGCAACACCTTGTATCTGTATGTGCTGCATAATGCCTGTGTATGGCAATTACAGCAACACCTTGTATCTGTATGTGCCGCATAATGCCTGTGTATGGCAATTACAGCAACACCTTGTATCTGTATGTGCTGCATAATGCCTGTGTATGGCAATTACAGCAACACCTTGTATCTGTATGTGCTGCATAATGCCTGTGTATGGCAATTACAGCAACACCTTGTATGAGCTGCATAATGCCTGTGTATGGCAATTACAGCAACACCTTGTATCTGTATGTGCTGCATAATGCCTGTGTGTGGCAATTACAGCAACACCTTGTATCTGTATGTGCCGCATAATGCCTGTGTATGGCAATTACAGCAACACCTTGTATCTGTATGTGCTGCATAATGCCTGTGTGTGGCAATTACAGCAACACCTTGTATCTGTATGTGCCGCATAATGCCTGTGTATGGAAATTACAGCAACACCTTGTATCTGTATGTGCCGCATAATGCCTGTGTATGGCAATTACAGCAACACCTTGTACCTGTACTTTACAGGGATTTACACGCATTATAACCTCCTGAATCTTATCCCTGTACAGCAGCGACTGACCCCACAGCTCTCCCTGTATTCTGTCAAATCCCTGGCTGCTGGAATGCAGCAGTAATGTTTGTTGCACTTTTTGTAACAGTGAGGATGAGGGCTACTCCTTGTTGGGTGACAGTGAGAATTAAATTTCTTCCCAGGAAGCACTCTATTTTTGCATTTATAAAGACATGCAATTGGGGTTCGTATGACAATTTTGTGCCTGCGTAATGCCTGTGTACGGACAGTACAGCAACACCTGTCGGCTGTGTAATTTGGATTTCACCCCTTATCGCTAGCTTTCCCTTTAATTAGCAGTTAAATTAGTGGACGTAAGAGGGTCACGATTTGTCCTTTCCCCATATTTTAAGTGTCCAGGAGGCTCCACTTTCTACAAAGCTCATAACTGCTCATAACGGCCTTCCGCCGCCAGTAAATTAAACGAAGAAGGCACCGCTTCAATCCAATACTTCTAATAGGAAATCAGGGGTGTAAAGTGCAGCTGCCGTGCAAATATGACATCGTGACACGTTGCGTGCAATAAAAAAAGCGTCTGTATGCATTGTGCAGAGCCGGCCTGCTTGCAAGCCATCGATTGTTCAATTTTAGATAAAGGGTTTAGTGTCCAACATGACATGAGTCGTATGTTGCGTGCAGGTATGGCGCCGCCAGTGTTTCAATGGGATCCGATGCCATCACACGGGGAGGTATGGCGTCCCACACACGAGTTAAAGGGACGCTACCACTTACATAAACTGTATCTAGATTACTTGTGCATTACAAATAAAAACACACTATAAAGCACACGCTTCTGTTTTTTTTCTTTGTTTGAAGTAATTGCACGTAAAAAGGAAAAATTATTTTAGAGTATTTTTTTTAACCCTTTCGCTGCTGAGGCATTTCCCGCCTCTGTGCTGAGGTCATTTTTACCGGTTTTGCTCATCATATTTAAACGTGTTTTGAAGGCTTATTTTAGTATATGACCCAGACATATTATATATCGTTCTTTCCGTCAGACTCAGTAGATTCATAATATGTCATTATTATATGTATACGTTATGTCATGTCTGTATATTATAACAAAAAATGCAATAAAATATGAATTTTCAATAATTTACAATGTGTAAAGTGTTTTTTTTTTCACATTTTAACATGCGAGCAATTGCGGTTATATTTTGTATGGGGTGCGCTTGTTAAAAAGATTCGAAATGGTGTCTCGTTACATTTTTTTTGGGGAAAGTTACACGATTTTTAACAAACGCACCGCATACAAAAATCGTTAGTGCAGCATCATTGTTCACATATAATTGAAATGGGAACAATATTGCTGCATTAACAAACAAAAATAAAAATAAAAACTTGTTTGTTTTTTTTTTTAGAATTTTTTTTCAAATATTTTTTTATTTTTATTTTTAATTTTTATTCTTTTAAAAAAACTTTTTTCATAGTGGTGTTTGGTATCGTTGGAACGGCCATGCTCTGGCCGATCCAACAGTACCAAATATTAACCCCTAGCTGCCACAGATCGGGAGATAGGGGGTTCATTGGAACCCCCTATCTCCACCGTTGGTGGCAGCTAGGGGTTAACTCCAGGACTGGCGTCATCGTGACGCCAGTCCTCAGGAGGAGTTCCCGGAGGCTTGGCCGACATCCAAGATGTCGGCCAGCTCCAGGAAAGGATCACGAACCGGCGCTTTTCAGCGCCGATTCGTGATCCGGCTCCCCAGGGGTTAATGACAGCCACCGTTTGGCAGGCTGTGCCCTTCCAAGCGGTGCCTGTATTAACTCCCTACTCCCCGGCGATCGGGAGGGAGAGAGTTCCGAAGGACCTCCCCCCCTCTCTTTCAGGCGCCTCCTCCGCACATGCGGGGGGGGGGGGCGCCTGCATTAGATGTCATTGCGTCGCCGCGATGACATCTAATGTCCCTGCCGGGGTCCCGGATTGACGGGCTGACATCCAAGATGTCAGCCCGCACCGGGGGGGCCGCAGCAATCCGCCGGAATCCGGCGGATTGCTGCCTCCTGTGGTCGGACGCGCTGAGCGCGTCCATAGCGGCCAAGTGGTTAGTCTCCTGTTTCCGTTCTGTGGATTTTTCCCATGATGCAACATTTACCAAAATCCGTGCAAAACATTTACTTCATGGCTGTGCTTTATCCCCTAAAGTGTTTAACAGTTAATGAGGTGGAGGAGGGGAGGTTTAGATAAGGCTGCAGGGGGTGTATTGTGTTCTCCAGGCTACTCGATAGAAGAGATGACAGCTGAATGAGATGAGACAGGGCATAAAACACATTATAAAACACACGCTGCTGTTTGAAATAATTGCATGTAAAAAGGGAAAATAAAATTCGTTTTTTTCCCATCTCCCTACCAGTTTGTTGATTTTACCCAAGAGGCAACATTTACCAAAGGTTGTTTTACTTCTATGGTTTATCTAATCTACAGTATTTCAAAGTTTAATGAGATGGAGGGGGGAATGTTTAGATAAATCAGCAGGGGGTATATTGTGTGGTGTAGGGTACACGAGATAAGAGCTGGCAGCTGAATGAGATAAAACAGGGAGCTTAAAAGCCTTCTTATCTCCCCCCCGGTGATGTCCTTTGAATACATCCCACATAATACAATGATGTGAGTCAGTGACTGACCCATTCACTCCATTCTATGGCCAAAGCCACACAGTGAGGAGCAAGTGATGGAAAGATACTGTGGGGGGGGGGCAGTTTGATTCCCCTGTAAATTCAGTAGTTTGACAGAAGACAGGAGGGAGACGTGACAGTCAGATAAAGGAGTATGGGTTGTGATGCGACACACGAGCGATGGATAATGGCGTCATGCAGAAACCAAGCCAATTACCAGTCTTCACAGTAAATGAACATACTAGCCACTATGACCACTTAATTTATATGGTTATGGTGTGATGAGTGACCCACCTGGTTGCATCTGAACACTGTATCAGCCCTTCAAAGTGGAGGGCTTTCCTTCTGCACTGAAGGCCGTCAGTTGACAGCCTTCTGTATGTTGGGTTAATTGACTTAAGCAACCAACCAGCAGCATTCCTGATGCCTCTCGTGGCTTTGTCAATGAGAGGCATCTGATTAGCTGCTCATGTGTTGGACATGCACCCAACAATCACCAAGGGTCATCGCCATGCTGCTTCATGTAGCTGGTGCGGTCTAGTCGGATGAACGTAGAGTAAGACCACAGTGCCAGATATGAGGCTAAAAACCAGTGTGGGAGGTCAGGACGGCTTAGTTATTAACCACACTGGTGTTCCACCATGTTTTTTGTGGTTTAGGTATCCAGGCCTACGGATATGAGCAATAATTATGACCAATACAAGTGGTGGTAGCTTCCCTTCTACTGGTAAAACAAAAAGGAAATCAGGGAAGAAAAATGTAAAGAAAAATAAATCGAAGGAGGAAGCAAAGAACTACGGTAGTGGTTTGCAAAACAGAACAAACCACACCCATTAAAATGAAAACAAAACAGATGAGAGGGACAGCACTACCGTGGGCCGACACATTTGGGATGCTGGCGACCAAATCAGAGGAGAGGGGCGACACTTCTGGAAAGCGGGCCGACCAAAATAGGAGATGGTCAATACATTCGGGAGGCAGCCAACCAAAAGAGAGAGGAGGAACAACATATTCAGGGGCGCGGGCCACCCTAAGCGGAGGAGAGGAACAACACATTCGGAAGGTGGGAGACCAAAACAGAGGAGAGGGACATCACATCTAGGAGACGGCTGACCAAAATAGAGGGGAGGGACGACACATCCGGGAGGCGGCTGACCAAAACAGAGGGGAGGGACGACACATCCTGGAGGCTGGTGATAAAAACAGAGGAGAAGAGATGACACATTCGAGAGGAGAGTGACTAAAATAGAGGAGAGAGACGACACTCTCAGGAGGCGAGAGATCATGACAGAGGAGAGGGACAACACATCTGGGAGGTGGCCAACAAAAACAGAGAGGAGCAACACATCAGCAAGCAGCTGCCAAAACAGAGGAGAAGGTCAATGCAGCAAAGAGGGGTCCAGTCTACTCACATGGGTGAGCGAGAAGGTTGTCCAGCGACTCTCCCCAACTATGAACATCTTCGACACTGGGCCTGCAAAATCAAAATAAAAAAAGTAGTTATTGCGAGAAGACAGGCGAGAAGAATCACGTGTCTGGTTTGAAGGGCTGAAGAGACGCGCGCGTAGGCGGAGATATTACCGTGTTATGTGAGATGAATGTGATGGCCAAAGTCGAAACAAAGACAGGTGACTTTTCTTGTGCTTCTGTCTGAAAGAATCAGAACGCACAACATTAAATACATAAACTACCAGCATGTTAGAGCCGGATCGCACGGGCGGGCGGCGGGGGGTACTCACTCTTTCTTTTTTTGCCTCTGTCCTCGGTCAGTTTCACACACTGTGCCGATGTCTCCGTCCACACTCGAGGCGAGAGACTGCAAAACAGGAAGCTTGCAATTACAAGGGAGCTTTCTCAGATTATTTTACGTGATACGTCGAGTCAAGGAATGAGAGGCAGACAGCTCTATATTTGGCTGTATTTGATTTTTGTAGAACAGTCAACTACACAATCGAATGAATCATGATCCTCCTCGAGACATAACTTCCCAACCATCCTGTGGAGGAGCCATGGCACTGACCGCCATGTTTCTTCCTTCCAGCCAGTGTTTGCCTATCCTGGCATCCAAGATGTGTAAGACCAGCACTGTCCACGAGGCTCAAACAATGCACGCTGGGGAATGTAGTATATTGGCTCTCGTACGAGCCAGTTATGGTCTAGGGCTGCTCCAGTTGGTCGGGTCTAGGTTCAGCAATGTTATGCGCCCAAAAATGAGGTCATGTGACTCCCTGAATATACTGAATGAGCAGGTTTTTCCATCAATGGGTTTTTCTTCCCTGATGGCACAGCGGGCATATTCCAAGATGGCAATGCCAGTATTCATCGGGCTCAAATTGTGCAAGAGTGGTTGAGGGAGCATGAGACATCATTTCCACACATGGATTGGCCACCGCACAGTCCAGACCTTAACCCCATTGAAGTTAATCTTTGGGATAATGTGCTGGAGAAGACTTTACGCAGCGCCGCGACTCTCCCATCATCAACACAAGATCTTGGCCACAAATTAATGCCACTCTGAACGCCAATAAATGCTGTGACATCGCATGAGCTTATCCACACGATGCCGCGGCGAATGCGTGCCGCCATCACAGCAAAAGACGACACAACCAAATATCACAGCGTGTGACATTATTTTGTGGCCCAGCAGTGGATATATTTATTATTTTATACACTTTCCTGGTTACTCTCTTTGGGTCTACCAAGTCATGCTCTCTGGAAACTTGTCGTTGCTCGCACTCCCCAGTGGCGTCCCACTTCATGCCTTGGCAACCGTGTAACACCTTTAATTTTCCAAAACAACAGGTGATTCTCAGATGGGCTCTCCTTTTACGTCACCATCCAACATTTTCCTACACAACACCAGCGGGAAACAAGCCTCTCGGAACGTGAATGTGTTTTGACAACCCGACATTATCTGCGATCAACCAAGTCAAGTGAGTCTTCGGCGTGGCGTTAGAGCCTGCGTTTCAATCATTCTTTACATTCCTGCCATTTCCTCCAATATCACCTTAACCCTTTCACTGCTGAGGACGTGTGGGGAACGTCCTCATTGACTCCTAAGGAAAGATAGGGGGTTCCTTTGAACCCCGATATCTCCCGCCTGTTGGCAGCTAGCAGGGTCATGTTTGGTATCATTAGAAAGGCCATGAGCATGGCCTTTCCAATGATACCAAACATGACCATGCATAAAGTAAAGAAAAAAAATTTAAATAATAATAACAAACAAAAAAGAAAAACATGTTTTTTAAAGACGTGAAATGGCTCAGCAGTGAAGGGGTTAACCAGCTCCACAGCAAATCTCATTTAATGTCTAGTCACCATCTCCTGTCTCTGCCACCCTCCCTTCTCCTTCCATTCACATCTACATAACTGTGGGTTTTTTGCCTCATTTAATACACCTCTATATGGGCACCATTAGTTGCACGAAGCACATCAAGACGGTGCTGGATTTCTTGCCATGTTGGCTGTAGCGTTCCCTCATCAATGGTGGTGATGGCATCAGGGATCCTCTGCTTTAGATTAGTGACGTCCCTTTGTACCTTTGTTCCATACACCATCAGGGTAATTCAAAGAGAATCGAAAAGTCACCGCATGTTCGGTGACTTTTCGTTCTCTTCAATTTGGCGATCCCATTTCGGCGACTGGTGTATTCATCAAGCACCACAGGTACGTCGTAGTGCAGGGAAAAGCCGCCGAAAACCTGCCGAATACTCCCCACAAAACCCAGGCAAATGCACACCGAAACCCACAAAAACATCTGGATTAACCCCGCCGAAAACGCCGGAAAAACCCGAGCAGGAGCCGATCACACGCAGCGAAGCCGCCGGAAAAAGCCGACACCGCAGAAGGCAGTGAATAAAGTTGCAAAACAGTTTGCTTGAATGACTGAAAAGTGAAAAGCTGTTTGCAAAGAAACTACTGAGCGAAAATGTCTGAAATTTACATATGATCCAATGAATGATAATAAAGAGGGCTGTTACAGAAAAAATAAGTTAAAAAGAAAGAAAAAAACGGATTTTGTTTTCCAAAAAAAATCCTGAAAAATGATTGAAATATCCTCAAAAAATCTATAAATAAAGAGACTTTTTACTGCAGAATTTTATAATGAACAGTTTATTAGATATTGAATTAAAACGGGAATATTTTTAACATTGAAGCCTATGGGATTCTCCTGAATAAATCTGCCGAATGAAACCACCGAATGGCAGGGCATTAGGGAACCTTTCACTGCTGGTTTGTGTTCTCTGAATAGACGAAGCATTGCTTTTTTATGGGGATTTCACTGCCCTCGAACAGGCACCGAACAGGCACCGAACAGGCACCGTATGTGCAGGCAATTCACCAAGATTTGGTGAACTGCCTGCTCTCTGGATAGCCGAATGAACAAGAAAGGTAACCGAACGCTGATTTTCAGCGTTCGGTTATCTTTCTCCAGCATTTCGGATCTCTTTGAATATCTTTAACATAACCCCATAGAAAGAAGTGCGCGGAAGTTTTTTGGATTTGGGAATTTTGGAATATTTGCATATAATAATGAGATCTCGGGGATGGGATCCAAGTCTAAATATGACATTCATTTATGTTCCATACACACAGCCTTAAGGGCATTTTATACAACTGTTTGGTCATGTTATCCCTGATCACATGAGGTCAGGGGTGGGATCGTCCACCTTTGGTGTCATGTCGGAACTCAAACACGTTTCTGTATATTCAGAATTCCGGACAAGGAATACTCATCGCTCAACCTGCTGAAGAGGTGAAGGGCATCAAGATGTGTGTGTGTATGTGTATGTGTATGTGTATGTGTGTGTGTGTGTGTGTGTGTATGTATGTGTGTGTGTGTGTCTTTTATATATAACAAAAAAGCCATGGAGACTGATCGCTATTACACATGAGTACACCCGCTTACGTGAAGCGAGTCTCAGCAGGATTACGCTCTGTTTACACGTAAATATATGGGCTATTCAACTCGTCGTGCTCTGGATACTTCCCCAAACCATATGAGACGGTCTCAGTGGGTTCCGAAAAAAAAAGAAGTAGAAAAAATGCGGAGAGAGGTTGTGGGAAAACAGCTGTTTCAAAAAAAGGCAAGAGGCTGGACTCCGAACAGGAAGCGGCGAGTCACCCTAGTGACCCCGCTGGGCTCCCATAGTGACCGAACGCATCCTCTACAACTCTTATCCTCCTTCCGAAATTGCCGGGTTCCCCTTTTTGTGCACGCTCCCCCACGAAGCTGCTCCTCTGGTCTATAAATGACCCCTCGGTACACCTCTCATTTCCTCTCTGACCTACAAAGAAACAAAAACATCTCCTTGGAAATGACCTAAAACCGGTCAAAGTAAAAAAGGAAAGCCGGGTCACACCTTAGTTCATGTTTTTAAAGGGACTCTCTACTGTTGGCGCTATATAAATGATGACTATACTAATAATTATTTAAAAACTGAATTCCCTCTTTTTTGGCCCTAAAATAATTGGGCAGATCCTGCTGACAGACTCCGCCCAATAAATTTTTTAATTTTACTTTTTGGGTGATTTTACTTCCCTTTTCTCCCTCGCCTCGTGCAGCTCCTCCTCTTCGGCTCAGGGACTACCGTACCCGGACGTCCCTGAAGCTTTTATGCGCAATTTGCGCTCCTACGTTACGGGACTCGCACACTTTACGTGCAAAAGTAGCGCCTGCGCAGAGCGATGTATTGGAGCTGCACGCGCATGCACAGATCTGATCCATCTGCTGCCTCTATGAGAACGCTCGCTACAGCGATTGGTCTCAGAGGGTGATGTCAGCACTCCCTTGCGTGTGACATCACTAGTGACCGATCTGGTGACCAGCAGGTGGGAAATTCAATATCCCGACTGCTGATGACGTTGGGTGGGGTGACTCCTCACTTCATGGCCACGTTATAACTGTATAGTGGTCAGGATGAGTAGAGCGTCCCTTTAAAGGTACCTGGCGCATACCACCGATACACCGACAGACCTCTGCCATGCTGTATTTTGGGCCGACTCTCTCAGTGACCTCTCATTATAAAGTATCATTACTAACGATCAGTAGGTAAATGTTACGGGTCGTTACACCTCCTCTAATTGCTTCCTGTCGCCCCACTGACCCCGATGAACCCTCACCCGATGTATCCACTGCTAATGATACCTAGTGTTAATTATTCTGGATCAACTGATTGACACCGAGGAAATGTCGTCGGGTTCAGAGCCACTACGTGACATTGTTTTTTTTATGCTGATGAGTCTTCATTACACGTGGAGGCGTTTAAGGTTTAGACGTAGCGAAAGATGCTGTGGATTATTTGTAACCGCACAACTCTCAGCCAGACACTCGCTCCGTCTCACCTTCTTCCATTACTCTCTCCCCGATCTGCGGCTCTCCCCAAAACCTGCCTGTCTGCTCCAGCTCACCCATCATCCCCATAGTCCCCACGTCTCTCGCCTGTCGTCTCTCTCGCCTCCCTTTAATCTTTCGTTACTTTGTCTCCTTCCAGGCCAATTTATTTATTCTGTCATTCTTCACCCCCCACCCCCCTTTTAAGATTAGGTGACCTCAGAATTGCTGTTAAACAGGATCGAGCACACGGAGCGCCTGCCCCCCCTCCTGTCCTAATAAATGCTCATTAAAGGGTTCCTGCACCTATTCTCTGCCAACAGCTCCACGTAACCCACTGGTAAACACATTCTGTGCAGTTAGATGGACACGCGCCAGGAATTATTAGCTGGCACGCCTAGCGCTGATATCGCTGGGCGCTGCAAAGAGGAGAGTGGCACAAAAGCACGATGAGAGGGGCTCGCTGTGTTTAACCTGTAAGGAGCGAGACTCACAGTGCCCCCTGAAGAGGAGCGAGACTCACAGTGCCCCCAGAAGAGGAGCGAGACTCACAGTGCCCCCTGAAGAGGAGCGAGACTCACAGTGCCCCCTGCAAATAGCGAGACTCACAGTGCCCCCTGCAAAGAGCGAGACTCACAGTGCCCCCTGAAGAGGAGCGAGACTCACGGTGCCCCCTGAAGAGGAGCGAGACTCACAGTGCCCCCTGCAAATAGCGAGACTCACAGTGCCCCCTGCAAAGAGCGAGACTCACAGTGCCCCCTGAAGAGGAGCGAGACTCACAGTGCCCCCTGAAGAGGAGCGAGACTCACAGTGCCCCCTGAAGAGGAGCGAGACTCACAGTGCCCCCTGCAAATAGCGAGACTCACAGTGCCCCCTGAAGAGGAGCGAGACTCACAGTGCCCCCTGAAGAGGAGCGAGACTCACAGTGCCCCCTGAAGAGGAGCGAGACTCACAGTGCCCCCTGCAAATAGCGAGACTCACAGTGCCCCCTGCAAATAGCGAGACTCACAGTGCCCCCTGAAGAGGAGCGAGACTCACAGTGCCCCCTGAAGAGGAGCAAGACTCACAGTGCCCCCTGAAGAGGAGCGAGACTCACAGTATCCCCTGAAGAGGAGAGAGACTTACAGTGCCCCCTGTAAGGAGCGACACTCACAGTGCCTCCTAAAGAGGAGCGAGACTCAGTGCCCCCTGAAAGGAGCGAGACTCACAGCACCCCCCGTAATGAGCAAGACTCATAGCGCCCCCTGTAAGGAGCAAGACCCACAGTGTCCCCCGTAAGGAGCGAGTCTCATAGCACCCCCTGTCAGTGTCGCCCCAGTAGAGAGACTCATAGCGCCCCCTGTCTGTGTGACCCCAGTAGAGAGACTCATAGCGCCCCCTGTCAGTGTCGCCCCAGTAGAGAGAGACTCATAGCGCCCCCTGTCTGTGTGACCCCAGTAGAGAGACTCATAGCGCCCCCTGTCAGTGTCGCCCCAGTAGAGAGAGACTCATAGCGCCCCCTGTCTGTGTGACCCCAGTAGAGAGACTCATAGCGCCCCCTGTCTGTGGGCGACGCCAGTAGAGAGACTCATAGCGCCCCCTGTCAGTGTCGCCCCAGTAGAGAGAGACTCATAGCGCCCTGTCTGTGTGACCCCAGTAGACTCATAGCGCCCCCGTTCAGTGTTACTGTTTTTGGACCATCGCTGATTTGGGAGGTTTGGGTGAGATTATTGGTCTCCAGGGCATCCCATGAATTTACCTTAAAGGATCCCATAAAGAAGGACAGCAGATTCTGTTTGGCCGCCGTCACCTTCGCGGTCCTCCTCTTCTTCCTCAGGGACTTTGGTGACGGCAAACTCCATCCACTGCTGGACGTCTCCTTCGACTTGAGCGCTTCCTCGCCTCCGCCTGAATCCAGGTGGGACTCGCTCCGTGTCCTCCACATGGCATTGGGAACCCCGAGGGACCCTCCATCCCCGCACTCATCCTCCTCGCTGTCGCACACCAAGTGACCGGCACTGAAGGAGCGCTCCACCCGCACTTCGGGCACGGGGAAAGGTGTGACCGGACTGGACGCAGAGGCGGGGATGGCGTCCGGAGGCGCTCTTCTGATGGCCTGGCGTTTCCAGTGCTGCGGGTTGTCGGGCGATAGGCAGGTGTCGCTGCCGGACTTACGGAGGGGGTTGAATACCTGGAGCATCTGTAGGAAAGGGAAGAGAGACAAAAAAAAGCTGGTAAGCCTGTCCTGTTCTGCACAGGGCCAAGAGATGCAAAGAAAATGTGCCAAAAATGCATGTTTTTGCGCCATGATGGAATATGGAGTATTTTCTTTCATAATCACACGTCACACGACGAGGCGTTTTATTATTTAATCCTCCGGAATGTTTTGAAGAAATCATGAGCCAGGAGGACGTTTACGCGGGAATATATAACGTATTGAATTGCTGGATTTCCGAGTCTACCAGATCTTAGAATTCTGGATGAGGGGTGCCCAACCTGTATACACTAAGCACCGCGATGGCATTAAAGTTCATCCACAATGAATCGTAACGCCGGAAACTATGGTGGACAGACCGGCAGAAAGAAACTTCACTGAAAACTACGTTCAACATCTTCGGCAGAAGCTACAGTGGAAAGAATGGTGAAAAATACGGCAAACTAGCTGATCCAAAGTAAAGCTTTCCATTTTTTTGTTTGTTTGCAGGGTTCCCAGGGTCAGTAAAGTTGGTGGTTCGGTGTCCTCTCAGCTTGACCAGGCCAATGCCCCAGAGTAGAACCTGTGACGAGTTGTTTATTTCGGGCACCATTTGACACCAACACAATGAGATTAAAAAGGATGGAGTCGTGGCACAGGGAAAGGTGAGAGGAATTGGGTTGCTGGAGCAACGGCAGGTGAGCAGAATTGGACAGAGGAGCAGTTGAGGTTGAGAAGAATTGGGCAGAGGAACAACAGAATGTGAGAAGAATTGGGCAGAGGATCAACGGAATGTGAGAAAAACTGGGCAGAGGAGCAGTGGAAGGTGAGAAAAACTGGGCAGGGGAGCAGTGGAAGTTGAGAATAATTTGGCAGAGGAGCAGTGGAAGTTGAGAATAATTTGGCAGAGGAGCAGTGGAAGTTGAGAAGAATTTGGCAGAGGAGCAGTGGAAGTTGAGAAGAATTTGGCAGAGGAGCAGTGGAAGTTGAGAAGAATTGGGCAGAGGAGCAGTGGAAGTTGAGAAGAATTGGGCAGAGGAGCAGTGGAAGGTGAGAAGAATTGGGCAGAGGAGCAGTGGAAGGTGAGAAGAATTGGGCAGAGGAGCAGTGGAAGTTGAGAAGAATTGGGCAGAGGAGCAGTGGAAGGTGAGAAGAATTGGGCAGAGGAGCAGTGGAAGGTGAGAAGAATTGGGCAGAGGAGCAGTGGAAGGTGAGAAGAATTGGGGCAGAGGAGCAGTGGAAGGTGAGAAGAATTGGGCAGAGGAGCAGTGGAAGGTGAGAAGAATTGGGCAGAGGAGCAGTGGAAGGTGAGAAGAATTGGGCAGAGGAGCAGTGGAAGGTGAGAAGGATTTAGCAGAGGAGCAGTGGAAGGTGAGAAGAATTGGGCAGAGGAGCAGTGGAAGGTGAGAAGAATTGGTCAGAGGAGCAGTGGAAGGTGAGAAGAATTGGGCAGAGGAGCAGTGGAAGGTGAGAAGTACTGGGCAGAGGAGCAGTGGAAGGTGAGAAGAGTTGGGCAGAGGAGCAGTGGAAGGTGAGAAGGATTTAGCAGAGGAGCAGTGGAAGGTGAGAAGAATTGGGCAGAGGAGCAGTGGAAGGTGAGAAGAATTGGTCAGAGGAGCAGTGGAAGGTGAGAAGAATTGGGCAGAGGAGCAGTGGAAGGTGAGAAGTACTGGGCAGAGGAGCAGTGGAAGGTGAGAAGTATTGGGCAGAGGAGCAGTGGAAGGTGAGAAGTACTGGGCAGAGGAGCAGTGGAAGGTGAGAAGTATTGGGCAGAGGAGCAATGGGATGTGAGAAGAATTGGGCAGTGGAGCAGTGGGAGGTGAGAAGAATGGGACAGAAGAAAAGTGGTATGTGAAAAGAATGGGGCAGAGTTAAAATGGAAGTTGAGTACGTTATAGCAGAGGCACAATGGACGTGAGAAATGTATGACAGAGACCCACCAAAACATTCAGCTCCAGGGCCATGAAACCCTTAGTCCACCACTGAGCTTGACCTCAATAAACTGCTAGAACGTTCTACAAAGCAACAGAAGGATCTGAGAATACACCGTGCCGATATATCAGCGCTTATGTCCATTGGAGCCCGTTCAATGCATTTTATGCTCTTAAAATTTAAAAGATTGGGAAAATGTGATAACGATGTATCATTTTATTTTTCCCTCTCTCGAAAAGTACGATTTTTGGGAGGGAAGGAAATAAAACAGGATAGAAGGGTCTTTTCTCCCCCACGGCTTGACATTTTCTGGAATCGTTGTATCCCTACCGAGGCTAGACGTGACTCCGAGCCCTCAGAACCACGTACGTCGATGGGTCAGAGCGTGACCGGCCTCCCCTTCCTCTTATAAAGCAAGGAGGAGAGCGTGGAGTGCATCTCGTCCCCTGCAGAGTGATGAATTGATGGCGACTCACCAAGAGAAACACTCCATTTATCTCCAAGTCCGTTTTAAAAATAGCATTTATGCCTCAGAGCTACAATAGAAAACCGGTGGGAGACGCGTTCCCTACCGGCCTCGGCACTTAGACTGAGAAGGATAACGTGGAAGGAATAGGGGCTGTGGGGTGGGGGGGGGCGCAGGGGGTGGGTTGTATCGGGCTCCGCAGCGAGGGGAGAGAGATAGGCCTTTACAGTAACATGTTATTCTAAATTACGGTTTGGTCGTCTCTGGGGCTTTGTTTTTTTTTTTGTTTCGACTTCCTCGTTAAGAGAATCATGTGGAATGCGTCCGCCCTCCTGCCCGACTAAAAATACATATTATAAAAATAAAAAGAAGAAGAGCGCAAAGGTTACGGCCTTTAAAAAAAAAAAAAAAAAGATAACCAACCCGCAGAAATGAGAAAAAAACAAAACAAAAAAAACAAAGAGCCCCGGGGTCATTACTGGAGATGGATCTATGTATATAAATAGAAGAGCCCTCGCGGGAGCGGGCGGTGACCACGTGAACGGGTTTTATGGGCTTTCTGGAGCTCATAATTTGCAGAAAATTCACCATAAAGACCCGGGCTTAAGGCGACTCTTTGTGATACATTATACGATGGGTTTATTGCGCGTCCGTGTGAATCGGGGGAAAGTGGGTCACTATATATTGTATTTACGCACGGCGAAATCAATACCGCGTGAACGACATTAAGCGTCGAATAATTCTACCTCTGCCAGAAGGACGCGCGGGGGGGGGGGGGGGGGCGAGGGGTATGGAGCGTCCCAGGGGCTCATTCACTAAACCAGAGCAGCGACAGAGGAGATTCCGTCAGGGGAATGTAGGTTTTGGTGGAATTTGCTCTATTTTAACCACTTTGTTAGCTTCACGTGATTTAGAATTTTTTAACCCCTTGAGAGATCGCAGTTTAGTGAGTAAGGCCCATCTACCAAGTCCAAAAAAAAAGTGTGGGAACTCACTGAGATTTCTGTACCCAGCTAGACATTATCATCAGGCACGTAACAAAACACACTGAAATCTGATATGTTTGTTAAAATCTACATATATATAAATAAATATATGTGATAAATCCTCTATTTACTGTGACTTAACAGGGAATGATATGATTGGACACCTGGATACAGGCTTTATAGTGTGTGGGACCAATGGGAACGGAGTTCCTTCAGTATAAATAGTGGAGGAATAGTGTCCCCACGTGTTCTTCCTCGACTTGACCCCCTGCCTGTAGGCTGAAACACAGAAGGGATTCTTGAGGGTTCACAATGTTGCGGTGTGGAGTGAGGAAAGTTTGTGTCTAGGGGGGGCGGCTGCATTATTAGTATTGGTGGGGGTCCATGAAACCCGCCTGTAAGAGAAGTGTGTTTATTGTGCGTGTCTGACTGCGGAGTCTCCAGTTTAGGGGTGCGTCTCATTGCAAGTAGAGGGTGCAGTTTAGGGGTGTTCAACTGTGAGTAGAGAATCCAGATTAGGGGTTTGTGTCTACATTTGTAGGGTGCAGTTTAGGAGTGTACACCTGCAAGGATAGGCTCGAGTTTAGGGGTGCACAGTCACACCAGCAAATGGAGGCTTCAGTTTAGGGGTGCACGCCTGTGAGTGGAGGCTCCAGTTTAGGGGTGCACGCCTGTGAGTGGAGGCTCCAGTTTAGGGGTGCACGCCTGTGAGTGGAGGCTCCAGTTTAGGGGTGCACGCCTGTGAGTGGAGGCTCCAGTTTAGGGGTGCACGCCTGTGAGTAGAGGCTCCAGTTTAGGGGTGCACGTCTTTGAGTGGAGGCTCCAGTTTAGGGGTGCACGTCTTTGAGTAGAGGCTCCAGTTTAGGGGTGCACGTCTTTGAGTGGAGGCTCCAGTTTAGGGGTGCAGGCCTTTGAGTGGAGGCACCAGTTTAGGGGTATAGATCTGCAAGGACAGACTCCAGTTTAGGGGTGCACATCTGTGAACGAAGTCTCCAGTTTAGGGGTGCACGCCTGTGAGCGGAAGCTCCAGTTTAGGGGTACACGCCTGTGAGCGGAAGCTCCAGTTTAGGGGTACATGCCTGTGAGCTGAAGCTCCAGTTTAGGGGTACATGCCTGTGAGCGGAAGCTCCAGTTTAGGGGTACATGCCTGTGAGCGGAAGCTCCAGTTTAGGGGTACACGCCTGTGAGCGGAAGCTCCAGTTTAGGGGTACATGCCTGTGAGCGGAAGCTCCAGTATAGGGGTACACGCCTGTGAGCGGAAGCTCCAGTATAGGGGTACACGCTTGTGAGCAGAGGCTCCAGTTTAGGGGTGCACGTCTTTGAGTAGAGGCTCCAGTTTAGGTGTGCACGTCTTTGAGTAGAGGCTCCAGTTTAGGGGTGCATGTCTTTGAGTGGAGGCTCCAGTTTAGGGGTGCAGGCCTTTGAGTGGAGGCACCAGTTTAGGGGTATAGATCTGCAAGGACAGACTCCAGTTTAGGGGTGCACATCTGTGAACGAAGTCTCCAGTTTAGGGGTGCACGCCTGTGAGCGGAAGCTCCAGTTTAGGGGTGCACGCCTGTGAGCGGAAGCTCCAGTTTAGGGGTACACGCCTGTGAGCGGAAGCTCCAGTATAGGGGTACACGCTTGTGAGCAGAGGCTCCAGTTTAGGGGTGCACGTCTTTGAGTAGAGGCTCCAGTTTAGGTGTGCACGTCTTTGAGTAGAGGCTCCAGTTTAGGGGTGCACGTCTTTGAGTGGAGGCTCCAGTTTAGGGGTGCAGGCCTTTGAGTGGAGGCACCAGTTTAGGGGTATAGATCTGCAAGGACAGACTCCAGTTTAGGGGTGCACATCTGTGAACGAAGTCTCCAGTTTAGGGGTGCACGCCTGTGAGCGGAAGCTCCAGTTTAGGGGTGCACGCCTGTGAGCGGAAGCTCCAGTTTAGGGGTGCACGCCTGTGAGCGGAAGCTCCAGTTTAGGGGTACACGCCTGTGAGCGGAAGCTCCAGTATAGGGGTACACGCTTGTGAGCAGAGGCTCCAGTTTAGGGGTGCACGTCTTTGAGTAGAGGCTCCAGTTTAGGTGTGCACGTCTTTGAGTAGAGGCTCCAGTTTAGGGGTGCACGCCTGTGAGTGGAGGCTCCAGTTTAGGGGTGCACATCTGTGAACGAAGTCTCCAGTTTAGGGGTGCACATCTGTGAACGAAGTCTCCAGTTTAGGGGTGCACGCCTGTGAGCGGAAGCTCCAGTTTAGGGGTGCACGCCTGTGAGCGGAAGCTCCAGTTTAGGGGTACATGCCTGTGAGCGGAAGCTCCAGTTTAGGGGTACATGCCTGTGAGCGAAAGCTCCAGTTTAGGGGTACACGCCTGTGAGCGGAAGCTCCAGTATAGGGGTACACGCTTGTGAGCAGAGGCTCCAGTTTAGGGGTACACGCTTGTGAGCAGAGGCTCCAGTTTAGGGGTACATGCCTGTGAGTGGAAGCTCCAGTTTAGGGGTACACGTCTGTGAGCGGAAGCTCCAGTATAGGGGTACACGCCTGTGAGCGGAAGCTCCAGTTTAGGGGTACACGCCTGTGAGCGGAAGCTCCAGTTTAGGGGTACACGCCTGTGAGCGGAAGCTCCAGTTTAGGGGTACACGCCTGTGAGCGGAAGCTCTAGTTTAGGGATCTAACGATTGATGTGTGTATATGTGTTTTTGGTCTGTGCAGGTTATCACAAAGCTTGTGTATGTTTGTGCTGTGTGTGTATGTTTGTGTTGTGTGTGTATGTATGTTTGTGTTTGTGTGTGACAGGTGTACCAGGGAAAGGTGCCAAATGGTGCTCGAGATAAGGTGTTAAAAGCACAAGGAGAAGCTGCACCCTTGGCCCTTCATATGGTTTGGAACTAAATTTCCCATGAGTCTCTGAAAGCCTCTGAGCATCATGGGAGATGTAGTTCCAAAAACATCTGGGGGCCCAAGATTGTTGACTCCTGAATTGCTTTCAGGATCGGCCTTTACACGGTGCGCTCTACTGACCGTTATTCTGAGCCGCCAGGTCCTATGCCCCGACCACTCCCCGTTCATCCTCCAGGGCAGCGTGCGACGGGTTAACGGGGCCCATTCCTGAGCACATGGATAAAGAGTGATGAGGTTGTGAGTGTATTAGCCGATGCACCCCCCCCCACTCCTCTCCCCTCCATCCGAAACGCCAGCAGTCACTGGTCTCGGCTCCATTGATCTCTGGGTAATGATGTCCTACTGGTCCCAGAAGCTTCCACCAGAAGAACAACACCACAACCGAAAAGTTATAAACTAGCCCCAAACAAGGCCCAGATACATGTATTTTTATCCTACATTAAAGCCGCTCCACCTGGGAACCCTGGAGATATTTGGACTACACTTCCCATGGCCCTAGGCCGCACCAAATCAACACAACGCCAACCAGCCAGGGTACCACGACTGCCCGTCACTGACCTACATCATCATCCAGGACATTGTTACCCCCGGTAACGGCTCCTACGCCCTCCCGGTGCTATCCCTGCACACCCAAAACATATGCGACATGCTGTCATCCCACCCCAAAATCTACCAGGACGCCTGATCAGGAACCGGTGGGGGGGGGGGTGATCCAGCGGGAAATAATGACGTGGTGGTGTAATTGCCCGTTATTTCAGCAAACACAGGGAAGTTCCTACGGAGCAAAACACGGCGGAGGCGTAAGCGGGCGAGTGACGCAGGAGATAATGCACGGCGTGATGTATGAGCGACAGGTGAATGGGAAGAGCGAGGAGCATCGCCATCCGCCAGGACGGCCTAATTCACTTATGTGCGCATTGAGTCATGCGTGTCGCGTGATGACACGGGGCTGACACCGCACACTGCGCTATCAGTACACGGCTCCCGCACGCGAGCTCTTTATTAGGTTGGGTACGGGAGGACATCTGCTTTATACGGGGATATATCGCGCTTATATCGAGTTCTCTAATTAGCCAGGCAAAACATCTGCATTATTACCGCTATAAATCCGCCGCCTGGAGGCTGCCGACGCTCTGCACCGCGCTGCGACACAACCAAGGTTATATCTGGTCTGCACGAAAAGCAAGGTCATACTTGTATGCGCGAGTCGTGGATCTGCCAGGCTCTGCACATACTAGCTCTGCGCCTAACCCTGAGTGCTACACAGCTCTGCACGCAACCCTGGGTGCTACACAGCTCTGCGCCTAACCCTGGGTGCTACACAGCTCTGCGCCTAACCCTGGGTGCTACACAGCTCTGCGCCTAACCCTGGGTGCTACACGGCTCTGCACGCAACCCTGGGTGCTACACAGCTCTGCGCCTAACCCTGAGTGCTACACAGCTCTGCGCCTAACCCTGGGTGCTACACAGCTCTGTATGCAACGCTGGGTGCTACACAGCTCTGCGCCTAACCCTGGGTGCTACACGGCTCTGCACGCAACCCTGGGTGCTACACAGCTCTGTACGCAACGCTGGGTGCTACACAGCTCTGCACGCAACCCTGGGTGCTACACGGCTCTGCACGCAACCCTGGGTGCTACACGGCTCTGCGCCTAACCCTGGGTGCTACACAGCTCTGCACGCAACCCTGGCTGCTACACGGCTCTGCATGCAACCCTGGCTGCTACACGGCTCTGCACGCAACCAACCCTAGCTGCTACACGGCTCTGCACGCAACCAACCCTAGCTGCTACACGGCTCTGCACGCAACCCTGCCTGCTACACGGCTCTGCACGCAACCAACCCTGGCTGCTACACGGCTCTGCACGCAACCCTGAATGGTACCTAGCTCTGCTCATAATGTTGGGTGCTGCATGCTCTGCACTACGATCGCCAGATCGGCCATATTTTCCTGGACACCTATTGCTATTTCATGCAGAGGGGAGCATAGGGAAAAGTGCTGCCCTGCAACATGTATAGGAAAGCATGGCCGACCTGGCAACCCCACTCTGCACGTAATCCTGGGAGCTATGTGGCTCAGCGTCTAACATTGGGTGCTATAAGGCTCTGCACGCAACCCCGGGTGCTTCATGTAGTTCTCAGGGTGTTTAGGTTCTCCACAAGTCATGGCGCGTATGATTCTGCACTGAAATCCAGTCCCTGCTTGGTTGTGTACGGCTCTGCATGTCGGTGGAGGCGCTTTATGGCTCTGCATGTCAGTAGAGGCGCTTTACGGCTCTGCATGTCAGTAGAGGCGCTTTATGGCTCTGCATGTCAGTAGAGGCGCTTTATGGCTCTGCATGTCAGTAGAGGCGCTTTATGGCTCTGCACACAAAACCGTGTCATGTTGCTTTTATAGGGCTCTGCACATAAACCCTCAGGCTAGGGTCAGACGAGCGTGATTTCTACGGACTGTACGTCTGTGCACACGGACGTACGTCAGTACGGAAGACACAGTAGTGGCCACACAGTCCGTTTTTTCACTGACGTATATTTTGACGGATGTAGGAGAGAAAATAAATTACAATGAAAAATCATTTTGTCCGTGAAAAATGCTGGACGTATAAATGCAGTCCGTCTGACCACGTTCCATCACTCACACACAAAGCTATGCAGACGTTGCGGACGCAGCGCACTTTGTGCGGCCGTTCTAGGGGTTGTACGTTCTTGCCTGCCTTGCGTCCGTTTGCCGCGCCCGTTGTGCGTCCGCAGTTCAGTGCGGACGTACTTCGTGTGTCAGGCTCCAATGGGCTTCCTGTCATGCTATCACGGACGTACTTTTAGGCGCAATCACGGACGTGAACACTACGCTCGTCTGACACCAGCCTTAGCCGGTTTGGTTTCTTGCAGCTCTGCAAATGAACCTGGTTTGTGTTGTTTCTGTTTGGTTCTGCACATAAACATGGGTCATGCTGTTTCTGTACGGCTCTGCACGTAAACACAGGTCATGCTGTTTCTGTACGGCTCTGCACGTAAACACGGGTCATGCTGTTCTGTACGGCTCTGCACATAAACATGGGTCGTGCTGGTTCTGTACGGCTCTGCACGTAAACACAGGTCATGCTGTTTCTGTACGGCTCTGCACGTAAACACGGGTCATGCTGTTCTGTACGGCTCTGCACGTAAACACGGGTCATGCTGTTCTGTACGGCTCTGCACGTAAACACGGGTCATGCTGTTCTGTACGGCTCTGCACGTAAACACAGGTCATGCTGTTTCTGTACGGCTCTGCACGTAAACACGGGTCATGCTGTTCTGTACGGCTCTGCACGTAAACACGGGTCATGCTGTTCTGTACGGCTCTGCACGTAAACACGGGTCATGCTGTTCTGTACGGCTCTGCACGTAAACACGGGTCATGCTGGTTCTGTGCACGTAGACACGGGTCATGCTGGTTCTGTGCACGTAGACACGGGTCATGCTGTTCTGTACGGCTCTGCACGTAAACACGGGTCATGCTGGTTCTGTGCACGTAGACACGGGTCATGCTGGTTCTGTGCACGTAGACACGGGTCATGCTGGTTCTGTATGGTTCTGCGCATCACCCCGGATCCTGCCTGCAAGAGCTCCTGTTCTTCAAAACTCTTCATCTAAAACGCTGAGCACCCATCATGTCCCGGCTCTGCATGTGGACCGCGGTGTCTGAGTGCCGCATGCACTCCCCCTGTCCGTTAGTGGGTGCCACACGGTGCCCGCAGAGCTGGGTAGGAGTTGCAGCCCTCGATCCGGAGGCGCGCGGGTTATATAACCTGATTGGGTTATTTGCTTTGCTCAGCCTCGTCTATATTTATATGGATGGGTATAAACACACGTATAGCTCTGCACGTGCCCAGGCTGGCACGGGTACAGCGGGCACAGCTCCCAGACTCCTATGTAACCCTTATGGGAGCATAGCCTGTGACCCCATAATATATATATATATATATATATATAAAAAGTACACTAGCTGAGCACTCCAGCTTCCACATTCCCCTAATGCCCGGTGCCTGCCGAATTAGGCTGGATATCAAGCAATTTTAAAGAGAGGACGGCGGCTCTCCAGGACGGTAAACAAACCAAACGTTTTATTCCAGAGTCCATGTGGAAAGCCCTGGGTTAGGGCTGAAACGTTGACGACTCTGGAATAAAACGTTTGTTTACCGTCCTGGAGTGCCGCCGTCCTCTCTTTAAAATTGCTATATATATATATATATATATATATATATATATATATATATACACACACGTTTACGCCCTCTATATATAACTGTACACACGCAGGGCAGGTACACGCATGTGCGTGGGTATTGGCGCGTGTTTACAGAGTGCTGCGCCTGTTTACATGTCGATACAGATGTTCCTCGCTAAGCGGTAATTAAGATACTTACATTAAACAGACGCGGGACGCGCGGGAAGGCTGCCGGGCCGGGGCGAGGTGTTGGCGACAGGCAGGGTGCGTACGGGCGGACGGGACAGGAAAATCAGAGATGTTGAGTCCTCAGGACACGGACGGACGCGTGGGGGGGGGCAGGACCCACGGAGTGCAGCAGGGGAGGACAGACGCCGTGACAACGTTCATGTCTTGGGTGGAGTCCAAACGTCGGCGCTGGACATAATGGCGGCCCAAGGCAACAGGATGAAAGTGAAACAGCTACCACCTCTGCTGCGTGTCTGCTCCATGCCACCACCACCACCACCTTCTATATACTGCCAGGGGAGACAGGGCAGGAAAAGGTCTGCCTGCGGGCACTGAGGGATAACATAATAGCTGCGCACGCGGTGGGGGAGGGGGGGTACGGGGCGAGATGTGACGCCAAGCTGTATATGAAGATAAATCGAGACTAAAATGTATGCTGGCAACTGACAGGACCTGATGGATGAGAGGAATTGTAGTCCCATGAGAGCTGGGGGTCACTATTACCTGGCACAGTAAGAAGGCCGGGCTGCCAGGCAGGAGTGAGGGGCAGGGAAAGGGCACTGTGGTACGGAAGATATCCTATAAATTGAGCCAGGGAGGGCTGGCACTATACACTGGTAAAACAATGCTGGCACGTGGCAGTAAGAATGTTGGCACAGGTCATGGCAAGCTGGCAGGGGGAGCTGGGATGGGCACTGTGAGAATGTGAGTGACCAGAAGGATGGCAGAAATGGCTGCAGGGGTGAGAGGTGGTTGCAGGGCACTATGAGAGTTACTGACTGGCAGAGTGGGCAACCCTGTAAAGGGCACTATATGATGTGCACTCAATGAGGGGCATCGGGTAGAGGTAAGGGGCACTGAATGTGATGGGTGCCTGAGGGCAGGGGCTGAACATGGCAGGGAAAGTAATAAAACCCCTGAAGGGGGTGTCAGGGCAGCCTGGAGCCCGGGTTGCCAGGCAGGAGTGAGGGGCAGGGCACTGTGGTATGGAAGATATCATGTAAATGGCGCCATGGAGGGCAGGCGCTCTACACTGGTAAAACAGTGCTGGCACAGGTCATGGTGAGCTGGCAGGGGGAGCTGGGATGGGCACTGAAGAAAGTGAGTGATCATAAGGATGGCAGAAAGGGCTGCAGGGGTGAGAGGTGGTTGCAGGGCACTATTAGACTCACTGATTGGCAGAGGGGGCACCCAGGAAAGGGCACTATATGCTCAATGAGGGGAGTAGGGATGAATCTGGGTGGGTAGTGGGAGCACAGTGTTTTCCTGGTGCCAGTTCTGGGGTGGCGCTGATGGATCCCAGCTGACTCCAATCAGCATCTGATGGAAAACATGTGATAAACACACAGACTCCCAGGGCACATGAAAGCTGACGGATACGGGCATTAGCTGTGCCCACCGGGACATGGATCTGAAAGGGGCATTAGCTGTGCCCACCGGGACATGGATCTGAAAGGGGCATTAGCTGTGCCCACCGGGACATGGATCTGAAAGGGGCATTAGCTGTGCCCACCGGGACATGGGTCTGAACGGGGAATTAGCTGCGCCCACCGGGACATGGGTCTGAACGGGGCATTAGCTGCGCCCACCAAGACATGGGTCTGAACGGGGCATTAGCTGCGCCCACCAAGACATGGGTCTGAACGGGGCATTAGCTGCGCCCACCGGGACATGGGTCTGAAAGGGGCATTAGCTGCGCCCACCGGGACATGGGTCTGAAAGGGGCATTAGCTGCGCCCACCGGGACATGGGTCTGAAAGGGGCATTAGCTGCGCCCACCGGGACATGGGTCTGAAAGGGGCATTAGCTGCGCCCACCGGGACATGGGTCTGAAAGGGGTATTAGCTGCGCCCACCGGGACATGGGTCTGAAAGGGGTATTAGCTGCGCCCATCGGGACATGGGTCTGAAAGGGGCATTAGCTGCGACCACCGGGACATGGGTCTGAAAGGGGCATTAGCTGCGCCCACCGGGACATGGGTCTGAAAGGGGCATTAGCTGCGCCCACCGGGACATGGGTCTGAAAGGGGTATTAGCTGCGCCCACCGGGATATGGGTCTGAAAGGGGTATTAGCTGCGCCCACCGGGATATGGGTCTGAAAGGGGCATTAGCTGCGCCCACCGGGACATGGGTCTGAAAGGGGCATTAGCTGCGACCACCGGGACATGGGTCTGAAAGGGGCATTAGCTGCGCCCACCGGGACATGGGTCTGAAAGGGGCATTAGCTGCGCCCACCGGGACATGGGTCTGAAAGGGGCATTAGCTGCGCCCTTCGAGTGTGGCACTCACTGCCTGCAGAACACACTGAGAGATAGAACCCCTGCTCCAACCTGCACAACAACATGTGTCAGTCCTGTGATCACACAAACACTCACAGTTGTAATCACACACACACACACACACACACAGTTGTGATCACGCACACACACGTAGCTGTGATCACACACACACAGGTAGCTGTGATCACACACACACAGGTAGCTGTGATCACACACATACACACACTGATATGTGTGTGATCACAGTCACCTACACACACTGATAGGTGACTGTGATCACACACATACAGGTAGCTGTGATCACACACATACGCACAGGTAGCTGTGATCACACACATACACACACTGATAGGTGACTGTGATCACACACATACAGGTAGCTGTGATCACACACATACACACAGGTAGCTGTGATCACACACATACACACACTGATAGGTGACTGTGATCACACACATACAGGTAGCTGTGATCACACACATACACACAGGTAGCTGTGATCACACACATACACACACTGATAGGTGACTGTGATCACACACACTGATAGATAGTGGTGGTTGTGCTTGCCATGGCTGATCCTGGCAGTGCTGCCCCCTGTGCCCAGGAATAGCTGGACTCACCTTGTGTAGAGTGTCAGCTCCTGTGGTTCCCCTGCAGTGTCTGGGAGTCTCCCTGTGCTGTCACTGCAGTGTCTGTGTGAGTGTGTGTATCCTGCCTGTCTCCTCCCCCCGAGTGTGACGATCCTCCATCCCCTCCCCCTGGATCCCTGCCCTGTGCCTCTCCCCCTGCCATGCCTGCCTCCAGAGAGAGCAATAACCAGCACCCCCTGCCCTGAGACTACCATCCCTATCATCCCCTGCCCTGTGCCTCTCCCCCTGCCATGCCTGCCTCCAGAGAGAGCAATAACCAGCACCCCCTGCCCTGAGACTACCATCCCTATCATCCCCTGCCCTGTGCCTCTCCCCCTGCCATGCATGCCTCCAGAGAGAGCAATAACCAGCACCCCCTGCCCTGAGACTACCATCCCTATCATCCCCTGCCCCGTGCCTCTCCCCCTGCCATGCCTGCTCCAGAGAGAGCAATTACCAGCACCCCCTACCCTACCACCGTTATCCTAGATCTTAGATTGTAAGCTCTGGAGCAGGGTCCCCTCTCCTCTTAGATTGTAAACTCTGGAGCAGGGTCCTCTCTCCTCTTACATTGTAAGCTCTGGAGCAGGGTCCACTCTCCTCTTAGATTGTAAGCTCTGGGGCAGGGTCCTCTCTCATCTTAGATTGTAAGCTCTGGGGCAGGGTCCTCTCTCCTCTTACATTGTAAGCTCTGGAGCAGTGTCCACTCTCCTCTTAGATTGTAAGCTCTGGAGCAGGGTCCCCTCTCCTCTTAGATTGTAAGCTCTGGGGCAGGGTCCTCTCTCCTCTTACATTGTAAGCTCTGGAGCAGGGTCCCCTCTCCTCTTAGATTGTAAACTCTGGGGCAGGGTCCCCTCTCCTTTTAGATTGTAAGCTCTGGAGCAGGGTCCCCTCTCCTCTTAGATTGTAAGCTCTTGAGCAGGGTCCCCTCTCCTCTTAGATTGTAAGCTCTGGGGCAGGGTCCTCTCCTCTTAGATTGTAAGCTCTGGAGCAGTGTCCACTCTCCTCTTAGATTGTAAGCTCTGGAGCAGAGTCCCCTCTCCTCTTAGATTGTAAGCACTGGAGCAGGGTCCCCTCTCCTCTTACATTGTAAACTCTGGAGTAGGGTTCCACTCTCCTCTTAGATTGTAAGCTCTGGGGCAGGGTCCCCTCTCCTCTTAGATTGTAAGCTCTGAGCAGGGTCCTCTCTCCTCTTACATTGTAAGCTCTGGAGCAGGGTCCCCTCTCCTTTTAGATTGTAAACTCTGGGGCAGGGTCCCCTCTCCTTTTAGATTGTAAGCTCTGGAGCAGGGTCCCTCTCCTCTTAGATTGTAAGCTCTTGAGCAGGGTCCCCTCTCCTCTTAGATTGTAAGCTCTGGGGCAGGGTCCTCTCCTCTTAGATTGTAAGCTCTGGAGCAGTGTCCACTCTCCTCTTAGATTGTAAGCTCTTGAGCAGGGTCCTCTCTCCTTTTAGATTGTAAACTCTGAGCAGTGTCCACTCTCCTCTTAGATTGTAAGCTCTGGAGCAGGGTCCCCTCTCCTCTTAGATTGTAAGCTCTGGGGCAGGGTCCTCTCTCCTCTTACATTGTAAGCTCTGGAGCAGTGTCCACTCTCCTCTTAGATTGTAAGCTCTGGAGCAGGGTCCCCTCTCCTCTTAGATTGTAAGCTCTGGGGCAGGGTCCTCTCTCCTCTTACATTGTAAGCTCTGGAGCAGGGTCCCCTCTCCTCTTAGATTGTAAACTCTGGGGCAGGGTCCCCTCTCCTTTTAGATTGTAAGCTCTGGAGCAGGGTCCCCTCTCCTCTTAGATTGTAAGCTCTTGAGCAGGGTCCCCTCTCCTCTTAGATTGTAAGCTCTGGGGCAGGGTCCTCTCCTCTTAGATTGTAAACTCTGGAGCAGTGTCCACTCTCCTCTTAGATTGTAAACTCTGGAGCAGGGTCCCCTCTCCTCTTAGATTGTAAGCTCTTGAGCAGGGTCCCCTCTCCTCTTAGATTGTAAACTCTGGGGCAGGGTCCCCTCTCCTCTTAGATTGTAAACTCTGGAGCAGGGTCCTCTCTCCTCTTAGATTGTAAGCTCTGGAGCAGTGTCCACTCTCCTCTTACATTGTAAGCTCTGGAGCAGTGTCCACTCTCCTCTTAGATTGTAAGCTCTTGAGCAGGGTCCCCTCTCCTCTTAGATTGTAAGCTCTGGAGCAGGGTCCCCTCTCCTCTTAGATTGTAAGCTCTGGAGCAGGGTCCCCTCTCCTCTTAGATTGTAAACTCTGGGGCAGGGTCCCCTCTCCTCTTAGATTGTAAACTCTGGAGCAGGGTCCCCTCTCCTCTTAGATTGTAAACTCTGGGGCAGGGTCCTCTCCTCTTAGATTGTAAGCTCTGGAGCAGGGTCCCCTCTCCTCTTACATTGTAAGCTCTGGAGCAGTGTCCACTCTCCTCTTAGATTGTAAGCTCTTGAGCAGGGTCCCCTCTCCTCTTAGATTGTAAGCTCTGGAGCAGGGTCCCCTCTCCTCTTAGATTGTAAGCTCTTGAGCAGGGTCCCCTCTCCTCTTAGATTGTAAGCTCTTGAGCAGGGTCCCCTCTCCTCTTAGATTGTAAGCTCTGGGGCAGGGTCCCCTCTCCTCTTAGATTGTAAGCTCTTGAGCAGGGTCCCCTCTCCTCTTAGATTGTAAGCTCTGGAGCAGTGTCCACTCTCCTCTTAGATTGTAAGCTCTGGAGCAGGGTCCCCTCTCCTCTTAGATTGTAAGCTCTTGAGCAGGGTCCATTCTCCTCTTAGATTGTAAGCTCTGGAGCAGTGTCCACTCTCCTCTTAGATTGTAAGCTCTTGAGCAGGGTCCCCTCTCCTCTTAGATTGTAAGCTCTTGAGCAGGGTCCCCTCTCCTCTTAGATTGTAAGCTCTGGAGCAGGGTTCCCTCTCCTCTTAGATTGTAAGCTCTGGAGCAGGGTCCCCTCTCCTTTTAGATTGTAAGCTCTGGAGCAGGGTCCCCTCTCCTCTTAGATTGTAAGCTCTGGGGCAGGGTCCCCTCTCCTCTTAGATTGTAAGCTCTGGAGCAGGGTCCCCTCTCCTCTTAGATTGTAAGCTCTTGAGCAGGGTCCTCTCTCCTTTTAGATTGTAAGCTCTTGAGCAGGGTCCTCTCTCCTCTTAGATTGTAAGCTCTTGAGCAGGGTCCCCTCTCCTTTTAGATTGTAAACTCTTGAGCAGGGTCCCCTCTCCTCTTAGATTATAAGCTCTTGAGCAGGGTCCTCTCTCCTTTTAGATTGTAAGCTCTTCAGCAGGGTCCCCTCTCCTTTTAGATTGTAAGCTCTTGAGCAGGGTCCCCTCTCCTCTTAGATTGTAAGCTCTGGAGCAGGGTCCCTCTCCTCTTAGATTGTAAGCTCTGAGCAGGGTCCCCTCTCCTTTTAGATTGTAAGCTCTTGAGCAGGGTCCTCTCCTTTTAGATTGTAAGCTCTTGGGCAGGGTCCCCTCTCCTTTTAGATTGTAAGCTCTTGTGCAGGGTCCCCTTCCTCTTAGATTGTAAGCTCTGGGGCAGGGTCCTCTCTCCTCTTAGATTGTAAGCTCTTGAGCAGGGTCCTCTCCTTTAGATTGTAAGCTCTGAGCAGGGTCCTCTCCTTTTAGATTGTAAGCTCTTGAGCAGGGTCCCTCTCCTTTTAGATTGTAAGCTCTTGAGCAGGGTCCCCTCTCCTCTTAGATTGTAAACTCTGGAGCAGGGTCCCCTCTCCTCTTAGATTGTAAGCTCTTGAGCAGGGTTCCCTCTCCTCTTAGATTGTAAGCTCTGGGTCAGGGTCCCCTCTCCTCTTAGATTGTAAGCTCTTGAGCAGGGTCCATTCTCCTCTTGGATTGTAAGCTCTGGAGCAGTGTCCACTCTCCTCTTAGATTGTAAGCTCTTGAGCAGGGTCCCCTCTCCTCTTAGATTGTAAGCTCTTGAGCAGGGTCCCCTCTCCTCTTAGATTGTAAGCTCTGGAGCAGGGTCCATTCTCCTCTTGGATTGTAAGCTCTGGAGCAGTGTCCACTCTCCTCTTAGATTGTAAGCTCTGGGGCAGGGTCCCCTCTCCTCTTAGATTGTAAGCTCTTGAGCAGGGTCCCCTCTCCTCTTAGATTGTAAGCTCTGGAGCAGGGTTCCCTCTCCTCTTAGATTGTAAGCTCTTGGAGCAGGGTCCCCTCTCCTTTTAGATTGTAAGCTCTGGAGCAGGGTCCCCTCTCCTCTTAGATTGTAAGCTCTGGCAGGGTCCCCTCTCCTCTTAGATTGTAAGCTCTGGAGCAGGGTCCCCTCTCCTCTTAGATTGTAAGCTCTTGAGCAGGGTCCTCTCTCCTTTAGATTGTAAGCTCTTGAGCAGGGTCCTCTTTAGATTGGGTTTGGGGGTCTCTCCTCTTAGATTGTAAGCTCTTGAGCAGGGTCCCCTCTCCTTTTAGATTGTAAACTCTTGAGCAGGGTCCCCTCTCCTCTTAGATTGTAAGCTCTTGAGCAGGGTCCTCTCTCCTTTTAGATTGTAAGCTCTTCAGCAGGGTCCCCTCTCCTTTTAGATTGTAAGCTCTTGAGCAGGGTCCCCTCTCCTTTTAGATTGTAAGCTCTTGAGCAGGGTCCCCTCTCCTTTTAGATTGTAAGCTCTTGAGCAGGGTCCCCTCTCCTCTTAGATTGTAAGCTCTTGAGCAGGGTCCTCTCCTTTTAGATTGTAAGCTCTTGAGCAGGGTCCCCTCTCCTTTTAGATTGTAAGCTCTTGTGCAGGGTCCCCTTTCCTCTTAGATTGTAAGCTCTGGGGCAGGGTCCTCTCTCCTCTTAGATTGTAAGCTCTTGAGCAGGGTCCTCTCCTTTTAGATTGTAAGCTCTGGAGCAGGGTCCTCTCCTTTTAGATTGTAAGCTCTTGAGCAGGGTCCCCTCTCCTTTTTAGATTGTAAGCTCTTGAGCAGGGTCCCCTCTCCTACTGTTCTTTTTAACTTGTATTAATATTATTCTGTCTCTCCCATTGTACAGCGCTACGGAACTTGTTAGCGCTTTATAAATACTTTTAACTGTAACTATCATCCTAGCCAGACACTCTCATCCCTATCATCCCCCCTGCCCTGACCCTACCACTGCTATTATTCCCTACTCTGACAATCTAATCCCTATTATCTCTTGCCTTGACACTACTATCCGTTTCATACTCTGATCCCCATCAAACCTTGTGCAGGCACTCTAATCCTTATAATCCTTTGCATCCCTACCAGTGCACTATCACCGCTTGCCCAAAACTCTCATCCCAGGCCCAGACACTCACATCACTATAATCCCCTGCCCAGGCAATATCATCCCAATCATCTTCTGCTCTGGCACTCTCATCCCTATCATCCCTAGCCTGGGAACTCTTTTATGCGTCCTGTTCATGTCCAGGAGTCTCCTTGATTAACAAACTGCAAGTCCTATCAGCCCTGGCCATGTGCCCCTATATGAGGCTGATAGGAGTTACAGTCCACCATCCGGTATTTTTATTCCTCTCCCTATCAGCGCTCACACTGTGTATCTCGCCCCTCCCGCTATGTGCTCGCCCGGTGTATCTCGCCCCTCCCGCTATGTGCTCGCCCTGCAGCCTTCCGGGTCTCATTCTGTGCTGACACTCCCGCCTGCAGCCTGTCTGATCACTGCTCTACCGGTCCTGCTGTGTCCCTCACACTCCCCGCCGCACCGGCGCCTACCCTCCTCAGCACTCCCAGCACTCTCACTCCCAGCACCCTACTCTCAACCCTCTTCAGCACTACTCTCTACCCTCCTCAACACTCCCAGAACTACTCTCTACCCTCCTCAACACTCCCAGCACTACTCTCTACCCTCCTCAACACTCCCAGCACTACTCTCTACCCTCCTCAACACTCCCAGCACTACTCTCTACCCTCCTCAACACTCCCAGCACTACTCTCTACCCTCCTCAGCACTCCCACTCCCAGCACGCTACTCTCTACCCTCCTCAGCACTCCCAGCTCACTACTCTCTACCCTCCTCAGCACTCCCAGCAACCACTACCAGTATTACTATTTAGCCTCCTCAGCACTCTCTCTCTCAGCACGCTACTCTCTACCCTCCTCAGCACTCCCATAACTACTCTCTACCTCCTCAGCACTCTCACTCTCAACACGCTACTCTCTACCCTCCCTGCACTCCTACTCCCAGCACTCTACCCTCCTCAGCACTCCTTGCACGCTACTCTCTACCCTCCTCAGCACTTCCACTCCCAGCACAGTACTCACTACCCTCCTCAGCACTCCCACTCCTTTCACGCTACTCTCTACCCTCCGTAACAATCCCCCTCCCATAACTACTCTCTACCCTCATCAGCACTTCCAATCCCAGTATGATACTCTATCCCTCACCACGCTACTCCCACTCTATCATCCTTCCTCTACTCTTCTCGCCACTCTATCCCCACACTGTACCTTATCCTCCTCACCGCTCTATCCCCTCCCTCTACTCTCCTAATCACCGCTCTATCCCCTCCCTCTACTCTCCTAATCACCGCTCTATCCCCTCCCTCTACTCTCCTAATCACCGCTCTATCCCCTCCTCTACTCTCTCCTAATCACTGCTCTATCCCCTCCCTCTACTCTCCTATCACCGCTCTATCCCCTCCCTCTACTTCCTAATCACCGCTCTATCCCCTCCCTCTACTCTCTACTAATCACCGCTCATCCCCTCACTCTACTCTCTCCTAATCACCGCTCTATCCCCTCCCTCTACTCTCTCCTAATCACCGCTCTATCCCCTCCCTCTACTCTCTCCTAATCACAGCTCTATCCCCTCCCTCTACTCTCTCCTAATCACCGCTCTATCCCCTCCCTCTACTCTCTCCTAATCACCGCTCTATCCCCCCCTCTACTCTCTCCTAATCACCGCTCTATCCCCTCCCTCTACTCTCTCCTAATCACCGCTCTATCCCCTCCCTCTACTCTCTCCTAATCACCGCTCTATCCCCTCCTCTACTCTCTCCTAATCACAGCTCTATCCCCTCCCTCTACTCTCTCCTAATCACCGCTCTATCCCCTCCTCTACCTCTCCTAATCACCGCTCTATCCCCTCCCTCTACTCTCTCCTAATCACCGCTCTATCCCCTCCCTCTACTCTCTCCTAATCACCGCTCTATCCCCTCCCTCTACTCTCTCCTAATCACCGCTCTATCCCCTCTCTACTCTCTCCTAATCACGCTCTATCCCCTCCCTCTACTCTCTACTAATCACCGCTCTATCCCCTCCCTCTACTCTCTCCTAATCACCGCTCTATCCCCTCCCTCTACTCTCTCCTAATCACCGCTCTATCCCCTCCCTCTACTCTCTCCTAATCACCGCTCTATCCCCTCCTCTACTCTCTCTAATCACCGCTCTATCCCCTCCCTCTACTCTCTCCTAATCACCGCTCTATCCCCTCCCTCTACTCTCTACTAATCACCGCTCTATCCCCTCCATCTACTCTCTACTAATCACCGCTCTATCCCCTCCCTCTACTCTCTCCTAATCACCGCTCTACCCTCCCTCTACTCTCTCCTAATCACCGCTCTATCCCCTCTCTACTCTCTCCTAATCACCGCTCTATCCCCTCCTCTACTCTCTCCTAATCACAGCTCTACCCTCCCTCTACTCTCTCCTAATCACCGCTCTATCCCCTCCTCTACTCTCTCCTAATCACCGCTCTATCCCCTCCCTCTACTCTCTCCTAATCACCGCTCTATCCCCTCCCTACTCTCTCCTAATCACCGCTCTATCCCCTCCCTCTACTCTCTCCTAATCACCGCTCTATCCCCTCCCTCTACTCTCTCCTAATCACTGCTCTATCCCCTCCCTCTACTCTCTACTAATCACCGCTCTATCCCCCCCTCTACTCTCTCCTAATCACCGCTCTATCCCCTCCCTCTACTCTCTCCTAATCACCGCTTCTATCCCCTCCCTCTACTCTCTCCTAATCACGCTCTATCCCCTCCCTCTACTCTCTCCTAATCACCGCTCTATCCCCTCCTCTACTCTCTCCTAATCACCGCTCTATCCCCTCCCTCTACTCTCTACTAATCACCGCTCTATCCCCTCCATCTACTCTCTACTAATCACCGCTCTATCCCCTCCCTCTACTCTCTCCTAATCACCGCTCTATCCCCTCCCTCTACTCTCTCCTAATCACCGCTCTATCCCCTCCACCCTCTATCCCCTTTCTATACTCTTACTCCCATTTCTCTTCTCGTCGTTCCTCTCACCCTCCAGACACCCTCATTCTTGTACCCGCTCACTCTCCACTTGCTTTTTGTTCTCCTTCCACCCGTCACACGTTGTTGATTTGCGTCTCTTCTTCCTATCCCCAAACCCGCTCTCTCTCTCTCGTGTGTTAATCCGTTTTTATAAATGCCATGTTCCTTTTTTCAGGCTGTAACCCTTTCACTGTAAATGTCACCTTCCTCTTCTGTGCGTTGCCTTTCGGTGCCGGGGTGGAGTGTAACGCGCGTTATTTTACACATATTTCTCTGTCTGTTAGAGAAGTCTCTCCCTCCTGCGCGGGCCTTATCTACTAAACATCTAAAATCGCTCTCTGTACAAACCGCTGTGAATCGGATCGTCTCTCCCTGTGTCACTTTATGGGCTGATATAATGAAGCCGCTCTGCGCCCGTCGAGCTGCGCCCCCCCCCAGGATTACATTTATGAATATATAATGCCAAGATCTATAAGGCTAGGGACAGATGAGCGCATTTTCTGCAGCCACCGTCAAAATGTACGTCGATGCGTGCGCACGCATTTTTTCACGGAATACGCTTAAGTGGTCAGACGATGCGCAATTCTGGACGTATATTCATGACGATGGGGTGAAAAGAAGTCTAGGGAAATCCGGCTGTTTGAACGTTATGTTGGCCGCACACTAGCAGCGTCTGACATCTCCTAATCACGCACACACGCTGCTATGCGGCCGCAGCGCACTTTTGTACGTCAGTAGCAGCGGTTTCACGTTCTGATAAAAATGCGTTCATTTGCTGGTGCGTGGTGTCGCGCGCACTTTTGTACGCACGTACTGCGTATATTGGCCGTCATTGGCCGTTATGTGCTGCTACTGCCGCCGTGATTTAGTGCGCCTGCACGCGCGTTCCGACTGCCCCACTCTGACCCTAGCCTTAGATGTTCGCGGTGAATTATGACTTAGCTTGGCGTCGCCTTTAGTGCGCAAACCCAGGGGTCTCATAACCAGGGAGATGAGAGGGGACGGTTTACGTAGGGTTGTCAGGTCAGCCATGTTTTCCTGGACACATATTACTATTTCATGCACAGGGGCGCACAGGGAAAATGCTGCCCCGCATCATGTATAATTCATATCCTGGAGGAAGGAAGTTAAGACAGGTCACCTGGGATTCCTTTTTCATTTCCTATATGCAGCGTATGGATTATACATGCTGCAGGGTCTTACACTGCCCATCAGCATGAACAAATTATAGGTGTAGTGGAAAAAATGGCCGACCTGACAACCCTAGGTTGGCGCCTTATCACACACCATGTCAACAGGTTTCTGGGCCATCAAGATGAGAGGGGCTGGCAGGAACATTATTATACCCCATGTATAATACAGACTAGGGTCGCCAGGTCGGCCATGTTTTCCTGAACACATATAATGTATTCATGCTGATGGGCACTGCATGAAAAATGCCACCCCGCAGCATGTAGAATCCATACGCTGCAGGTAAGGAATGCCAGGTGACCTGCATTGATTTCCTTCCTGCAGCATGTGGATTATACATGTTGCAGGGCTGCACTTTCTCGGTGCTCTCTCTCTGCACAAAATAGTAACATGTCCAGGAAAACATGGCCGACCTGGCAACCTACCACAGACGCGGATCTTCAAAGGAAAATCTGATTGTTCCACGTCTCATATTTTCCAGAAATCCCACTATTTCCCATTATTTCTTTTTGTCAGCTCTCCGGGCTTTACAGATGTTCTGCTACTAGGGTTGCCAGGTCGGCCATGTTTTCCTGGACACCTGTTACTATTTCATGCAGATGGGAGCACAGGGAAAAGTGCTGCCCTGCAACATGTATAACTCATATGCTGCAGGAAGGAAATCAAGGGAGGATACCATGGATTCCGGTACGATTTTTTACTTTGCAGCATATGGATTATACATGTTGCCAGGTGGCATTTTTCATGCACTGCCCATCAGCATGAATAAACTATATGCGTCCAGGAAAACATGGCCGACCTGACGACCCTATCTGCTAATGCAGACTTACAGTCACTGTGATCACTTAATTCCTTCTGAGTGTCTCAGTATCGCTCTGAGAACACTGTAAGCACTGTATTAATCCACGTGTCCCTCCAGGCCTTTAGTGTGACGTTTCTATATTCTCGGTGTCTTCGAGGACCATGGGCCAAGAGTTGACAGAACGGCCATCTTTTCCTTGACACATATAATGTGTTCATGCTGATGGACAGTGCATGAAAAATGTCACCCCGCAGCATGTATAAACCATACGCTGCAGGTAAGAAATCAAAGAGGGATCCCATGTGACTTGCCTTGATTCCCTTCCTGCAGCATATGAATTATATATGTTGCAGGGCAGCACTCTTCCCTGTGCTCCCCCTCTGCATGAAATAGTAACATGTGTCCAGGAAATCATGGCTGATCTGGGGATCCTTCATGGTCTGCCTCCGCATGGAGGTCCGTCCTGGTCTCCGTTTTTTTTTCCCATTAGAAATTACGTCTAACTGATCCGTGACAATAAACATTCCTTTTTGTCCCCAGGGTTTTGCGTCTCCATTGATTTTTTTTTTTTCATTCTTTTTCGTGCTTGCTGTAAATTTAGCCAGTTTCCGTTAACCCTTTTATTCCTATCCACAGTGCCCTCTTACAATATATCCTCTGTAGCCCCCCCCTCGTGTCTCTGCACCCCCACACTTCTTTTTTTGGGGCGATGAGAGGCTCGATGTCTGTCTGATTGATGGAGAATAACACCAAAGAACTGTGCATAGTTTATATTACCTTATTTTATTTATTATCTCTAGCTGTATAAATATATATACATAAGTATTAAACAGCCGCATCATGTTTGTTTTGGATTGGGAAGAAGTCAAACATGAAAAGTTTTCTTAATTCTTTGTATGGGTTGGCTAAGTCACCCTTTACACGGGTAAACGGGAATCTAAAAAAAATGAAATACCTACCAAGACAACTAAACAAAGGGTGAATAACTGGCACCATACTGACTGGCACCATACTGACTGGCACCATACTGTGCACGACCACAGCTTATATGTAAAATACAAACTCCCCATCTATGTGTTGGGAGAAAATCAAATGGCACGCTGACCACAGTCACTGCTCTCAAATATCTAGGTATGTGGTTAGACCCAAATCTATCCTTTGGCCCCCACATCGAAAAACTCTCATCTAAACTCTACCCCAAACTAGGTGCCCTGTACAGAAACAAATCCTGCCTGAGCCCCGCGGTAAGAAAGCAGATTGTACAACAAATGCTTGTGCCGGCTGTTGAATACGGAGATGTAGTGTATGCAGCCGCCCCGCAAACACACCTTCATAAACTTACTACATTGTATAACTCATTCTGCCTCTTTGTGCTACAATGTAACTACATGACCCACTATTGTGACATGTTAAAAGAGCTAAATTGGTCGTCGCTGGCATCTAGACGCACCCTTCACCTTTCCAACCTGGGGCTAAATTGCATTCCTCCCGCTAAAACGGGGGCGCTAGGGAGAAAAAACTGCGCCCGCAGTTTTCTCCCTACCGCCCCCGTTTTAATGGGAGATTACAATGAAGACGTTTAAAAAGCTGCCACCATTGTTAGCGGGCGCTAAGCCCTGGGATGTGCGCGGCCGCACTAAGCGCCGCTGTGAGTATCCACTCGATGGAGTCCATAGGACTCCATTGAGTTTCCCCTGTGCTGGTCACATGACCTGCTGGATCTTGCCTCACGAGATCCGGCAGGTCGTCGTAGTAATCCGCCGGGAGAGACTGGGGGACTTTTTCCCCCAGTCTCTCCCTGCTTCCCCCGGACAGAGGAGGCGGACGGAGCTGCGGTCCTCGCCGTTGGATAGTAGGTGAGTACAGAAGTGGAATCCGTTAACACCAAGTCCTGGCTGTGGTTAACTTTTTGTTAACCGCAGCTGTACATTAATCAGCGTTAGGACTTTGTAATCCTAACGCTGATTAACACTTTGCGCTTCCTATACTTAATATGGAGAGCGCAAAGTACAGTAACCTCGTGCTGAAAAGCGCAAGGTACCAGACGCTAGCGGGTTACTTAACCCGTTAGTGTTTGGACTAATATGCGGTGACCACCAGGGCTAATGTTAACGCTCACGCAGGTGAGCGCTAACGTTAGCACCAAGATTGTAATGTGGCCCCTGGTGTTTAAGCGCTTTTCTGGGAAGCTTCCACCCTACCTGAATAGACTGCTTCCCCCAGCAGTTCCCTCATCCTATAACCTCCGATCCAGGACCTGCACCTTACTTGCAATACCACAATACAAAAAGAAAGTGGCTCGATCCTCATTTTCTTACAGAGCACGGCAATTATGGAATAACCTCCCAGACACCATCAAATCTTCCCCCAGTCTAAAGTCACTTAAGAGCTCCCTATTAACATACCTCAATGTGGAATGCACCTGTAAACATGTAACATAGTGACTATATACAGAATGCACCTGTAAACATGTAACACAGTGACTATATACAGAATGCACCTGTAAACATGTAACATAGTGACTATATACAGAATGTGCCTGTAAACATGTAACATAGTGACTATATACAGAATGCACCTGTAAACATGTAACATAGTGACTATATACAGAATGTGCCTGTAAACATGTAACTCAGTGACTATATACAGAATGTGCCTGTAAACATGTAACTCAGTGACTATATACAGAATGTGCCTGTAAACATGTAACATAGTGACTATATACAGAATGCACCTGTAAACATTTAACTCAGTGACTATATATAGAATGCACCTGTAAACATGTAACACAGTGACTATATACAGAATGCACCTGTAAACATGTAACATAGTGACTATATACAGAATGCTCCTGTAAACATGTAACATAGTGACTATATACAGAATGTGCCTGTAAACATGTAACATAGTGACTATATATAGAATGCGCCTGTAAACATGTACATAGTGACTATATACAGAATGCACCTGTAAACATGTAACTCAGTGACTATAGAATGCACCTGTAAACATGTAACTCAGTGACTATAGAATGCACCTGTAAACATGTAACACAGTGACTATATATAGAATGCACCTGTAAACATGTAACATAGTGACTATATACAGAATGCACCTGTAAACATGTACATAGTGACTATATACAGAATGTGCCTGTAAACATGTAACATAGTGACTATATATAGAATGCGCCTGTAAACATGTAACATAGTGACTATATACAGAATGCACCTGTAAACATGTAACTCAGTGACTATAGAATGCACCTGTAAACATGTAACTCAGTGACTATAGAATGCACCTGTAAACATGTAACACAGTGACTATATATAGAATGCACCTGTAAACATGTAACATAGTGACTATATACAGAATGCACCTAAACATGTAACATAGTGACTATATACAGAATGTGCCTGTAAACATGTAACTCAGTGACTATATACAGAATGTGCCTGTAAACATGTAACTCAGTGACTATATACAGAATGTGCCTGTAAACATGTAACATAGTGACTATATACAGAATGCACCTGTAAACATTTAACTCAGTGACTATATATAGAATGCACCTGTAAACATGTAACACAGTGACTATATACAGAATGCGCCTGTAAACATGTAACATAGTGACTATATACAGAATGCTCCTGTAAACATGTAACATAGTGACTATATACAGAATGTGCCTGTAAACATGTAACATAGTGACTATATATAGAATGCGCCTGTAAACATGTAACATAGTGACTATATACAGAATGCACCTGTAAACATGTAACTCAGTGACTATAGAATGCACCTGTAAACATGTAACTCAGTGACTATAGAATGCACCTGTAAACATGTAACACAGTGACTATATATAGAATGCACCTGTAAACATGTAACATAGTGACTATATACAGAATGCACCTGTAAACATGTAACATAGTGACTATATACAGAATGTGCCTGTAAACATGTAACATAGTGACTATATATAGAATGCGCCTGTAAACATGTAACATAGTGACTATATACAGAATGCACCTGTAACATGTAACTCAGTGACTATAGAATGCACCTGTAAACATGTAACTCAGTGACTATAGAATGCACCTGTAAACATGTAACACAGTGACTATATATAGAATGCACCTGTAAACATGTAACATAGTGACTATATACAGAATGCACCTGTAAACATGTAACATAGTGACTATATACAGAATGTGCCTGTAAACATGTAACATAGTGACTATATATAGAATGCGCCTGTAAACATGTAACATAGTGACTATATACAGAATGCACCTGTAAACATGTAACTCAGTGACTATAGAATGCACCTGTAAACATGTAACTCAGTGACTATAGAATGCACCTAAAACATGTAACACAGTGACTATATATAGAATGCACCTGTAAACATGTAACATAGTGACTATATACAGAATGCACCTGTAAACATGTAACATAGTGACTATATACAGAATGCTCCTGTAAACATGTAACACAGTGACTATATACAGAATGTGCCTGTAAACATGTAACACAGTGACTATATACAGAATGCACCTGTAAACATGTAATATAGTGACTATATACGGAATGCACCTGTAAACATGTAACACAATGACTATATACAGAATGCACCTGTAAACATGTAACACAGTGACTATGTACAGAATGCGCCTGTAAACAAGTAACACAATGACTATATACAGAATGCGCCTGTAAACATGTAACACAGTGACTATATACAGAATGCGCCTGTAAACATGTAACATAGTGACTATATACAGAATGCGCCTGTAAACATGTAACATAGTGACTATATACAGAATGCACCTGTAAACATGTAACATAGTGACTATATACAGAATGCGCCTGTAAACATGTAACACAATGACTATATACAGAATGCACCTGTAAACATGTAACACAGTGACTATATACAGAATGCACCTGTAAACATGTAACACAATGACTATATACAGAATGCACCTGTAAACATGTAACACAGTGACTATATACAGAATGCGCCTGTAAACATGTAACATAGTGACTATATACAGAATGCGCCTGTAAACATGTAACACAGTGACTATATACAGAATGCACCTGTAAACATGTAACACAATGACTATATTCAGAATGCACCTGTAAACATGTAACATAGTGACTATATACAGAATGCGCCTGTAAACATGTAACACAATGACTATATACAGAATGCACCTGTATACATGTAACACAGTGACTATATACAGAATGCACCTGTAAACATGTAACATAGTGACTATATACAGAATGCACCTGTAAACATGTAACATAGTGACTATATACAGAATGCACCTGTAAACAAGTAACACAGTGACTATATTTCCTACATCTTTATTTTCTAGGTTAATCTCTATAATTGTGTTTTTAATATCTTGCATTTTATTACTTTGTATTTCTGTAACAATTCAATGTTCTTGAACCCAGGACATACTGAAAACCAGAGAAATCTCAATGTATCCTTCCTGGTGTCCTTTTCATTTTATATGCAATTACTTCAGGCAAAGAAAAAAAAACCAGCAGCGTGTGTTTTTATATTGTGTTTTATAATGTGTTTTATTTTTAATGCACAAGTAATCTAGTTACAGCTTATGTAAGTGATTGTGTCCCTTTAAGACACCACGGAGACCTTTCTACTGACTCAGAAAAAATAAAGATGCCTGGGGCGCCCGCTTGCCTGCGTGAACGTGCCATAGGCATACTGCAGATGTGGCCAGGGGCAATAAACTGCAATATCTGTATTATGTGACACCTAAGACAGGAAGGTCAGCTGATCATCCTTGCAGCGGGAGACACCTGGACAGGATCGGTACATCTGACCGTCAAAACCTTCAGGACAGATACAGTTACAGTTGCCCAAGTTCCACCAGGAATGCGCACTTTACCTCGCTCCTATTTAGTTTTTTCCTTGGTTGATGAATCTGTTTTATGCTGCATAAATGCTACATGTTATGTTTAACATCACAAACCCTGATGCCCCCCCCCAGCCTGATCTTGAGCACTGATACCTCCATGTGTCATAGGTCACCTCTATATTGAGCCCGTCCCCTCCACGCTGCTCCTAAATAATTATTTACGTTGTTTCCAGAGCTTTCGGTGGTTTCCCTTTTCCACGTGTGAGCGATTTGCCCCAGTTCTGGCTTTTTTGTAGGTGAAACCCCGGCACAGGATGTGGTGGCCGGGCATCCCCGCTTTCTCACGTAAAAAAGGCAAGTGTCTGAGCTGAGCGCCGAGCTACGAGAAGGAAGAGACAGAGGATGAGGCAGAGCCTGGTTCCAGCGTTGGTTCTCCTTATTGCCGTCGCGTCCTTATCTACCGCCGCCCCAGAGTGCAGAGACAGGAAGGTAAATACAGGGGGGGGGTATCAGGGGCCAAGTCGTGGAGAAACCGAGGGAACGCAGTTCCTCCACTATTTTTCCGAGAGGAAGGGAGTTCCCTTTGGTCCCACACACTTTGTGTGGTGAGTTCCCATACTTCTTTTTCTTGACCCCTGGGGGGGGGGTATAATCTCCAAACTAGGCCCTGCTGATGCTTTGGACACACTCAGGGTTATTCAGAGAAAGGTGAAAACCAGGAGAATTGGCAGGAGAAGAGAACAACCTAGACCAAATAGACGATTTGGAAAGTGAGATAAACGGGAGAATTTTATTTTGACCTAGAATTTTCACTTCTCCAGTCATTCTCCTGGTTTTCACCTCTCTCTGAATAACCCTGTACGTCTCCCATGAGGCTCAGCCGACTTGTCAGAAGTATCATAATGATGGCTGAGCCTCATGGGAAATGTAGTTCCAAAACATCCGGAGGGTCAAGGTTGCCGGCCATGCTCCAAACCCAACCAAAAAAACTGCCAACCAACCCGAGCCGGCGCTCATCATTCCCGATCAGCTGTCACTCGATACATTGTATTGTTATGGATATTATTGAGTGTTTTCCCTGGCAGGATACGCCTGGTATATTGCTGATGGTGGGATAATTAATGGTTACTTCACAGTGCCTTGCCGTTAACCCTTTCCATCTCCTAGTGCTGGCAGCCTGAGGCACGCACCAGCAAGTCGAGAGTTAAGCTATCTGTTGATCAGCAATGCGGCTCCTCGGATACATTGTGCGTCAGCCGGCGTTACCGTGCGCGGCTCTGCAAAAATATCACGTTACCACAGGCTTTGTTGAACTTCTGATCGAAACGATACAGAGGATGGGGGAGAATGAAAACAAAAGAGGGGACGGGTAGGGGGGGGCAAGTGCGCAAGAATGGGGGATTGGGGTAAGAGTGGAGGGGGTGGACGACAGGAAGGTGAAAGACTAAAAGCCACGGCAACTGGGATGGAGTCACCGAGAACTGGAAGAAGGGAGACCCGGGGGGGATGAAGAGGACAGTTCTGGGGCAACGTTGTGTCAACGGAACCACCGGCAGAGACGTTCTGCTGGTTTCCACGGCGATTGCTCCACTTCTAGCACTTTGCACAAGGGTTCAAGAGGCAAAGAGCAGAAACAAAAAGCAAACCGAGCGACTAAAATGGGGATAACGGAGAAGCAATTTGAGGCTGTCATCCGCCAAACGCCTGAGAGTGAAGGTGTCAGGAAAGGTTTAATTCTGTGACTGACTTCGACGTCCTTCATGCAACGTCTCGCGCCGTCAGACGTGTTTCTAGGGAGATCATTCATCAAAGTGTCTGAGGTTCCCAGCGAGAAGAGCGAGCCGGGCAAAAAAGAGGAGATCAGGGACCCGATAGAGGGTACAGACCGTCTAAAGAGGCGATTAGTGTTTATTATCATCATTATCAGTTATATAGCGCCGACAGGTTCTGCGACGCGTTACAGTAACCAGAGGGGAATATCCCCCTAACCCCGAATTCCTAACCCCCCCATCTGATCCTTAATCCCCCCCATCTGATCCTTAATCCCCAATAACCACTTACCTTCATTCTTAGCGTTTATATAGCGGCAACGGGTTCTGTGGCGCCTTCCAGTAACCAGGGGGAATAAAAACAAACAAATTTACAAACAAACCGGAGACGATGAGAGGAGCAGGATCTTAAAGCCGTACCATAAATCCCTGAACCCTAAACATCCCCTTCTGCTTCCAAATCACCCATAACTCTTTATCTTTACTCTTATCACCATTTATATAGCGGCGGCACTTTCCGTGGCGCTGTACAACAACCAATGGGGAATAAAAATTGATAAATTCACAAACAAAGCAGAGATGACAGAAGCCGCATCTCCCCCAACTCTAAATCCCTAATCATAACCCCCTCCACCTGACCCTCAATCCCCCATAACCCCCTCCGCCTGACCCTCAATCCCCCATAACCCCCACGCCTGACCCTCAATCCCCCATAACCCCCTCCGCCTGACCCTCAATCCCCCATAACCCCCACCGCCTGACCCTCAATCCCCCATAACCCCCTCCGCCTGACCCTCAATCCCCCATAATCCCCTCCGCCTGACCCTCAATCCCCCATAACCCCCTCCGCCTGACCCTCAATCCCCCATAACCCCCTCCGCCTGACCCTCAATCCCCCATAACCCCCTCCGCCTGACCCTCAATTCCCCATAACCCCCTCCACCTGACCCTCAATTCCCCATATCTGCTCCGCCTGACCCACAATTCCCCATAATCTGCTCCACCTGACCCTCAATCCCCCATAATCCCACCGCCCGACCCTCAATCCCCTCCGCCTAACCCTCAATCCCCCATAATCCGCTCCACTTGACTGTCAATCCCTCATAACCCCACTTTTATTCTTATTGTCGTTTATATAGCGGTGACAGTTTCCATGGCGCTTTACAACAATCAGCAGGGGGGTAAAACGAACAAATTTACAAACACGCAAACAAACCGGAAGCGAGAGGTGCATCATCCTGCAGGCAGACCCCCTAACCCTAAATTCCTAATCCTAAACCGCTTCATCTGACCCTCAGTCCCCCATAACTTCATTCGTTTAATTCTTATCATCATTTATGGAGCGGCAACAGTTTCCACAGCGCATCAATAAAAACTAACCGATTTACAAACAAACTAGAGACGAGAGGAGCATCTTGAAAGCAGATCCCACCTAACCTTAATTCCTAATCCCCTCCATCTGACCTTCAATCCCCCATAACCCCATTAGTTTTATTCTAATAATCTTTTATATAGCGACAACAGGTTCCGTGGCGCGTCACAACAACCAGTGTGGATTAACAAACAAATTTACAAACAAACCAGAAGCGAGAGGAGCAGCATCTCGAAGGCAGATCCACCCCTAACCCTAAATCCCTAATCCTGAACCCCCTCTATCTGCGCCTAAATCCCCCGTACCCCCTTATCTTTATTTTTAGCATCATCATCATCGAGGTACATGCTGCACAGCGCCAACGGGGTACATGCTGCACAGCGCCAACGGGGTACATGCTGCACAGCGCCAACGGGGTACATGCTGCACAGCACCAATGGGGTACATGCTGCACAGCGCCAACGGGGTACATGCTGCACAGAGCCAACGGGGTACATGCTGCACAGCGCCAACGGGGTACATGCTGCACAGCGCCAACGGGGTACATGCTGCACAGCGCCAACGGGGTACATGCTGCTCAGCGCCAACGGGGTACATGCTGCAAAGTGCCAACGGGGTACATGCTGCTCAGCGCCAATGGGGTACATGCTGCACAGCGCCAACGGGGTACATGCTGCACAGTGCCAACAGGGTACATGCTGCACAGTGCCAACGGGGTACATGCTGCTCAGCACCAACCAGGAACACGGGATGCTCAGCCTATTTTGGGGAATGTCGCTGGGGTCAGGGGCGGAGACAAGGCTCTTCCCAGACATTTTTAAGTGACGTGACGTTTCATAAAGGCCACATATATATATATATGTAATTTATAAGAGTGAGTCATTTTTAGCAGCATTTATTATGGTTTACAGACTCACTGCTCGGAGCTTTATTGCTCTGCAGCTCTGTTATACATCTGAATGCTTGCAGTATAGAACTCAATCTGAGCAGATACCCGCCTGAAGGCGATCCTCACTCCAAGACTGCGCAGCAGGGGTCACCAACCTTGGCCCTCTGGGTGTTTGGAACTACATTTCCCGTGAGGCCCATCTACTCAATAGGGCGGCTGAGCTTCATGGGAGATGTAGTTTCAAAACATCTGGAGGGAAAGGGGGGCTGACCGAAGATCCAGCGCTGAAATATAGGATTCATAATGGATTTATTCCGTCGTCTACGCAGGAACCAGACAGTATCTCGACCTGTGCTGGTCGTTGTCGAGTCACATTATACACCTGCACCCCTCAAATATGCAGAGGGGCTCCTAAAAAGAGGGACATCAAATACCTATTTGATCTGAGCGCAGTATAGGGACTATCTCTCTGAAACGGGGCACTCGGGAAGTACGCTGGTCATATCTGTAGGAGGCAGCGGGTGACTTGCTTCCTCGCTGTGAGATGTCCTAAGGAAAAGGATGTAATAAATGATAAGGCCGCGCGGATACGCTGCGCATCACGCACCCGCATCACGCACCCGCATCACGCACCCGCATCACGCACAGCACCCGCATCACGCACCCGCATCACGCACCCGCATCACGCACAGCACCCGCATCACGCACCCGCATCACGCACCCGCATCACGCACCCGCATCACGCACCCGCATCACGCACCCGCATCACGCGCAGCACCCGCATCACGCACCCGCATCACGCACCCGCATTACGCACCGGCATCACGCTCCAGCATCACGCACCCGCATCACGCACCCGCATCACGCACAGCACCGCATCACGCACCGCATCACGACCCGCATCACGCACAGCACATGCATCACGCACCCGCATCACGCACAGCACCCGCATCACGCACCCGCATCACGCACCCGCATCACGCAGCCGCATCACGCACCCGCATCACGCACCCGCATCACGCACAGCACCCGCATCACGCACCCGCATCACGCACCCGCATCACGAACCCGCATCACGCACAGCACATGCATCACGCACCCGCATCACGCACAGCACCCGCATCACGCACCCGCATCACGCACCCGCATCACGCACCCGCATCACGCACAGCACCCGCATCACGCACCCGACGCACAGCACTAAATTTATCGAGGTGAGATTAATATTGGCCAGGAATAGCCACAAACCTCGTCAAAGCGTCTAAATATAAAGGATGGCCGCGCTGGATCATCGCAGGCGCTAGTATGACAAATATGTGGCGTTTAGCTTAAAAAAAAGGGGGGGGGAAATAACACAACAACAACCCAGCGTTGTGTCATGATCTGCTGTTTTCTGCTCGCCTGGTGAACGCAGGATGCTCTAACCATGCAGGATGTGGCAGAAAATAGGGGTTTCGACATAAAGGAGAGATTTCTAAGGCAAGGTGCCGATCTGGTATGGGGCTTATCTGCTAAAAAGTGAATCGGCTGGAAAGTAAAAATGTGCAGAATTTAGGGCAAAAACAGCCATTTTGGTAAAAGTCCCTAATTTTATAAGATGCTTTATAATGTGTTTTATATGTGTTTATAAGGTGTTTAATAATAGTTTTCTAATGTGTTTTTTTCTAATGTGTTTATAGTGTGTTTTAAATTGTCTATTATGTTTTATAATGTGTTAGATATTTTAGAATGTGTTTTATAATTGTCTATTAGGTCTTTTATCATGTTTTTATAATTCGTTTATTAGGTGTTTTGTAATGTGTTTATAATATGTTTCTAAGATGTTTTATAACGTGTTTATAATGTATTTATAATGTGTTTTATAATGTCTTTACAAGATGTTTTTTAATGTGTTTATAACGCGTTTTATAATGTGTTTATATGTTTATAATGTATTTTATATGTGTTTAAGGTGGTTTATGATTTGTTCATAATATGTTTAGAAGGTGTTTTATAATGTGTTTATTAGGTGCTTTATAATGTGTTTTAAGGTGCTTTATAATGTGTTTACCAGGTGCTTTATAATGTGTTTATTAGGTCTTTTATAATGTGTTTATTAGGTGCTTTATAATGTGATTATAATGTGTTTTAAGTTGATTTATAATGTGTTTATAAGGTGTTTACAATGTGTTTTATAATGTGCTTATTTGTTTATAATGTGTTTATTAGGTGCTTTATAATGTGTTTTAAGTTGATTTATAATGTGTTTATAATGTGTTTATAATGTGTTTTAAGGTGATTTATAATGTTTTGTAATGCACAGTTAATCTAGTTACCCTTTATGTACCTGGTAGTGCCCCTTTAAGGGTGACGTGTCAATGATTAATTGAGGAGCAGAAATGTTGGAGAGCGCTTATTTTTTAGGACTTGCCCAAGTCGCATACGTAATAACACTTATGCGCAATATCTGAGGATTCGCCAATAACCCTCTCTCTCTTTTCACTCCCGCAGGATGGCAGAGGACAGAACAGGTCGAAAAAAGGTAACGCGGCCCACATAAAACTCTGTGTGTGTTGTTACATAAAATGGAGCCTGATGTATGTTTATAAAACGAAAATAAACCCTCCCGCAATCCGTGGCGGGCGCATTCACAGAGCCATCATACAAAGAGGTCCATTTATCATGTCTTGTTTCGTTGGATTTTTTTGTAGCATTAAAAGCACCGCATGCAAAATGATCCCTTTCATCCCGGAACAATGCTCCAATGTGAAAGGGAAGGGAGATGAAACGCACCGCGGGGGTCGGGGGCTTCAAATGCAGTTAATCAGAGCAGATCATGTGCCCCCCCCCCAATATTTCAAATGACCAAAATTATTACTATTTATTTTTTAACTTTAAAGGGTCAACACCACCGAAAAATGCAATGTCCTTATTGTGTTTATGTGATGTTGCGGATATCTTAGTGTTGTGTGGGATGTCTGTAAAGAACATCACCAGGGGTATACTAAAGTGTTTTACCCTCACTATCAGATCTCATTCAGCCGCTATCTCTTATTTTGGGTGGCCCAGACAACACAATAGATACCCTGCAGCCTTGTCTAAGCATTCCCTCCTCCATTGCCTCTTCACTACTATTACTTCACTACTTCCCATAAGATTTTGGTAAATGTTGCATCATGGGAAAGGTACACAAAATAGAAACAGGGATAAAAAAAAAAACTAACTTTGTTTTTCCTTTATACATGCAATTACTTCTTTATATATACTCTTACACCTGTATGGGGGGGGGGGAGGAGAGAATGTGCATTATCTAGATACAGAGAATCTGTCCTGATCAATGGATTTATCTCTAAAAATGGCTATAATGTTATCTTTTAAATATTATCTCTAACACCCGTCACATGACCTCTCTAAGATCCCACTAGATAAAGGGACACTGCCATGTGCCTTATACAGAAACAAATCCTGCCTGAGCCCCGCGGTAAGAAAGCAGATTGTACAACAAATGCTTATGCCAGCCATTGAATACGGAGATGTAGTGTATGCAGCCGCCCCGCAAACACACCTCCAGAAATTTACTACATTGTATAACTCATTCTGTCGCTTTGTGCTACAATGTAACTACATGACCCACCATTGTGACATGTTAAAAGAACTAAACTGGCCATCGCTGGAATCTAGACGCACTCTTCACCTTTCCAACCTGGTGTTTAAGAGCTTTTCTGGGAAGCTACCACCCTACCTGAATATGCTGCTTCCCCCAGCAGTTCCCTCATCCTATAACCTCAGATCCAGGACCTGCACCTTACTTATAATACCACAATACAAAAAGAAAGTGGCTCGATCCTCATTTTCCTACAGAGCACCACAATTATGGAATAACCTCCCAGACACCGTCAAATCTTCCCCCAGTCTAAAGTCCCTTAAGACTTCCCTATTAACATACCTCAATGGGGAATGCACCTGTAAACATGTAACATAATGACTTTATTTCCTACATATTTATTTTCTGTTAATCTGTATACTTGGTGTTGTGTTAATATCTTGCATTTTACTATTTTGTATTTCTGTAACAATTCAATGTTCTTGAACCCAGGACATACTTGAAAACGAGAGAAATCTCAATGTATCCTTCCTGGTAAAATCCTTTTATAAAAATAAAAATGTACATAAGCTGTAACTAAAGAAGAAAACCAATAGCATGTGTTTTATAACGTGTTTTATTAAGTGTGTTATAATGGGTTTTATAATGTGTTTTATGAAGTGTGTTATAATGTGTTACAATGGGTTTTATAAAGTGTGTCAATGTTTTATAATGTGTGTTATAATGTGTTTTAAAGTGTGTTTTATAAAGTCTGTTATGTGTTTTATAATGTTTTATAATGTGTGTTATAATGTGTGTTTTATAAAGTGTGTTATAATGTGTTTTATAATGTTTTATAATGTGTGTTATAAAGTGTGTTTTATAAAGTGTGTTATGTGTGTTATAATGTGTTTTATAAAGTGTGTTATGTGTTTTATAATGTTTTATAAAGTGTTTTATAATATGTGACAATGTGTTTTATAAAGTGTTTTATAATGTTTTATAATGTGTGTTATAATGTGTTTTATAAAGTGTGTTTTATTAAGTGTGTTATGTGTTTTATAAAGTGTGTTATATGTTCTATAAAGTGTGTTATGTGTTTTATAATGTTTTATAAAGTGTTTTATAATGTGTGACAATGTGTTTTATAAAGTGTTTTATAATGTGTGTTATAATGTGTTTTATAAAGTGTGTTTTATTAAGTGTGATATGTGTTTTATAAAGTGTGTTATATGTTCTATAAAGTGTGTTATGTGTGTTATAATGTGTTTTATAAAGTGTGTTATATGTATTTTATAAAGTGTGTTATGTGTTTCTATAATGTGTTTTATAATGTGCTTTATAAAGATTGTTATAATGTGTTATATAATGTGTTTTATAAAGTGTGTCATAATGTGTTTTAGAGTGTGTTATAATGTGTTTTATAATGTGCTTTATAAAGAGTGTTATAATGTGTGTTATAATGTGTTTTAGTATGTTATAATGTGTTTTATAATGTGTTATAGTGTTATATAAGGCGGTCTTGTCTGTAATACAAAAGTAAGAATCCATCGATCAGGGCAGAGTCTCTGTATCCCCCCCCCCCGGTACAGGTGTTAGGGTAATATATACAGATTTATACAGCGATGCTGTCTTTATGTACGGATATCTATCCACTGGTAAGGTGGGAAGTGTCTGTTATGTATCCCTCTTCTAAATAAAGCTTTAAAGAAAAAAAAAACGGGACATTTAAGGTCACAACCAAGGTTATTTACCGAATCAGCAATCGCCGAGAACACACTAAGGATATCGTCAATTTTAAGCCACTAAATAGCTGAGAGAAAGAGCATTTATCTTCCAGGTTGGCAATCAGGGCTTAAAATGTCACAATTCCCTTGTAGACGAATTGCCCAGAATGTCTGATCTCCTAGGAAGAAGGATGGGGACGTTGGGCGGTAGATCTCAAGGAGGATCTGACCTTCCTAAAGGCTCAGCCACGTCTTGAAATTGTATTATTTTTCTCCCCCCTGCAGGCGTTGAACAAACCGGCTGTAGAGAGAGGAACAGCAGCAAACCAGCGGCTCATCTGACTGGTGAGTTTTGGGTTTTCAGGTCTCTTGGCACGGACTACACTTTGGCTCTTCTACGGTTTCCCTTGTGGCATTGGAAGTGCAGTGAGAGCAATCCTACACAATTCAATCCCACCAGAGAAGACCATGCTTGGTCTGAATTTTTAACCAGTAAGACCCTTGCATCATAGAGACATTGTAATGGATGCAATGTCTAGACTTCGGCCAACTGGAGTCATAGAACCGCGTCACCATTACATACTTTAAATTTTCTGTCTTCTTCAAACTTCATTCAATCAGGCAAAGGGATGTCTTAGTGAATTTGACTTGGGGTTTGTCTTGATGTGCCCTGTGTGCACGGTTGGGAATTGTAGCCATAAGAATCTGATTCAGACCTGTTGTATGGTCGTCTTTATCAATTCACCACCAACTCTGAACAGTTGTGTTCAATTTTACAGGTGTCAAACCAGAATCCATACCATATGGCCAAGTGTTGAGTTGGGACCATGTCTATGATATGAGCTTCACCAGCCACAACATCGAATATAAAGACTCCAAGGTCATAGTAAACAGCAACGGCCTCTACTACGTCTACTGCCAGGTCGGGTTCCAAGGAAAAAAGTCCAACATCACGCTCCACAGCACAGTCAGCGTCATAAAAGATCGCAAAGAAGTCATCCTTCTGAATGGCAGCGAGAGTGTCATTGGGCCTACGCCACTGTCCAGCACATGGTTTGCCAGCCTGAGCCAAGGCGGGCTTGTGGATCTCAAAAAGGGAGAGAGCCTCTACGTTTCCGTCAGCCACCCAGATCTCGTTGATTACACAGAGAGCAATACGTTCTTCGGGCTTGTGAAGGTGTCGTGAAGCTGCACAGTACATAATGTTTGGCTTTTCTGATGAAGGATGTATTTTGTGAATTTTTGTGTACTTAATATTAATAAAAATTAATTTTTCAATGGAACGAAGGCCTGAATCTCCATCAAGCAGTAGACCTGTACACTCTCTCGGTTACACATGGGAGCTTAGTCCCTCCTGGAAAAATAGCTGAGGAGAGACTATGTTGCCATATGTTCCTGTCCGACTTGACCCTTGGTTACAGTCAAGTTTGACTTGACTTTAAAGAAAGGGTTGTTGAGATCCAACCTAGGACTCTATGGGCACATGACGGGCAACCAGCATCTGACAACATAAATAACCAATCTACGGATATATTTGGGCTACTGAAGCTCCAGTGGTGGTGTGGTCTTCCCAACAGTGGATGATCTGAGTGCAATCTGCTGGAATTAAGGTGATAGACAACTCATTGAGACCCCATAAAAAAAATAAAACACACGTACAGTGCAGAACATAAGTATGATGTCAGTTGTAGAACAGGACCACTATTGAGTTAACTCAAAATGCTCTTCGAGTAGGTGCTCCATGCCTTAAACATGAGATCCCAGGTAATCTACTAAATACCTGTTAAACTCTGCATGGCTTAAATACGCCACAAATGGTATTTCTTAATTAAAAGGAACATGTAGCGGCTCCAGAGCGATAATGTCCTGCAACAAAATTACCAAATATGGTGGTGGTCCTATCAAAAGTCAACATTTATCGGATGGAGGAGCCCGAAGGATTAGCAGAGAGCAACTTGTCCGCTTGCGTCTAATATACACAGTGCCATTTTTTTCTGAGTAACAGCGTTCAGGTCAATGAACATGTGAAGAGCCGGGCTGTTTGGTTTTTTTCTTCTTCTAGTCATTCGTTTTATGAGACAATGGATGTGTGTCACGGAGAGGTACACAGGAGTCACGGAGAGGTACACAGGTATAACGGCCGTGTAGCCGAAAAGAAAAGTGTTTATTTAGCTTTATATCCAGTGATGAAATATTTATGTTTGTTCCCCTTTCACACCAGCCCCGTGATCTTGCCACCGATGAGCACCACACCATTATCTCGAGGAGCCTCTTAGCAGAGCTCTGCACGAACAGGGCAAAGACACGTTCACTTTGGTACTGGGGAAGACACGAATGTGGAACGAGGAGATGTGTGGCAACTGTAGCAGATCTCAGCATCCCAACTGGGTTACATCTGCTATTACTGCTTGCAGGTCATCCATTCTCCCACCAGTAATCGTTCGAGCCTTCTCCAGCCCTTAGTCGAAGCATAAGGATGGGTACAATGAAAGAGGGGGTAATAGCATTCCCCAGAAATGAGGCAGGACTCGGTACTGTTGTAAAACAGACAGACTTTTAATGAAACACATGAAGCAAATATATACGGTGCAAGGAAGGACCTGGAGATCAGTGGAAGATGACACCCTGGTGCCTCCCCTCCTCTTCCCCAAGTGATCCACACAGCTGTAAAACATATTCTATACAGGAAGGGGGGTGGGGTGGAAAGGACTGCAGTGACAAACACACACAGTAACGATATCAGAAATAATAACAGTAACATATAAACATAGACAATAACCATATTAACAAAAACAACATTAACACATGACACATTCACCCTGTACCCTATTAGGCAAAGGCTGACTTGGACATAGGTGAGGGTGGGGGAACAATATGACATATCAAACCCACCAGAACCCACCGTCCCACACATCCAAAAAACAATCTTGGGTCCAGGTACCTCCAGTTCCAAGTGACAACTGTCGCAGGACATTTAGGGCCATAATGTTTTATAAAGGATCCATTTTCTGCTTATAAAGCTCTTTAAACCCAACCAGTCAAGCCCTTAAATAATAATTTTTGAGTTCTACACCATCACACCAATACTACCCTGCGGTGCAATCTAATGCAACACTTGAGAAAGGCCCCAGTTGAGCCGAAACGTGGCATACGGGTGGATTTAAGTAATTGGCTCCTTTATGACCTCCATGGCCTGACCGGATGCCTTCTTCTCCAGATTATACCTTTTGGGCTGCCTGCCCTGGCTGTGTGGAACCCATGGTTTGGTCATCTATGATATTGTGACCTTCTCTCTGGATGTCTAGGCTCCAATACAACAACCTATAAAACCCGCTTCCCAGTATTTCCCTTTATACACCAAGAGAATGGAATGATGACCTGATGGCCTCACGTGATGGACTATCTACATTATATTTGCTCTTAAATCAGAGTTCGGCAACCTTGGTCCCCTAAATGTTCTGACACTACATTTCTCATGATGCTCAGACACTCTTAGAGCTGACCAAGCCTTGTCGGATATGTAGTTCTAAAGCATCTGGGGGGGGCAAGGTTGCTAGCCCCTTCTTGGACACTGCCAAAGACCGCACAGTCACTCCAAACGGTCTGCTGATGCTCGTGGACCTCCTACAATACATAATTTTTGGTGAAATAATCTCAGGATTGGCCGCTGCCCCCACCAGCATATTATACACCAGGTGTTGATGGAACGCAACTCCCATCAGGCTGGAATTCAGATGACGTTTCTAGAACTTGTAGTTCAACCAGCGTCACGGAGGTCACCTCCATGTTTTGGTTTGCATTGCCGGGGTTTCTCAGAGCTTCGCTCTCCAGGTTCCCTCGTCGGCTCACGTGGAGGAGCCCGAGGCTAAAGCCCGCACGTAGAGCCTCGCAGGGCATGCGACGAGGAACCATGTGATCATAACCAACCGTCTGAGAGGAGGAGGACAAAGAAAATCATAGTAATTATGTCCAGGGAGGCCAGAACATACGTTTTATTTTTTTTTACCGTTTCCATTCATTCGTACAAGTCGCTGGCAGCGGATCCAAACGCTCACAGGGGGAAATCGTTTTAATTACGCACATCACGAGGTCTACCCGCGGACGTTAGGTCATTGATTTTCTTACATTGTGCGCCGCAGGGCGCCACTTATGTCAGCGGTGCGTCCGATGTATGCACAACGGGGAAAACCAGCCGCGGATTCAAAAGAACGAACTATACATTGATCAACTTGTTACGTCATGCGACGGAGAACAAAGTGAACCTGTCCATATCGACCCACCAAGCGTCGATGTGCGATTGTCGCACAATGTGGGTCGCTCTGTAAAGGGTACAATTATAATACATCTGACTTTTCCAAGCGTCCGGCGGCCACGGGATTACGTAACGTAAACTGAAGGGACAGACTATACGGGAGGTGAGCACGGCAGAAACATTTGCTTCGCTTCGTTATAATCATTAATGATTTCGGACGAAACAAAATAGGTCTCTCTGCCGTTACGTTTTTGCTTCATATCGTTTCGTTATTACATTTCCTTTCGGATCGTTTCGGAATCGTCGAAGCAATTGGTTGATTGCAACTAATTAACCCCTTCATTGCCATGATCTTGTATACACGATCAGCAGTAGCAGACAAAGCAGGCTGAGGCTGTCATATATTGTATCATTGCAGATGAAATTGTTACAAGTGAATTATTGTTGGCGTATGGGCTCCAAAAGTTGCCCCCAAAGTTGTAGAACCCTGGAGACGATCTCCGAGGTGCTAACAATGTGCCCATATCAGATGCCATGTCCAGGAGCAGTGGCGACTCCAGGAACAATATATAGAAGTCGCACATACGATCCCACAGTCAAAACTGGGGGGCACTAATAATTCCTGCCACTAATTCATACCACCGAAAATAAATGAAATAAGTGTATATAAATACGTTTATAAAATCCCAGAGTAATGTGATGCAATGATACATTTTTGTAGCATTAACCTGATACATAAATTCAATATTTTATTCACTGCAATTTGGCGTTTTTTTCGACGATGTCTGATAACTGCTTCAGCGACTCCTATTTTTGCAAATTACCCTGACCATTCGCTAAATAGGGAATTCACCATATTTTTGGTGAAATTGATTCCCTGACATGTGATGAAAAGCAAAGGATCTAAAGATTAATTGACCCTTTAGATTCTAACTTCCATAATAACCCCTAAAATGCCATTAAAGCAGGGAAATACAATAAAAATAATAAACAGTGTGGCATGTAGCCTACCCATTAACCCCATAAAATGCCAGTAATCAAAGGAAAACATGAAATGAATACACTGTGAGGCATGCGGTCTACCCATTAACTCCTATAATGCCAGTAATCAAGAGAAAACATGAAATGAATACACTGTGAGGCATGTAGCCTACCCATTAACCCCTAAAATGTCAGTAATCGAGGGAAACATAAAATAAATACAGTGTGAGGCATGTAGCCTACCCGTTAACCCCTAAAATGTCAGTATTCGAGGGAAACAATGAAATGTACACTGAGGCATGCAGCCTACCCATTAACCCCTAAAATGCCAGTAATCAAGGGAAGACATGAAATGAATACACTGTGAGGCATGTAGCCTACCCATTAACTCCTAAAATGCCATTAATCAAGGAAAAAATATAATGTGTATTGTGGGAGTTGAAGCCTGCCCATTAAACCTTAATATACAACTAAATCAAGGCAAAAACGAAAGCAATATACTATAGTCTGACCATTAACCCTTTGACTGCTGAGCCATGTCAACATGTTATGTTTTTATTTTATTATTTATTATTTATATTTTACACTGAATATGGTCATGTTTGGTATCATGGAAAGGCCAGACTCTGCACTTTCCAATGACATATCGCCCGACCACGTATGATACACGGGGATGGAGATATTGTGGTCCAGGAGCCAGAGCTGGCAGGTCTGTCATCTTTTATCCTCGTCGTATTACATTCCAACACGCTTATGGGCGACGTGAGAAAAATAAAATCCCAGTAGTGTATAAAACTCTTATATTGCAGGAGGGAAATCAATTACGTAATGGAAGCGAAGCAGCTCGTTTAGGACCCCCCCCCGATCAATGGATTGATTTAACTATTGACGCGCATAAATCATCCACCAGGTCAGACAGGACAACTTCTCCAGCCCAGGAGTCAGGAACCTACGGCCCCTCCATGTGTCTCGGAGCTACAATTCCCATGAGTCTCTGCCCATCTGGTGAGTGGCTCAGCAACATGGGAGCTGTAGTTCCAAAACATCTGGACGGCCATAATTTCTGAACCCTACTCTAGGTGGTGGAATCCCAGGGGTCAAGTCCTAAAAAGCAAAGTGTGGGAACTCACTGTGATACCACAAAAACTCACTCAAATCTGATATATTTCTGTATATATATATATATATATATGTGGATTTTCGCAAACATATATAATAAATCCTAGATTTATTGTGACTTAACAGAGAAAGCTATGATTGATCGCCTGTATACAAGCTATATATTGTGAGGGACCAATGGGAAGTCGGTTCCCTCTGCAAAAATAGTGGAGGAACTATGTACTCAAGTGTTTCCCCTCGACTTGACCCCTGTGCAAATATTATTGTTAGTGCTGTGAAGAACCCTTTCCTCTGCTGTAGATTGTATGGGTTATTCAAAGAGAGGCGAATTGGCCACCGAATTGCACCGAACTGCAGTGAAATTCCCCATAGAGAAGCAATGGTTAATCTATTCAGAGACACCGAACAGCAGTGGAAAATTTGCAAAATGCCAAAACAGTGATTGAATTTAATCAGGCATGGGATAGGCATAAGGCTATCCTAAACAAAAGATAAATCCAGGTAAAGTATCCATGTAATTGGGCAGACTAGATGGGCCGAAAGGTTCTTATCTGCCGACATTTTTCTGTGTTTCTATGTTTCTATGATTTTCAGTGGTTTCGTTCGACAGGTTTAAACAGGCGAATGCCATAGGTTTTAATGTAAATAAACTTCCCCGTTTTTATAATTTTTTTTATTCAACTGTTTATTCTTTTCATTTGCAGCAAAAAGTCTCTGTATTAATTAAGTTTTTAGAATTTTTTTAGGCATTTTTCTAGATATTTCTGGCGAAATTTTAGATTTTTTTTTTAAATGGCTTTCTTTTTTCTCTCTGTAACAGACCTTTTTATTGTTACTCATAGCACCTCGCATATTATTTCCATGCATTATATTCTTTTAAAAGTTTATGTTTTTTTAACCCCTGTTTGGTGGCTGGTCGGCTTTTTCGGCAGCTGGTAGACTTTTTCCGGCGGTGTGTTGTTGGCTGAGTTCGGCGGTCTGTTCGGTGGGTTGTTGTCTTTTTTTTTAGATCAATTCGGCGGGTTTATCAGCAGTGTTCGGTGGATCGATTGAGTGCACTTCGGGGACCCTGCGGCGAATGCTGAATTCACCGCAGGGTCAGCAAATTGAGGTACGAAATTTTCTAAGTTTGAAGCTAGGGTTAGAAATTAGGGTTAGGGTTAGAATTTAGGGTTAGGGTTAGAAATTCTAACCCTAGTTTCTAACCCTAGCACCGAAATTTTGCTGAATGACCCCTAAAATCTCCTTTCTTCGAGTCAAAGGTTGACCTGCGGCTCTTGCACAGTCCTGTAAAAGAACAGGTCACCAGAGATGCTCCAGCCCTGGACCGGATGTCGTCCTATGGCCACTTAGCCTCTTCTTCTCTGAAGTCAAGACGTGTATTTTTTTTCTTGCTTTCCTTCGAAACTGGATCACTCATTCCCCTTATTAATATTGTAGCTGCCTCCGCGTTCTTTCCGGTTCTATAATTAGACTTTTGGTTACCCAGATGCATTTATACATTTTTTATTTTACATTTTCCCCCCTAATTTATAGCCGGTAGTAATTGTCAGCGCTACGAGCCCTGGTCGGGTCCCGCCGTGCCGCACATAGTTAAGTGGATGGAGTCATTTCATGTAATTCTCATGAATAAGAGCTCCGCTCACACAGCATTTTAATATTTCAAATTATACTTTCCCTTTCATCTAGAAAAGGTCGTACACATATATATATATATTAACCGCTCTATTGGGAGGGCTGAACTCATTCCTGTGTTTTGTGGCCTGGGGGCTATTTTAGTGCATAAAATCTCTGTTATCTCTCCCCTTCCCGCAAAGACACAATCTGAGTCACGCGGACAGTGAAATATCATTATCTGGTAGGGTCGGACCCTCGGGGGGGGGGGGTTGCATCGGGGAGTCTGGATGGAATATATTATCGTCTGATGAGGGCTTTTCCACACTGGGGAAATGTGCGAAGGAGACCACGCGACGATAAAATTAGAACGTGGTAAAAGAGATCACAGAGAGGTGTTATTTATTCCTCCATCAGTTTCCCGATGACGCCGTGGTTTGCCGTCTTTACATGTGAACGCTCATCGTGTTTTATCATTGGCCATATAATGCTCTGTTACTGCGCATTGTGTGTAACGCAGACATATCAGTGAATCCCAGGCTCCCTGTATTGTGTCCTCTCTGTGTATTATGTGTAACACAGATATGTCAGTGAATCCCAGGCGCCATGTATTGTGTCATCTCTGTGTATTATGTGTAACGCAGACATATCAGTAATCCCAGACTCCCTGTATTGTGTCCTCTCTGTGTATTATGTGTAATGCAGACATATCAGTAATCCCAGACTCCCTGTATTATGTCCTCTCTGTGTATTATGTGTAACGCAGACATATCAGTAATCCCAGACTCCCTGTATTGTGTCCTCTCTGTGTATTATGTGTAATGCAGACATATCAGTAATCCCAGACTCCCTGTATTATGTCCTCTCAGACTCTGTGTATTATGTGTAACACAGATATATCAGTAATCCCAGACTCCCTGTATTGTGTCCTCTCTGTGTATCATGTGTAATGCAGACAGATCAGTAAATCCCAGACTCCCTGTATTATGTCCTCTCTGTGTATTATGTGTAACGCAGACATATCAGTAATTCCCAGACTCCCTGTATTGTGTCCTCTCTGTGTATTATGTGTAATGCAGACAGATCAGTAAATCCCAGTCTCCCTGTATTATGTCCTCTCTGTGTATTATGTGTAACGCAGACATATCAGTAATCCCAGACTCCCTGTATTGTGTCCTCTCTGTGTATCATGTGTAATGCAGACAGATCAGTAAATCCCAGACTCCCTGTATTATGTCCTCTCTGTGTATTATGTGTAACGCAGACATATCAGCAAATCCCAGACTCCCTGTGTTGTGTCCTCTTTGTGTATTATGTGTAACGCAGACATATCAGTAATCCCAGACTCCCTGTATTGTGTCCTCTCTGTGTATTATGTGTAATGCAGACATATCAGTAAATCCCAGTCTCCCTGTATTATGTCCTCTCTGACTCTGTGTATTATGTGTGACACAGATATATCAGTAATCCCAGACTCCCTGTATTGTGTCCTCTCTGTGTATCATGTGTAATGCAGACAGATCAGTAAATCCCAGACTCCCTGTATTGTGTCCTGCATAATGCAGACATATCAACAAATCCCAGACTTCCTGTATTGTGTCCTCGCTGTGTGTTTTCTATAAAGCAGACATATCAGTAGGTCACCCAATGACCTTTTCCTGGTGGTTAGGGGGTTTTCCTGGAAGAAAGATACACGCCACCAGCATCAAGGAGGCAGACATGTTGAAAGTCCCTGCAGGCACCCCTTAACTAGCGACCCCACGAGGTCTATGGGTGGCCACAAAACCAGAGACCATCTTTGGCCATATGACGTGTCTGTGGATTCACTGTCCTGCCCAGAGTGAAAGGTTTAGCAAAGTACTTTGTGCTTCTCAGAGGCCCAATTCCCGACCAAAATCAAATTTTCCTCCTTCCGTAACTTCCTCACTTTGTTCCTGGTCCAGGCCGTGGGTGTGTTGCCAGGAGTTTGCGCCGATAGTCGCGGTTTGGTGCCAGAACAGCAAAAGCGGCTTCCTCCGCGATTTCTGTGGTATTTTAATCCGTATAGAACGACCAGGGAATGAAGAAATCCCACACGTATGCTTAATTTACCTCCCTGAACACGTCAGAGCACTGGGCCGGCGCCCTGTCCTTTGCAGGAAGCATTGTTGTGGAAACAAGAAGGCCTGGGGGGAAATGGCATTCTGTCAGCTCTGGCACATGGCGACACTTTGCGGAGCTCCAGGAGCTTCACGTTACAGTTCTGTCAATTACAGGGTAAACATACAGGGAGACCGTCTGATTATTACATAACATAGGCGTCACTCAGGCGGGTTATTCACCGAGCAGTGACTCTGAGGAACACGGCCAATTGTAGGCCAAAAAAATGGGTTTTGTGTACTCTCCCACCTCCGTTATTCCTTCAGTTATTTTTGCCCAATATTCGCATTACTCGATTCCCTGTTTAGTGAACAAACCAGAGGTTTCGTGAGGAGCTGCACCTGCGACGAGTTCATCTTATGAAACCTTTATTTCCTTCCCGCACAGGTGGCCATTTGTTTGCGGACACTAACGCTCACATACGATATTTGCTGCTGCAATAAAATGACATCCACACAATAGGGTTTCTCCACCCTGGAAGAGTAAATACGTGCCGGTATGCCACCGATGTCCCATTGTGTGAGATATTTTGAAATATAAAAGTTACGTTAAGCAATTTCGATTCGCTTTGGGGATTATAACAATAATGTGATTAATTGTGGAGGCTTGAGGAACCTGGGTAGGTGATGGAGCACCCAATTTTACAGTCGATGTGCAACGGAAACTGGTGACGTGTTTGCCCCCACAACAAACTAATAATTTGCCACCATCCTGTCCTGAGGAACCCAATCGTTTCTGGCATATCCTTCACATGCAGTGCCAGGAGGGTGTCATGTGTCCACCTGGCACTAAAAGTGGTGCATTATCAACAGTTCCCAGCCATAGCCAGCACATCCAACTTGGTCAAAGTGTACCCATATTATTAGTTAAAGATCTGGAAAACCTAAAATTTAACACTACCCATGTTTGTAGATCCCCATGTTGCCACAAATATGACTTTTCAAATACCTCTTGAAGGCAACAATCAATAATGAAGGGTTGAAATGTCCTCGCTATAGTTATGATGAATTAATAAATGGTACAGCCATGCGAGAAGAATATTGGTCATAGGTGGTCCTGTATTTAAGGGTCTGGTGACCTAGCTTCTTCATCCCTGTTATGGTCACTGTCATACCTGTCATGGTCACTATCATCCCTGTCATGGTCACTGTCATACCTGTCACTCATGGTTATTTTAAATTAGTGGGAGAGTAGGGTAAGGAACGTGGTCTTTAGCTCCAGGGAACTAATCCCCCTTCCTTTCATCCTCTTAACATGAGTAGGTAAAAATCAAAGGCCCCCAGTAGGACATCATATTAACTCATGCAATATTTTCTATGGAGCAACTCCACCCAAGCAATTTCGATATGAAAGATCTTAATGGAAAACATAGCTTGGAAACTCAACAAGATCAGCTTGACCTTCCACATCAAGAGATGTCATAATGGGAGACATACTGTAGATTGTAAACCCAACAATACAACCTTGACTTTCCACATCAAGGGATGTCATAATGGAAGACATAGTTTGGAAACAAGAGAGTCTTGACTTTTCACATCAAGACATGGAAGTTCAAGACCACCACGATCTTCCATGTCAACCTTGGTGGAAAGGAGTCAAAAAGTGGGTAGTAATAAATAAATAATAATGTAATCAGGTAAGGTAAGGATGTAAATGCTTAAAGAGACACTACAGTTCTAAACATGAACCGATGGATCCAAATCAACTTCCTGGTCTCCAAAATATCAGCATATGCCATTACGACGCATCATCTTCTTATTGTTGGTAGAGAAAGAGAATCTGGACTCTTGAGGAAGATGTAACTGCATTTGTGGGTTAACCTTTTTAATGAAACAAATGTTCAGATTCTAGCTAATAAGACTTCACAGAATTATGGAAAGTTTTTTTATTGACGTGATATATGGCGACCCACTCACTTCTGTGGTCAGACTACCTCGTACATTACCCATTTCCTGGCCTAATATTGGACCGGGTGAGAGCTCTGCAAGCTCTGTGTGACCACATCCCGCTTCTAAATAGGTCACACGTGCACAAGGAGAAACAAGTGTTTACTCACAATCTGCCTACAGAGCGATGTATAAGACAAAGCCAAGTAACGTCTGGGAAAGTGGTGGACGAGCACATCAACGTGCAGCTCTCTGAACTAGCTGTGTAAACATTTTACGTAAATCATGTTTATCTAAAGAATGAAATCTGGTTTTCAGTAGGTACAACCGATAAAGGACAAGGCCAAGCTGTTTCTGAATGAGCTTTTTGGCCGAGCCACGATAGGCTTGTTTGTGACCCAACAAACATACTGGGATAGCTGGGGGACTGTTGCCTACCTATCATTGGTACAGTTTGGCCCATGGCCAGTTTCGACCTCATTCACTGGATCCCTCTCCCTCATAACATGGTTTATATCAGTGGACCTTATTACCACCCAGGAAGAAGAGAGCATCCTCGTTCCTCTCGCTTCTCCTCTGCGATATCAGCATTAGAGGCGATAGCGGACATCGGTATCTCCGATTGGACCTCATATTCCTGTGTCAAGGCTGTGCCAATGCTACTACCACGATGGCCATGCCCTGTTGGTAAGTACGACAGGTGCCCTTTTATGGGCAAATTGGTGGTTGAATTGCACATTTTAGACCATAATATTTGAGCATAAAGTATTTTGTAGTGGGTTTGGTTTTCAAACTTAGTTTTTTTAACCTAAAATGATCAAATCCTCACAAATTCACCACTTCCACCCATTTTTTGAGTAATGCCTCTGAAGCCAAAAACCCAAATACTGAATAAAATGCAAAGGTCCCAACTGCAGGATCTATCACCCTATGAGATGCCGGATATGTATGGAACCAGACGTCAACCCCAAAACAATGGCGAGTTCACAAGAGTGGATCAGACGTGGCAGAGAACAGGCTGTCTGGGCATTGTGGGAAATGTACGTAGTTCATGCCATCCAGTGAGAAGCTGTGAGGGAACGCGCTGAATGCTCGATGCCTGGATCACCAATGGAAGAAATGACCCCCAGGTTTCGACAGAAGCCAGGACACGACTTTGTGCTCTCAGAAAGCGTCTAATGAATGGAAAATCCGTCCCGGCTTCAGTTTATAGGATCCGGGGAGCTTTGATGCTTCTATTTATACGTTCACATTTTTATAGAGTCTTTCACAAACCACAGCCTTCCTTGGACATGTTATTAAAGTATTAAAAAAAGGACATTTATAGGGTCGTCGAATCACAGTTTATACGACGGAATCTGCACAGTATCAGACATGTCCAAGCAGATTTTTGCGCGTGCGTCTCACGGCTGGGAACTTTCAAACAAAAGCTCATTCCGAGACCCTTCCGGTGCCCCATGGATCCATCGGCATTTGGAACGGCTCATCATATACTGGTCCCAATGGACGTCATTCATCCCGGGACTGAGACCGATGCTGACTGAATGAGGTGGGGAATTCAGTGGTCCAGCACCTCACCTGCACTCAAGCAGGAATTCCCAATCATCTTTATGTGACGGCGACGTTGTTACCAGATCCATCATATTTTCGTGAACACGTATCAGTTCTGCATCGTGATGGACGGCACAGAGAGATGTCTAACAGCGTTTATTATAGTCTACAGACTCGTCGCTGGGAGTGTTATTGCTGTGCGGCTCAGTTATACACCCGCACACCCTGAATATATGGAGGTGCCCCTAAAAAGACACCCGCACACCCTGAATATATGGAGGAACCCCTAAAAAGACACCCGCACACCCTGAATATATTGAGGTGCCCCTAAATAGACACCCGCACACCCTGAATATATGGAGGAACCCCTAAAAAGACACCCGCACACCCTGAATATATGGAGGAGCCCCTAAAAAGACACCCGCACACCTTGAATATATGGAGGAGCCCATAAAAAGACACCCGCACACCCTGAATATATGGAGGAGTCCCTAAATAGACACCCGCACACCCTGAATATATGGAGGAGCCCCTAAAAAGACACCCGCACTCCCTGAATATATGGAGGAGTCCCTAAATAGACACCCGCACACCCTGAATATATGGAGGAGCCCCTAAAAGACACCCACACACCCTGAATATATGGAGGTGCCCCTAAATAGACAACCGCACACCCTGAATATATGAAGGAGCCCCTAAAAGACACCCGCACACCCTGAATATATGGAGGTGCCCCTAAAAAGACACCCACACACCCTGAATATATGGAGGTGCCCCTAAATAGACACCCGCACACCCTGAATATATGGAGGTGCCCCTAAAAAGACACCGCACACCCTGAATATATGGAGGAGCCCCGAAAAAGACACCCACACACCCTGAATATAGAGGAGCCCCTAAAAAGACACCCACACACCCTGAAAATATGGAGGAGTCCCTAAAAAGACACCCATACACCCTAAATATATGAAGGAGCCCCTAAAGACACCCGCACATCTTGAATATATGGAGGAGCCCCTAAAAGACACCCACACACACTGAAAATATGGAGGAGTCCCTAAAAAGACACCCGCACACCCTGAATATATGGAGGAGCCCCTAAAAGACACCCGCACACCCTGAATATATGGAGGAACCCCTAAAAGACACCCACACACCCTGAATATATGGAGGAGCCCCTAAAAGACACCCGCACACCCTGAATATATGGAGGAACCCCTAAAAGACACCCACACACCCTGAATATATGGAGGAGCCCCTAAAAAGACACCCACACACCCTGAATATATGGAGGAGCCCCTAAAAAGACACACCCGCACACCCTGAATATATGGAGGAACCCCTAAAAGACACCCTCACACCCTGAATATATGGAGGAGCCCCTAAAAAGACACCCGCACACCCTGAATATATGGAGGAGCCCCTAAAAATACACCCGCACACCCTGAATATATGGAGGAACCCCTAAAAAGACACCCGCACACCCTGAATATATGGAGGAGACCCTAAAAAGACACCCGCACACCCTGAATATATGGAGGAGCCCCTAAAAAGACACCCGCACACCCTGAATATATGGAGGGTAGGTGAAGGAGTCAGTGTCGTATGTTCCTTCCCAAAACCACATTCTGTACCCCAGAAAATCATGGCTCTCCGAAATTATAAATTGTAAGCTCTTGAGCGGAGTCCTCTTTCCCCTTTGTTCTCAGTGTGTTTAACTTGTTTGCTTGATTATTTCTTCCCACCCTTTGTACAGCGCTGCAGAATTTGTTGGCGCTTCACAAGTACTTGTAATTATATAATGTTTCATGTGCCCTTTACATTTGCTAAGATGTTTGGAGCCTTCACCTTCCTTATCCTACCGCAAAAAACGTCAAGGTATGACATCATAACCGGGCGTCCCATAAAATGTGCCCATCAGGGTATTTTTTTGTTTTTTTATGTGTTTTTATTTTTAATGATTAACCCGAGGTATGAAGTCAGCCTCGTAATTATAGATACAGTATGCAAAGAAAATCCCTGAGCCCTATAAAAACACATATACAGTAATATATATATATATACAATGCTGCATATGGGGAATGAAGCACGTGAGCGCTGTAAAGCAATTCTCAGAATTGCTGGGATGTGTAAATAACTTCCTCAGTTACAAACTTTATAATTTCCTGTGAGGAGACTTTTAATCTCACTTTTTGCTAATCTAACGTTAAAAATGTAATAGGGCCCTAAAAGGTTTTAACACATTTTAACCCTTTACTGGTTCTCTTAACCCTTTCAAGAGCTGGTAATCCATTGCATATATATCTATATCTATATATATCTATATATACACTATATTGCCAAAAGTATTGGCTCACCCATCCAACTAATCAGAATCAGGTGTTCCAATCACTTCCTTGGCCACAGGTGTATAAAATCAAGCACCTAGGCATGCAGACTGTTTTTACAAACATTTGTGAAAGAATGGGTCGCTCTCAGGAGCTCAGTGAATTCCAGCGTGGAACTGTGATAGGATGCCACCTGTGCAACAAATCCAGTAGTGAAATTTCCTCGCTCCTAAATATTCCACAGTCACCTGTCAGCTGTATTATAAGAACGTGGAAGTGTTTGGGAACGACAGCAACTCAGCCACGAAGTGGTAGGCCACGTAAACTGACGGAGCGGGGTCAGCGGATGCTGAGGTGCATAGTGCGAAGAGGTCGCCAACTTTCTGCAGAGACGATCGCTACAGACCTCCAAACTTCATGTGGCCTTCAGATTAGCTCAAGAACAGTGCACAGAGAGCTTCATGGATTGGGTTTCCATGGCCGAGCAGCTGCATCCAAGCCATACATCACCAAGTGCAATGCAAAGCGTCAGATGCAGTGGTATAAAGCACGCCACCACTGGACTCTAGAGCAGTGGAGACGCGTTATCTGGAGTGACGAATCGTGCTTCTCTATCTTGCAATCTGATGGACGAGTCTGGGTTTGGCGGTTGCCAGGAGAACTGTCTGACTGCATTGTGCCAAGTGTAAAGTTTGGTGGAGGGGGGGGGATTATGTGTGGGGTTTGTTTTTCAGGAGCTGGCCTTGGCCCCTTAGTGCCAGTGAAAGGAACTCTGAATGCTTCAGCATACCAAGACATTTTGGACAATTCCATGCTCCCAACTTTGTGGGAACAGTTTGGAGCTGGCCCCTTCCTCTTCCAACATGACTGTGCACCAGTGCACAAAGCAAGGTCCATAAAGACATGGATGACAGAGTCTGGTGTGGATGAACTTGACTGGCCTAAACAGAGTCCTGACCTCAACCCGATAGAACACCTTTGGGATGAATTAGAGCGGAGACTGAGAGCCAGGCCTTATCGTCCAACGTCAGTGTGTGACCTCACAAATGTGCTTCTGGAAGAATGGTCAAAAATTCCATAAACACACTCCTAAACCTTGTGGACAGCCTTCCCAGAAGAGGTGAAGCTGTTATAGCTGCAAAGGGTGGAGCGACGTCATATTGAACCCTATGGATTAGGAATGGGATGTCACTTAAATTCATAAGCGAGTCAAGGCAGGTGAGCGAATACTTTTGGCAATATAGTGTATATATAATGTATTTTATGCGTTGAACTATTTATATGTTTTTTTATTCTTGTATTATATGTACTTGATAAAGGCCTGGTGTGGGGCCGAAACGTCGGCTTATTTTATGTTTTGTTAATAAAATGTATTTTATCCAAGTCCCCGGAGTGCGTCCAGATTTTGCCATTTATATATATATATATATACACTGTATACATACATACATGACTCTATGTAAACACATAAACTCGTGTACCCCAGGGACCGTTCCAGAATTCATATCACTGATAGGTCTAGACATCCGTCAGATTATTGAACTCATTGCTCTATATGGGAACTCCATCACCGGTCCATAAAGGTTTTACATCCCTGTAGTTGCCACGGTAACCGCCGAGGAACCGTCCTAAATTGAATCCTTTTATTTTTTTTACCTTTTCACATTTTATCACTGCGTTTTCCTTTTTCTCGCGCTCGGACCCGTCGACCTTTTACCCAAATTTTTTTTTTCATGTACGTCCTCTTTTTATTTCAAAGAATAGAGCTTCAGGACGCCCGCCCGCCCGTCCCATGAGAAAAAAAAACAAAAACCTCCCAAATATTTCGTAACTGGTTCTTCAGGTTTAAAGAAACAGGTCTTTTTTTTTTTTTTTTCCCTCTCAAGAAAATATTCGGAGCTCCAGTCCGAACAGCCGCGTGTTTCTCAATCGCTGGAACATCGTGTTACATAGATAATAATAATAAAACAAACAAACATAGTGCGCGCGACGTGCAAGTGACAGGCCAGGTGCGCGCTCGCTCTTGGTGAAACGCGGCGGCCTTTGTTGTACAAGGCTCTCTATAAATACCTCTGAAAACCGGTTTGTGAAATGTTAACGCGGCTTCAGGGAGTCTTTTTTTAGATTTTTTGTGATTATTGCTGCCCTTGGAATTTTCTCTTTTATCTTTTTACAATCCATTCGTAAACGCAGAATAAACACAGAATATAAATCTAGGTGCGTGAATTTTTATGGAGTTGCAGTTGTAAAGCTGGAAATATCTACGAGGCAGCAGATTGCAGCGACGAGACGGTAAAGCTGCAATAAAAATAACTTGCTGCCATCGCTGGGCTCTGCTAAAGTCACATTGTGGGTTTAGAAGCCAATACGATTGGTTAGGAGCCACGCGTTTCGCACTGTGGGGTTTAACCATATCCCATAAAAGATACTATTCCCTAGTGAACGCATTTGGATGTGTAAGCGTTAGCTCCAGGATAAGTGACTTTAACGTATGCCCCCATATTACCTTCCTGACGATAAACCCGTTTGCGCGAGCTTACTGTACTTTGCGCATTCTATACTTAACATGGGAAGTGCAATCAGTAATTAGCGTTAGGATAAGTGACTTTAACGCAAGCCCCCTTATTACCTTCCTGACGCTAAACCTGTTTGCGCGAGTTTACTGTACTTTGCGCATCCTATACTTAACATGGGAAGTGCAATCAAGAATTAGCGCTAGGATAAGTGACTTTAACGCATGCCCCCATATTACCTTCCTGACGCTAAACCTGTTTGCGCGAGCTTACTGTACTTGCGCATCCTATACTTAACATGGGAAGCGCAATCAGTAATTAGCGTTAGGATAAGTGACTTTAACGCAAGCCCCCTTATTACCTTCCTGACGCTAAACCTGTTTGCGCGAGAGCTTACTGTACTTGGCGCATCCTATACTTAACATGGGAAGTGCAATCAGTAATTAGCGTTAGGATAAGTGACTTTAACGCAAGCCCCCTTATTACCTTCCTGACGCTAAACCTGTTTGCGCGAGCTTACTGTACCTTGCGCATCCTGTAATTAACATGGGAAGAGCAATCAGTAATTAGCGTTAGGATAAGTGACTTTAACGCAAGCCCCCTTATTACCTTCCTGACGCTAAACCTGTTTGCGCGAGAGCTTACTGTACTTTGCGCATCCTATACTTAACATGGGAAGTTTAATCAGTAATTAGCGTTAGGATAAGTGACTTTAACGCAAGCCCCCTTATTACCTTCCTGACGCTAAACCGTTTGCGCGAGCTTACTGTACCTTGCGCATCCTGTAATTAACATGGGAAGTTTAATCAGTAATTAGCGTTAGGATAAGTGACTTTAACGCAAGCCCCCATATTACCTTCCTGACGCTAAACCCGTTTGCGCGAGCTTACTGTACTTGGCGCATCCTATACTTAACATGGGAAGCGCAACCAGTAATTAGCGTTAGGATAAGTGACTTTAACGCAAGCCCCCTTATTACCTTACTGATGCTAAACCCGTTTGCGCGAGCTTACTGTACCTTGCGCATCCTGTAATTAACATGGGAAGTGCAATCAGTAATTAGCGTTAGGATAAGTGACTTTAACGCAAGCCCCCTTATTACCTTCCTGACGCTAAACCCGTTTGCGCGAGCTTACTGTACCTTGCGCATCCTGTAATTAACATGGGAAGTGCAATCAGTAATTAGCGTTAGGATAAGTGACTTTAACGCAAGCCCCCTTATTACCTTCCTGACGCTAAACCCGTTTGCGCGAGCTTACTGTACTTGGCGCATCCTATACTTAACATGGGAAGCGCAACCAGTAATTAGCGTTAGGATAAGTGACTTTAACGCAAGCCCCCTTATTACCTTCCTGACGCTAAACCCGTTTGCGAGAGCTTACTGTACCTTGCGCATCCTATACTTAACATGGGAAGCGCAACCAGTAATTAGCGTTAGGATAAGTAAGGTATTACAAAGTGCTAGCGCTAATTAAATCAAACTGAAATTTTAGTGACTCCTAAAAGCTGGGGCTAAATGACTCCGCATTTGCAGAATCATTTAGCACCCCCTAACCCCCCCCCAATAAATCCCAAACTCGCCTCTCATCCCGCGAAAAGAACGGTAGCACGATCCGCTGCTTCTTCTGGCTGTGAGCAGAGTGAGACAGGGAACAAATAGTCCCCAGTCTCCCTCCGCAATCAATCCGAGGCACTGCGCTATCTCGCGAGAGCAAGGTTGTGCAGTGCTCGCGGCAACCCTCCATGGAGTCCTATGGACGCCAAGAGGTAATACTTACGTCGGCGCGGAAGAGCTACTGCGAGTATCCCGGTGGGTTGCGCTGCGTTCCCTGGCAAGGTGCCGAGGTAGCACCTGCCCCTGAATATCACGCTAAAACAGGGACGCTGCGGAGAGCCCTTCTGGAGCAGATTTTCCCCGTTAGCGTCCCGTTTAACGCACACTAGGAAACACGTCACAAAACCTTTCCCACAAAGAGTAACAAATACCCACAAAGAGAAAAGGTGACTAGAAGCCAAAGACCCATCTCATCCACAAGGGGCATGATATCCATGAACTTGATATTTCCAGCTTGGAATCGCTTACCTTAAGTATAAACCCTAACCCTAATACTAAGCCTAACACTTAAACAAGCACATATACTAGCCATAATAGTAACCCTAACACTAAGCCTAACACTAAAACAAGCACATATACTAGCCATAATAGTAACCCTAATACTAAGCCTAACACTAAACCAAGCACATATACTAGCCATAATAGTAACCCTAACCCTAACACTAAGCCTAACACTAAAACAAGCACATATACTAGCCATAATAGTAACCCTAACACTTAAACAAGCACAAAAACTAACCATAATAGTAACCCTAATCCTAAAACAAGCACAAAAACTAACCATAATAGTAACCCTAACCCTAAAACAAGCACAAATACTAACATTAACCCTAATACTAAGCCTAAAACTAAAACAAGCAAAAAATACTAACCTTAACCCTAATACTAAGCCTAACACTAAAACAAGCACACATACTAACCATAATACTAATCTTAATAATACTAAGCCTAACATGAAAACAAGCACATACATGTACCTTAATACTAATCTTAACAATAATTTATAATTTTTAATAGCAGACAAATTCACTCTGTATTATTGAAAAGGTGACCTTTTTTAACACATTAGTTTTATCTAGGGTCCACAATGGAGGATACAATGGTGAACTACATGACTCAGAAGCCCCTGCTGGGCAGCAGAGCATGGCATTCAATAGCGGCCTTCAGCTCTTCTGCATTGTTCGGTCTCATGTCTCTCATCGTTCTCTTGGCAATGCCCCATAGATTCTCTTTTGCTGGCCAATCAAGCACAGTAATCCCAGGTCATTGAACCAGGTTTTGGCGCTTTTGGCAGTGTGGGCAGGTGCCAAGTCCTGCTGGAAAATGAAGTCAGCTTCCCCATAAAGCTGGTCTGCGGAAGGAAGCATGAAGTGTTCCAAAATCTCCTGGTAGACGGCTGCGTTGAACCTGGACTTAATGAAACACAATGGACCAACACCAGCAGATGACATGGCTCCCGAAATCAACACAGACTGCGGAAACTTTATACTGGACTTCAAGCATCTTGCAGTGTGTGCCTCTCCATTCTTCCTCCATACTCTGGCTCCTTGGTTTCTAAATGAGATGCAAAAGTTGCTCTCATCAGAAAAGAGGACTTTGGAGCCACTGAGCAACAGACCAGGTCTGGTTTTCTTTGGCCCAGGTAAGACGCTTCTGATGTTGTTTGTTGTTCAGGAGCGGCTTGACAAGAGAAATATGACATTTGAAGCCCATGTCCAGTATCTGTCTGTGTGTGGTGGCTCTTGATGCACTGACTCCAGCCTCAGTCCACTCCTTGTGAAAGTACCCAACACTTTTGAGTGGCCTTTCCTGACAATCCTCTCCAGGCTGCCGTCATCCCTGCTGCTTGTGCACCTTTTTCATCCACACTTTTCCCTTTCACATAACTTTCTATTAATGTGCTTTGATACAGCACTTTGGGAACATCCAACTTCTTTTGCAATGACCTTTTGAGGCTTTCCCTCCTTATGGATGAGGTCAATGATGGTTTTCTGCACAACTGTCAGGTCAGCAGTCTTTCCCATGATTGTGATTCCTACGGAACCAGACTGAGAGACCATTTAAAGGCTCAGGAACCCTTTTCAGGTGTTATGGCTTCATTAGCTGATTCGAGTGGGACACTTTGAGCCTAGAATATATTGCACCTTTTCACAATATTCTAATTTTCTGAGATTGTGGATTTGGGGTTTTCATGAGCTGTAACCATAATCATCACAATTATGACAAATCACAGCTTGAACTGAGTCTCATATATTAGTTTCACCTTTTAAGTTGCATTACTGAAATAAATTAACTTTTGCCCCATATTCTAATTTTTCGAGTTTCACCTGTATATTAATGTTATGTTATGTAGCCCTGACGTGTCACTGCCTGCTGCAAGGTGATTATTTTCACAGTAATTGGTGGAAAATATTTTTAGCTGGTTTACCTGTTTTAAAGAAAGTATTTTGGCTACGCTGTATAGATAAACATAACTTCTCTATGGAACTATCACACAGGGCTGTCAGGTCGGCCATGTTTTCCATGACACACATTAGATATTCATGCTGATGGACAGTGCATGAAAAATGCCACAACGCAGCATGTATAATCCATACGCTGCAGGTGAGGAATCCCAGGTGACCTGCCTTGATTTCATTCCTGCAGCATATGAATTCTACATGTCGCAGGGCAGCACGTTTCCCTGTGCTTCCCCTCTGCAGGAAATTGGAACATGTGTCCAGGAAAACATGGCTGATCTGGCATCTCTACCATATCATTGTGTCAAAATATACAAACCAAAACCAGTGCAGAGGCAGGAGCGTGCTCATAAATAACATGGGTGAGGTGCTGCCCAGATCACAATAAGTGAAGCTCTATTAATGAATTCTGGACAGGGTTGCCAGGCCGGCCATGTTTTCCCGGACACATGTTACTATTTCATGCAGAGGAGAGCACTGGGAAACGTGCTGCCCTGCAATATGTATAATTCATATGCTGCAGGATGGAAATCAAGGCAGGTCACCTGGGATTACTCTATGATTTCTTACCTCCATCGTATGGATTATACATGTACCGGGATGACATTTTTCATGCACTGCCCATCGGTATAAATAATTTGTAGAGGTTATTCAAAGAGCGACGAATTGGCACCGAAATTGCACCGAACAGTGAATTTCCTCGTACGGTGCAACTTCATGGCCATTCGGCTATTCAGAAACCAGGCAGTTCACCAAATTTTGGTGAATTGCCAGCAAAATACGGTAGACATGTGCACAGCACAAAATTTAGTTTTGAACTAATGGATTAGTCCTAAAATACAATTTATTTAGTTGCTAAAGAAATTCGTTTTCAGTTCTTTAGTATGAAAACTAATTTCATTCATCCGAAAACCAATGGATACAATTACTATTGTAGTGGCTTCTCAGAGGGCTGAGATCGCTGCTTGTTACAGTATCTCTAACTCTCAACAGAATGTGTCAGGCAAAGCTGTTACAGTAACTGACTGCTGCTCATCACAGCGCTCAGAGTTTCAGTAAAACTAGTAAATAATATTTTTATATATAAGAGGTTAGAACAATATTATTTCCTTGTTTTACTGAAACTCTGAGCGCTGTTACAGTCATTTACTGTAACAGCTGAGCCTGATACATTGTACTGAGAGATAATATAACAAGCAGCCGATCTCAGCGCTCACAGCCACTGGATTTAAAGGGCTAAAAAAAAAGGCTCCTCTCTGTATAATGTATAGAACATCCTCTTGAATTAATTAATGTCCCTCTCTGTATAGAACATCCTCCTCAATTTATACCTTTCTCTGTATAATGTATATAACATCCTCCTGCATTAATACCCCTCTCTGTATAATGTATAGAACATCCTCCTGCATTAATTAATGCCCCTCTCTGTATAGAACATCCTACTGCATTGGCATGTGGAGGGTGCAGAACTTCGGAATGCAATGCTTATCCAGCACAGGAGAGGGAACTTTTACTTAAACCTTGTATCTCTGTGGGGGAGACACAGGAATATAAAAGCAGGGGAGAGGGAAAATATTAAAGTAAATCGGTCTGAAAGCTCAGAGAAGAGATGACTGGTGCAAATTTATTTTTATTATTAAATAAAGCACTTTAAATCCAGGGAAAACATTCAAATAAATCACACTGAAGGCTCATAATGACAGAGTAACTGTGAGAGCTGGATACTAAATGTATCAGACGTATAAAACCCTTTATAACAAGCAGCACTGGGAGAGTAGAGGGACTTTATATAAAATGTGTATTATAGATGAGGAAAGGGGGGTAGTGCTCCTGGATAATATAAAATGTATCAGACCTAAGCCTCTATTATGCAGAGCGGGAGGGGAGATAACACACGTTTTATAAAGTCTCTCTCTTTTCCCAGCGCTGCTTGTTATAAAGGGTTTTTACTATCCAGCCCTCCTCTGTCATTAGCTTTCAGTGTGATTTATTTGAATGTTTTCCTACTCCAGCTGCTTTTATCATCTTGTCTGCCTCATAGACATGCAAGGGTTAAGTAAAGGTTTCCTCTTCTGTGCTGGCTGTCTGTGCTGCGAGTGAGTATTCTGGAGCTCTATCACTGTCAGATTTTCGGGTAGGGGTCGGGAAGGATTACACATACAAACCTTTTCTGTAGCTTTGCGATGTTGCACTCCTCATTGCTGGTCTCCTTCACTCATCAATGTAATATCACAAAAAGGACTGAAACTAAAATGTAGCGCATTTTATTTTAGTTTCTTTCGTTTTTGTACTGAGCAGTTTCGTATCTCTTGAGTCATACGAAAACTAAATTATCCCATAATTCGGATTAAATCGTTTTGGTACTAAAACGAATGCACATGTCTAAAATACGGTGCCTGTTCGACATCTGTGAAATCCCCCTTAGAGAACCAATGGTTAATCTATTCAGACACTGAACAGCAGAGAAATGTCAGTGAAATGCCCTGAGGTTCGGTGGTTTAATTCAACAGGTTTACTCAGGCGAATCCCATAGGTTTCAATGTAAAAAATATTCCCGTTTTTATTAAATATTCATTAAACAGTTTATTGTTTTAATCTACAGCAAAAAGTCTCTATTTATTCTTCAGGATTTTTTTGGGCTTTCTTCGGAGGGTTTTCGGCAAAATCTTTCTTTTTTTTTTAGAGCATTTTTTCCTCTCTCTTTTTTTTCTGTAACACCTTTTTATTATTATTCATAGGACCTTATATGTAATTTCCAGGACTTTTTATGCAGTAGCTTTCTAGCAAACAGCTTTTTAAAAGTTGCATTTTTTTTTGTGGTATACAGATAGGCAGGAATCCTGCAACATCAAACTGCAGGAAAAATAGCAGGAGCTGCTCTGCTGCCTCTTTAATGTGGAATTCCTGGCAATTCCAATTCATGTAATCTCAGCCTTGTATGTGTCTCACAGAATTTAGTGTGTGTGGTTATTTAATGTGGCCACTATGTGGCAGCAGAGCAGCACAGGAAAAGTGCAAAGGGAAGCCAGTTACAGTTATTTATGAAGCGCCAACAAGTTCCGTAGCGCTGTACAATGGGAGAGACAGAATAACAAATATACAAACAAGTTAAACACACAGAACAGTAGGAGAGAGGACCCTGCTCAAGAGCTTACAATCTAAGAGGAGAGGGGTGACACTAGGTGAGGGTAAGTGTCAGAGTGTGTGAAATAGTGAAATAGAACATTTCACCTTTTAATCAGACTTTTTATGGTGTTTTTCTAAAGAAGCGTAATAAATATCCAAACTGTAACAATTTATAACACAAGACTGATTCCATTATGTATCAGATTATTTGATATGTATCAATTTGTGAGGGTTACCTAGGATTGCAAGGACGGACATGTTTTCCTGCACATATACAGGCTTATTCAAAAAGAGCCGATCTGGCCCCGAAATGTCACCGAACAGTGAATTTCCCTGTACGGTGACATTTCAGGGCCATTCGGCTATTCAGAGACCAGGCAGTTCGCCAAATTTTTGGTGAAGTTCGACGTTCTGTGAATAGGTTATCCATTACTTCTCTGTGGGACAATGTCGTTGCCGCCAAAGATCGCTGAACTGCACCGTATTTCCCCGGTATTTTTCAAATTGACAGCTTAGTGAAGACGAACTGCCAGGAAATTCACCGTTCGGTGCAATTCGGTGGCAAGTTCGCTGCTTAGTGAATAACCCCTAGTGCAGGGGTCAGCAACCTTTGCTCCCTGATATTTTGGGAACTACATTTCCCATTTTGGGAACTACAGCCTAATGGGTGACTGAGCACCGTAGGAGATGTACTTCCCAAAACATCAGGGAACCAAGGTTGCTGACCCCTGCCCTAGTGTCTTTCTAGCTTTCACTACAGCAAAGATGGCGGCCGTACCATTTCCAGTGCTGATCGCCTCATTTACGTCTGGGCATACATACATCATACACCATGGTCAAATGGCTTCTTCCAGTGGCTGCCATGGAGGGGTCAATAAATACCGCACTTTTTATAAAGTCATCTGCCAGTCTAATTGTAGCAGAATCTGTGCAATTGGCCGATGGGTCAACTGGTGCGTTCTGCGAGATCATGGAGGTTGCTTTGTAACATGGGGGTTTCTGTCCAAGTGCAGACTGCTCCCCCTTGAAGTCAGTATTCCGCAGAAGTACTGCTTCTGGCCCAGAACGCAGGCAATAACGTACAGGAGATCCTTGTTCTTTCAACCCAAAATGGAGACTGACTGTTTATTACACAGGCACAGAGATACACAGGCAAGAACAACCCCCTTCATGCATACACCCAAACAGATAACATCACAAATCAAATAACAGCACAGGACCTTCAAACAATGGACAATGGGATTTCCTAGGAGGAGAAGAGGGAAGGGAGAAAGCAGGTAAAACAAAAGGAATTTCTTATAGAGAGAACGTACACAATAGAGAGAGCAGGTACTAATACAGAGATCTACACTATACAGAGAGAAGGTACACAGAACACACAAACACCCTGCATCTATAATTGTAGATACAGGGTGACTTTAACAAAGGAAAGAGCAGGAAAACAATATAAAACATCAGACTCCCACCTCTCAAATACATTTCTAGACCCATGTACTTTAAGTCCAAAGTGGCGCACGTCACATGCTTGAAATACTGTAAACAGCTTTGTGCAGGGATTTGCAACTCGAGCCTGTAGGCACAGAAAGATGAAGCGCCCCTACCCCCCCCCGAAACAAAAAATGAGGGTTCCAAAGACCCTGTCTCTCCTCGCTGTAGTGCCACGGTCTAGGTTGTCAATGAAACAATGCGTTGCATCATCAGCTCCACTCTTGCTGGCAGTGCTGGAAATGAGATGGCGAGTTAGCGCAGCATCACTGTGCACTTTATAATTGTAAACTGAATAATAGTGCTTGTTAGAAAAAAAAAGGAAAAATATTATTTTATTTGTACATACAGTTGTGTTCAAAATTATTCAACCCCCACTGAAATTGAGTGTTTTGGCCAGTTTGACATTGATTTTGATCATTCAGTCATCTTGCTTACAATTAAATCAAAGAGGCACGTGTAGGTCAGACAAATATAACATAACATTTATAATGAAATAACCACAAATGTCTTTTCTGTGCTCACATCATTATCAGTTTTATTCAACCCCCAAGTGACATTCAATCTTAGTACTTAGTACAACATCCTTTTACAGTTATAACAGCTTTTAAACGTGAAGCATAGCTTGACACAAGTGTCTTGCAGCGATCTACGGGTATCTTCGCCCATTCGTCATGGGCAAAAGCCTCCAGTTCAGTCACATTCTTAGGCTTGCGCACTGCAACTGCTTTCTTTAAGTCCCACCAGAGGTTCTCGATTGATTTAAGTCAGGTGACTGCGATGGCCACTCCAAAATGTTCCAGCCTTTAATCTGCATCCATGCTCTAGTGGACTTGGAGGTATGCTTGGGATCATTGTCCTGTTGAAAGGTCCAACGTCTCCCAAGCCTCAGGTTTGTGACGGACTGCATCACATTGTCATCCAATATCTCCTGGTACTGAAGAGAATTCATGGTACCTTGCACACGCTGAAGCTTCCCTGTACCTGCAGAAGCAAAACAGCCCCAAAACATGATTGACCCCCCGCCATGCTTCACAGTAGGCAAGGTGTTCTTTTCTTCATAGGCCTTGTCTTCCTCCTCCAAACATAGCGTTGATCCATGGGCCCAAACAGTTCTAATTTTGTTTCATCAGTCCACAGAACACTATCCCAAAACTTCTGTGGTTTGTCCACATGACCTTTGGCATACTGCAGTCGACTCTTCTTATTATTTGGAGACAGCAAGGGGGTGCGCCTGGAGTTCTGGCATGGAGGCCTTCATTACGCAGTGTGCGCCGTATTGTCTGAGCTGAAACTTCAGTACCCACATCTGACGAATCTTTTCTCAGTTCCTCAGCAGTCACACGGGGACTTTTCTCCACTCTACGCTTCAGGTAGCGCACAGCAGTCGAAGTCAGCATCTTCTTTCTGCCACGACCAGGTAGCGTTTCAACAGTGCCCTTTGCCTTGAATTTGCGAATGATGCTTGCTATGGTCTCTCTTGGTATGTTTAACATCTTTGCAATCTTCTTATAGCCATTGCCCTTCCTGTGAAGAGTAATCACCTCTTCTCTTGTCTTCCTGGAGCATTCTCTTGACTTCACCATGTTTGTAACCACACCAGTAAATGTCTAGAAGGAGCTGAGTATCACAGTCATTTTAAAGCTGCCTAATTGGTGCTTATTATGCTTTATTGCTGCTCCGTGACATCCACAGGTGTTTTCAATACCTGATTGAAAACACTTGAATGAAGCTCTGTTCTTCAGAGTGGTAGTCTTTAAGGGGTTGAATAATTGTGTCAATGAAGAATTCACAAAAGAAACATTTACTACTGTATTACAAAACCAATTGATGTCATTTTAGTTGCATATGGTTCTTTAAAAAGTCCTTGTAGGATTTCATTCTGAATACAATTACAAATGTACACTAAATTCCCTAAAACCCTTTACAGCATTGGGGGTTGAATAATTTTGAACACAACTGTAAATCTAACCTGGTTATGTTTGGTATCACTGGAAAGGCAATCATCTGACCTTTCCAATGATTCCTCATATGACCCTCTAGACCGTAGGGGTCTAAATGATTGTAAATGGTAAAAAAAACAAAAAACTTTTATTTTTGACAGAGCAAGGAGCCCCCTTGTGGCAGGCACCTGTAGGCACATGCCTACTCTGCTTAGTTATAAATCTGGCCCTGATCATAAGTATACATTATAAACTGATGATAAAGGTCAGATAAGAGGCAGGGGGTACAGGAGGAAATCATTTTATCTATCCTGAATATTGTATCAAGCAGAGTGTAACTTTATATTAAAGGAGCATTCTGTTATAAAAATAGAGTTCCCTTTTCTTTGTCTAAAACTATACCCCACGTTTTAGCCCTAAAATAATTGACCAGATCCTGCTGACAGCCTCTGCCCAATTATTAAAAAAAAATAAAAAATTCCCAGGTGATTTTACTCCCATTTTTCTCCCTTGCCGCTTGCTCCTCCTCCTCTTGCTGCTCCTCCTCTTCAGCTCACAGACTCCCGAACCTAGAATCTTCAAAGCTTTTCTGCTCAACTTGTGCTCCTTGTGCAACTTGTGTAACGTGAGAACCGCAAATTGTGCAGTGCTACGGGACTCACACACTTTATGTACACAGCTTCCTGCTTACAAAGATGGATCGGAGCTGCCCGCGCATGCACAAATCTGATCCATCGCTGGCTCTCTGAGAAAGCCCGCTACAGCGACTGATCTCACAGGGTGACGTCGCCCGCTCTCTGTGTGTGACATCACTAGTTACCGATCTGATGACCGTCAGCCAGGAAATAAAAAATCCTGGCTGCCGTTGACGCTGGGTGGACAGAGGAAACTCCTCCGCTTCACCCAGAAATTTCATCAGATTGGGGGAGCTGGGGCACTCCTCGCACCCTGTCCACTTTAAAACAATAATGAGGTCAGGATCAACAGAGTGTCCCTTTAATTCGGCATTTTTATAAAAGCACGGCACGCTGGGAGGTCCTCTATCTGTCTCTGAAGGGAACTCCCGCGAAAATGTGTTTCTTCATGAGACAGAAAGTGGAAACAGGAAGGGACGCTTTCTAAAGTGAAATCATAATCTTTGTATTAATTTAGACTTTTAGCTAAATCCGTGTCAGAGAGCGGTGAGATGGGAACCAAGGTCACTTCAATGTCATTCGCCCCAAACATACTACCAGGATTATTCAGAGAAAGATGAAACTCTGGAGAACTTTTGGAGAAGTGAAAACTCTAGGTCAAAATAGCCGATTTGGAAAGTGAGATAAATGGGAGAATTATTTTTGGTTTGGATATTTTTGACCTAGAATTTTCACTTCTCCAAAAGTTCTCCAGAGTTTCACCTTTCTCTGAATAACCTTGAAAGTCTGAGCGATCCTGGATTCAGAAGGATACATTGTGGCATGACATCATATTATGTCATGTAACATTAAATTTCTTAATATTACATTATATATTCTACTGGCTACAAAAAAACCTCTGTAAAAGATCTGTCGATATATATATATATATATATATATACGCGTGTTCTCCATTGCAGACAGCTTAACAAATAATGTATTCTTCATTTTAGAGCCAGCAAGCTTATTTCACAGGCAGAGGGCTCCCCCTGATGGCTACACAGAGATACTACATGTATAATAATACGGCTGGAGCTCTGTGTTTCCCTGAAGGAAAAATCAGATCGGATCCCCAAGCTGTCCAAACAGCTTCAGCACTTGGATGACATGTCTGAGGTGCTGAAAATGTTGGGTCACATTCTGGAGCCCATTTGTAGTCATTGAAATCCCTATCAGGGCTATTCAGAGAGAGGTGAAAACCTTGAGAATTGCCAGGAGAATGAACAATCTAGACCAAATAGCCAGTTTGGAAAGTGAGATAAATGGGAGAATTTTTCTGGTTTGACCATTTTGACCTAGAATTTCAATTCTCCACTCATTCTCAAGGTTTTCACCTCTTTCTGAATAGCCCTGTTTGCGTCACTCCAAATGAGCAGGTCGAGCTCCTGTGGGACTGTGTTAGGGGTTAATATGCAACAAATGCCGAATTGCTTGTATTTCTACATTTTGTTGTGCGTAGGTGGCATCGTTGTTAATAATTAATTTTTTTTAAGCCTTAACCCAGCTATTTTCTTTGGCCGAATTTAATAAAGGTGGCCACAAGGTGGCGACTTTATCAGAGGATACCTACAGCTACAACCTGCTGCGTTAAAGGGCCAGTACCACCAAAAAATGCAATGTTCTTATTGTGTTTATTTGATGTTGCTGATATCTTACATGTGTTTGTTTTTCTCTTGTTTGTTTAGTTAAGAAAATATTTCCCTCTATATGTGTCACTGGGCGCATCCATTGTGTGATATTTTCCTCTATGTGTGTCACTGGGCGCATCCATTGTGTGATATTTTCCTCTATATATGTCACTGGGTGCATCCATTGTGTGATATTTTCCTCTATATGTGTCACTGGCCGCATCCATTGTGTGATATTTTCCTCAATAGGTGTCACTGGGTGCATCCATTGTGTGATATTTTCCTCTATATGTGTCACTGGGTGCATCCATTGTGTAATATTTTCCTCTATATGTGTCACTGGGCGCATCCATTGTGTGATATTTTCCTCTATATGTGTCACTGGGTGCATCCATTGTGTGATATTTTCCTCTATATGTGTCACTGGCCGCATCCATTGTGTGATATTTTCCTCTATAGGTGTCACTGGGTGCATCCATTGTGTAATATTTTCCTCTATATGTGTCACTGGGCGTATCCATTGTGTGATATTTTCCTCAATATGTGTCACTGGGTGCATCCATTGTGTGATATTTTCCTCTATATGTGTCACTGGGTACATCCTTTGTGTGATATTTTCCTCTATATGTGTCACTGGGCGCATCCATTGTGTGATATTTTCCTCTATAGGTGTCACTGGGTGCATCCATTGTGTGATATTTCCTCTATATGTGTCACTGGGTGCATCCATTGTGTGATATTTTCCTCTATATCTGTCACTGGGTGCATCCATTGTGTGATATTTTCCTCTATATCTGTCACTGGGTGCATCCATTGTGTGATATTTGTGTTTGTAAACTCCCCCACAGTATCTTTCCATCACTTGCTCCTCACTGTGTGGCTTTGGCCATAGAATGGAGTCAATGGGTTAGTCACGACTCATATCATTGTATTGTGTGGGATGTATTCAAAGGACATCACCAGGGGGTAGATTAGAAGGTTTTTAAACTCCCTGTCATAGCTCATTCAGCTGCCATCTCATATCTCAGGTAGCCTACAGAACAGAATACCAGTTAATTAGGTGGAGGATGGAATGTTTAGATAAGGCTAGATATCATAGATTAAATAAACAAGAACCACAAAGCAAAGCTTTTGGTAAATGTTGCACCATGAGAAAAAGCTAGAAACTGGAACCCAGAGGTAAGATACCTCATTTTATTTTTCCTTTTTACATAAAATTACTTCAGACAACGAAAAGAACAGCAGCATGTGTTTTATAATGTGTTTTATTTGAAATAAACATATAATCTGGTTACAGCTTATGTACGTGGTGGTGTCCCTTGAAACTCCAGATTCTCAGGGTGGCGGTGCAGATACACTGAGGAGACCCTGCGCACTGACACAGGAACGCACAGCTGGGGTTTTGGGAATTTTTGGTGTTTTTTCTTTCTAGGTTATGCGTGAAATGTCTGCACTTACCCCCGAAGCTGAATTTAAAAGAGCAGCTCGTTCCTACAGCCCACGATGCTGATGCTGTGAGAAACTCTGCCGGCTCCTTTTGTGATGCTTTTTACGACCTGCGTGACATTATAGGGGGTTGTCGAGGTCCCCGTGCTTCAGGTTTGTTGTGTATTTGACACTTTAATCATTTCTGATCAATGATGTGTCAAAGTGGTGCAGCAAGATAAACAGTATCTGACAGCAGTAAATACACCCCTATATACACAGAATCTGACTGCAGTGAGTACACCCCTATATACACAGTATCTGACAGCAGTGAGCAGGGAGTATATTTAAAAGGAAACAAAGTAGCAAAACAAGAGGACATAGTCTTAGATTAGAGGGGCAAAGGTTTAAAAGTAACATCAGGAAGCATTATTTTACTGAGAGGGTGGTGGATACATGGAACAGTCTTCCAGTAGAAGTGGCAAGGCTAAAACAGTGATTGAATTTAAACAGGCATGGGATAGGTATAAGGCTATCCTAAACAAAAGATAAATCCAGGTAAAGTATCCATGTAATTGGGCAGACTAGATGGGCCGAAAGGTTCTTATCTGCCGACATTTTTCTATGTTTCTATGTTTCTATACACAGAATCTGACAGCAGTGAATACACCCCTATATACACAGTATCTGACGGCAGTGAGTACACCCCTATATACACAGAATCTGACAGCAGTGAATACACCCCTATATACACAGTATCTGACAGCAGTGAATACACCCCTATATATACCAAATCTGACAGCAGTGAATACACCCCTATATGCACAGTATCTGACAGCAGTGAATACACCCCTATATACACAGAATCTGACAGCAGTGAATACATCCCTATATACTCAGTATCTGACAGCAGTGAATACACCCCTATATACACAGAATCTGACAGCAGTGAATACACCCCTATATACTCAGTATGTGACAGCAGTGAGTACACCCCTATATACACAGAATCTGACAACAGTGAATACACCCCTATATACTCAGTATCTGACAGCAGTGAATACACCCCTACATACACAGAATCTGACAGCAGTGAATACACCCCTATATACACAGAATCTGACAGCAGTGAATACACCCCTATATACACAGTATCTGACAGCAGTGAATACACCCCTATATACAGAGAATCTGACAGCAGTGAATACACCCCTATATACACAGTATCTGACAGCAGTGAATACACCCCTATATACACAGAATCTGACAGCAGTGAATACACCCCTATATACACAGAATCTGACAGCAGTGAATACACCCCTATATACAAAGAATCTGACAGCAGTGAATACACCCCTATATACACAGAATCTGACAGCAGTGAATACACCCCTATATACACAGTATCTGACAGCAGTGAATACACCCCTATATACACAGAATCTGACAGCAGTGAATACACCCCTATATACACAGTATCTGACAGCAGTGAATACACCCCTATATACACAGAATCTGACAGCAGTGAATACACCCCTATATACTCAGTATCTGACAGCAGTGAATACACCCCTATATACACAGAATCTGACAGCAGTGAATACACCCCTATATACACAGAATCTGACAGCAGTGAATACACCCCTATATACAAAGAATCTGACAGCAGTGAATACACCCCTATATACACAGAATCTGACAGCAGTGAATACACCCCTATATACACAGTATCTGACAGCAGTGAATACACCCCTATATACACAGTATCTGACAGCAGTGAATACACCCCTATATACACAGAATCTGACAGCAGTGAGTACACCCCTATATACGTAGTATCTGACTGCAGTGAATACACCCCTACATACACAGTATCTGACAGCAGTGAATACACCCCTATATACACAGTATCTGACGGCAGTGAATACACCCCTATATACACAGTATCTCACAGAAATGAGTACACCCCATATACAGTATCTGACAGCAGTGAGAACACCCCTATATACACAGTATCTGACGGCAGTGAATACACCCCTATATACACAGTATCTGACAGCCGTGAATACACCCCTATATACATGGAATCTGACAGCAGTGAATACACCCCTATATACACAGTATCTCACAGAAATGAGTACACCCCTATATACAGTATCTAACAGCAGTGAGTACACCCCTATATACACAGAATCTGACAGCAGTGAATACACCCCTATATACTCAGTATCTGACAGCAGTGAGTACACCCCTATATACACAGAATCTGACAACAGTGAATACACCCCTATATACACAGTATCTGACAGCAGTGAATACACCCCTACATACACAGAATCTGACAGCAGTGAATACACCCCTATATACACAGAATCTGACAGCAGTGAATACACCCCTATATACACAGTATCTGACAGCAGTGAATACACCCCTATATACACAGAATCTGACAGCAGTGAATACACCCCTATATACACAGTATCTGACAGCAGTGAATACACCCCTATATACACAGTATCTGACAGCAGTGAATACACCCCTATATACACAGAATCTGACAGCAGTGAATACACCCCTATATACACAGTATCTGACAGCAGTGAATACACCCCTATATACACAGAATCTGACAGCAGTGAATACACCCCTATATACACAGTATCTGACAGCAGTGAATACACCCCTATACACAGAATCTGACAGCAGTGAATACACCCCTATACACAGTATCTGACAGCAGTGAATACACCCCTATATACACAGAATCTGACAGCAGTGAATACACCCCTATATACACAGAATCTGACAGCAGTGAATACACCCTATATATACAAGAATCTGACAGCAGTGAATACACCCCTATATACACAGAATCTGACAGCAGTGAATACACCCCTATATACACAGAATCTGACAGCAGTGAATACATCCCTATATACTCAGTATCTGACAGCAGTGAATACACACCTATATACACAGAATCTGACAGCAGTGAATACACCCCTATATACTCAGTATCTGACAGCAGTGAGTACACCCCTATATACACAGAATCTGACAACAGTGAATACACCCCTATATACTCAGTATCTGACAGCAGTGAATACACCCCTACATACACAGAATCTGACAGCAGTGAATACACCCCTATATACACAGAATCTGACAGCAGTGAATACACCCCTATATACACAGTATCTGACAGCAGTGAATACACCCCTATATACAGAGAATCTGACAGCAGTGAATACACCCCTATATACACAGTATCTGACAGCAGTGAATACACCCCTATATACACAGAATCTGACAGCAGTGAATACACCCCTATATACTCAGTATCTGACAGCAGTGAATACACCCCTATATACACAGAATCTGACAGCAGTGAATACACCCCTATATACACAGAATCTGACAGCAGTGAATACACCCCTATATACAAAGAATCTGACAGCAGTGAATACACCCCTATATACAGTTGTGTTCAAAATTATTCAACCCCCAATGCTGTAAAGGTTTTTAGGGAATTTAGTGTACATTTGTAATTGTATTCAGAATGAAATCCTACAAGGACTTTATAAAGAACCATATGCAACTAAAATGACATCAATTGGTTTTGTAATACAGTAATAAATGTTTCTTTTGTGAATTCTTCATTGACACAATTATTCAACCCCTTAAAGACTACCACTCTGAAGAACAGAGGTTCATTCAAGTGTTTTCAATCATGTATTGAAAACACCTATGGATGTCACGGAGCATCAATAAAGCATAATAAGCACCAATTAGGCAGCTTTAAAATGACTGTGATACTCAGCTCCTTCTAGACATTTACTGGTGTGGTTACAAACTTGGTGAAGTCAAGAGAATGGTCCAGGAAGACAAGAGAAGAGGTGATTACTCTTCACAGGAAGGGCAAAGGCTATAAGAAGATTGCAAAGATGTTAAGCATACCAAGAGAGACCATAGGAAGCATCATTCGCAAATTCAAGGCAAAGGGCACTGTTGAAACGCTACCTGGTCGTGGCAGAAAGAAGATGCTGACTTCGACTGCTGTGCGCTACCTGAAGCGTAGAGTGGAGAAAAGTCCCCGTGTGACTGCTGAGGAACTGAGAAAAGATTTGTCAGATGTGGGTACTGAAGTTTCAGCTCAGACAATACGGCGCACACTGCGTAATGAAGGCCTCCATGCCAGAACTCCCAGGCGCACCCCCTTGCTGTCTCCAAAGAATAAGAAGAGTCGACTGCAGTATGCCAAAAGTCATGTGGACAAACCACATAAGTTTTGGGATAGTGTTCTGTGGACTGATAAAACAAAATTAGAACTGTTTGGGCCATGGATCAACGCTATGTTTGGAGGAGGAAGAACAAGGCCTATGAAGAAAAGAACACCTTGCCTACTGTGAAGCATGGCGGGGTCAATCATGCTTTGGGACTGTTTTGCTTCTGCAGGTACAGGGAAGCTTCAGCGTGTGCAAGGTACCATGAATTCTCTTCAGTACCAGGAGATATTGGATGACAATGTGATGCAGTCCGTCACAAACCTAAGGCTTGGGAGACATTGGACCTTTCAACAGGACAATGATCCCAAGCATACCTCCAAGTCCACTAGAGCATGGTTGCAGATTAAAGGCTGGAACATTTTGGAGTGGCCATCGCAGTCACCTGACTTAAATCCGATTGAGAACCTCTGGTGGGACTTAAAGAAAACAGTTGCAGTGCGCAAGCCTAAGAATGTGACTGAACTGGAGGCTTTTGCCCATGACGAATGGGCGAAGATACCCGTAGATCGCTGCAAGACACTTGTGTCAAGCTATGCTTCACGTTTAAAAGCTGTTAGTACAACAACCTTTTACAGTTATAAGTACTAAGATTGAATGTCACTTGGGGGTTGAATAAAACTGATAATGATGTGAGCACAGAAAAGACATTTGTGGTTATTTCATTATAAATGTTATGTTATATTTGTCTGACCTACACGTGCCTCTTTGATTTAATTGTAAGCAAGATGACTGAGTGATCAAAATCAATGTCAAACTGGCCAAAACACTCAATTTCAGTGGGGGTTGAATAATTTTGAACACAACTGTACACAGAATCTGACAGCAGTGAATACACCCCTATATACACAGTATCTGACAGCAGTGAATACACCCCTATATACACAGTATCTGACAGCAGTGAATACACCCCTATATACACAGAATCTGACAGCAGTGAGTACACCCCTATATACGTAGTATCTGACTGCAGTGAATACACCCTACATACACAGTATCTGACAGCAGTGAATACACCCCTATATACACAGTATCTGACGGCAGTGAATACACCCCTATATACACAGTATCTGACAGAAATGAGTACACCCCATATACAGATATCTGACAGCAGTGAGAACACCCCTATATACACAGTATCTGACGGCAGTGAATACACCCTATACACAGTATCTGACAGCCGTGAATACACCCCTATATACATGGAATCTGACAGCAGTGAATACACCCCTATATACACAGTATCTCACAGAAATGAGTACACCCCTATATACAGTATCTAACAGCAGTGAGTACACCCCTATATACACAGTATCTGACAGCAGTGAATACATCCCTATATACACAGTATCTGACAGCAGTGAGTACACCCTATACACACAGTATCTGACAGCAGTGAATACACCCCTATATACACAGTATCTGACGGCAGTGAATACACCCCTATATACACAGTATCTGACAGCAGTGAATACACCCCTACATACACAGTATCTGACAGCAGTGAATACACCCCTACATACACAGTATCTGACAGCAGTTTATACACCCCTATATACACAGTATCTGACAGCAGTGAATACACCCCTATATACACAGTATCTGACAGCAGTGAATACACCCCTACATACACAGTATCTGACAGCAGTGAATACACCCCTACATACACAGTATCTGACAGCAGTGAATACACCCCTATATACACAGTATCTGACAGCAGTGAATACACCCCTACATACACAGTATCTGACAGCAGTGAATACACCCCTATATATACCAAATCTGACAGCAGTGAATACACCCCTATATGCACAGTATCTGACAGCAGTGAATACACCCCTATATACATAGTATCTGACAGCAGTGAATACACCTCTATATACACAGTATCTGACAGCAGTGAATACACCCCTATATACACAGTATCTGATGGCAGTGAATACACCCCTATATACACAGTATCTGACGGCAGTGAATACACCCCTATATACACAGTATCTGACGGCAGTGAATACACCCCTATATACACAGTATCTGACAGAAATGAGTACACCCCTATATACACAGTATCTGACAGCAGTGAATACACCCCTATATACACAATATCTGACAGCAGTGAATACACCCCTATATACACAGTATCTGACAGCAGTGAATACACCCCTATATACACAGTATCTGACAGCAGTGAATACACCCCTACATACACAGTATCTGACGGCAGTGAATACACCCCTACATACACAGTATCTGACGGCAGTGAATACACCCCTATATATACCAAATCTGACAGCAGTGAATACACCCCGATATGCACAGTATCTGACAGCAGTGAATACACCCCTATATACATAGTATCTGACAGCAGTGAATACACCTCTATATACACAGTATCTGACAGCAGTGAATACACCTCTATATACACAGTATCTGACAGCAGTGAATACACCCCTATATACACAGTATCTGACGGCAGTGAATACACCCCTATATACACAGTATCTGACGGCAGTGAATACACCCCTATATACACAGTATCTGACGGCAGTGAATACACCCCTATATACACAGTATCTGACGGCAGTGAATACACCCCTATGTACACAGTATCTGACGGCAGTGAATACACCCCTATATACACAGTATCTGACGGCAGTGAATACACCCCTATATACACAGTATCTGACAGCAGTGAATACACCCCTATATACACAGTATCTGACAGCAGTGAATACACCCCTACAGTTTTGTTCAAAATTATTCAACCCCCAATGCTGTAAAGGGTTTTAGGGAATTTAGTGTACATTTGTAATTGTATTCAGAATGAAATCCTACAAGGACTTTTTAAAGAACCATATGCAACTAAAATGACATCAATTGGTTTTGTAATACAGTAGTAAATGTTTCTTTTGTGAATTCTTCATTGACACAATTATTCAACCCCTTAAAGACTACCACTCTGAAGAACAGAGGTTCATTCAAGTGTTTTCAATCAGGTATTGAAAACACCTGTGGATGGCACGGAGCAGCAATAAAGCATAATAAGCACCAATTAGGCAGCTTTAAAATGACTGTGATACTCAGCTCCTTCTAGACATTTACTGGTGTGGTTACAAACATGGTGAAGTCAAGAGAATGGTCCAGGAAGACAAGAGAAGAGGTGATTACTCTTCACAGGAAGGGAAATGGCTATAAGAAGATTGCAAAGATGTTAAACATACCAAGAGAGACCATAGGAAGCATCATTCGCAATTCAAGGCAAAGGGCACTGTTGAAACGTTACCTGGTCGTGGCAGAAAGAAGATGCTGACTTCGACTGCTGTGCGCTACCTGAAGCGTAGAGTGGAGAAAAGTCCCCGTGTGACTGCTGAGGAACTGAGAAAAGATTTGTCAGATGTGGGTACTGAAGTTTCAGCTCAGACAATACGGCGCACACTGCGTAATGAAGGCCTCCATGCCAGAACTCCCAGGCGCACCCCCTTGCTGTCTCCAAAGAATAAGAAGAGTCGACTGCAGTATGCCAAAAGTCATGTGGACAAACCACAGAAGTTTTGGGATAGTGTTCTGTGGACAGATGAAACAAAATTAGAACTGTTTGGCCCATGGATCAACGCTATGTTTGGAGGAGGAAGAACAAGGCCTATGAAGAAAAGAACACCTTGCCTATTGTGAAGCATGGCGGGGGGTCAATCATGCTTTGGGGCTGTTTTGCTTCTGCAGGTACAGGGAAGCTTCAGCGTGTGCAAGGTACCATGAATTCTCTTCAGTACCAGGAGATATTGGATGACAATGTGATGCAGTCCGTCACAAACCTGAGGCTGGGAGACGTTGGACCTTTCAACAGGACAATGATCCAAAGCATACCTCCAAGTCCACTAGAGCATGGTTGCAGATTAAAGGCTGGAACATTTTGGAGTGGCCATCGCAGTCACCTGACTAAATCCGATTGAGAACCTCTGGTGGGACTTAAAGAAAGCAGTTGCAGTGCGCAAGCCTAAGAATGTGACTGAACTGGAGGCTTTTGCCCATGACGAATGGGCGAAGATACCCGTAGATCGCTGCAAGACACTTGTGTCAAGCTATGCTTCACGTTTAAAAGCTGTTATAACTGTAAAAGGATGTTGTACTAAGTACTAAGATTGAATGTCACTTGGGGGTTGAATAAAACTGATAATGATGTGAGCACAGAAAAGACATGTGTTATGTTTTATTATAAATGTTATGTTATATTTGTCTGACCTACACGTGCCTCTTTGATTTAATTGTAAGCAAGATGACTGAATGATCAAAATCAATGTCAAACTGGCCAAAACACTCAATTTTAGTGGGGGTTGAATAATTTTGAACACAACTGTATATACACAGTATCTCACAGAAATGAGTACACCCCTATATACACAGTACCTGACAGCAGTGAATACACCCCTATATACACAGTATCTGACAGCAATGAATACACCCCTATATACACAATATCTGACAGCAGTGAGAACACCCCTATATACACAGTATCTGACGACAGTGAATACTCCCCTATATACACAGTATCTGACAGCAGTGAATACACCCCTATATACACAGTATCTCACAGAAATGAGTACACCCCTATATACACAGTATCTGACAGCAGTGAATACACCCCTATATACACAGTATCTGAAGGCAGTGAATACACCCCTATATACACAGTATCTGATGGCAGTGAATACACCCCTATATACACAGTATCTGACGGCAGTGAATACACCCCTATATACACAGTATCTGACAGCAGTGAGTACACCCCTATATACACAGTATCTGACAGCAGTGAATACACCCCTATATACACAGTATCTGACAGCAGTGAATACACCCCTATATACACAGTATCTGACGGCAGTGAATACACCCCTATATACACAGTATCTGACGGCAGTGAATACACCCCTATATACACAGTATCTGACGGCAGTGAATACACCGCTATATACACAGTATCTGACAGCAGTGAATACACCCCTATATACACAGTATCTGACGGCAGTGAATACACCCCTATACGCACAGTATCTGACAGCAGTGAATACACCCCTATATACACAGTATCTGACAGCAGTGAATACACCTCTATATACACAGTATCTGACGGCAGTGAATACACCTCTATATACACAGTATCTGACGGCAGTGAATACACCCCTATATACACAGTATCTGATGGCAGTGAATACACCCCTATATGCACAGTATCTGATGGCAGTGAATACACCTCTATATACACAGTATCTGACGGCAGTGAATACACCTCTATATACACAGTATCTGACGGCAGTGAATACACCCCTATATACACAGTATCTGATGGCAGTGAATACACCCCTATATGCACAGTATCTGATGGCAGTGAATACACCCCTATATACACAGTATCTGACGGCAGTGAATACACCCCTATATACACAGTATCTGACAGCAGTGAATACACCCCTACATACACAGTATCTGACGGCAGTGAATACACCCCTATAAACACAGTATCTGACGACAGTGAATACACCCCTATATACACAGTATCTGACAGCAGTGAGTATACCCCTATATACGTAGTATCTGACAGCAGTGAATACACCCCTATATACACAGAATCTGACGGCAGTGAATACACCCCTATATACACAGTATCTGACAGCAGTGAGTACACTCCTATATACACAGTGTCTGACAGCAGTGAATACACCCCTACATACACAGTATCTGATGGCAGTGAATACACCCCTATATACACAGTATCAGACAGAACGTGAATACACCCCTATATACACAGTGTCTGACAGCAGTGAGTACACTCCTATATACACAGTGTCTGACAGCAGTGAATACACCCCTACATACACAGTATCTGACGGCAGTGAATACACCCCTATATACACAGTATCTGACAGCAGTGAATACACCCCTATATATACAGAATCTGACAGCAGTGAATACACCCCTATATACACAGAATCTGACAGCAGTGAATACACCCCTATATACACAGTATCTGACGGCAGTGAATACACCCCTATATACACAGTATCTGACGGCAGTGAATACACCCCTATGTACACAGTATCTGACAGCAGTGAGTACACCCCTATATACACAGTATCTGACGGCAGTGAATACACCCCTATATACACAGTATCTGATAGCAGTGAATACACCCCTATATACACAGTATCTCACAGAAATGAGTACACCCCTATATACACAGTACCTGACAGCAGTGAATACACCCCTATATACACAGTATCTGACAGCAGTGAATACACCCCTATATACACAATATCTGACAGCAGTGAGTACACCCCTATATACACAGTATCTGACGACAGTGAATACACCCCTATATACACAGTATCTGACAGCAGTGAATACACCCCTATATACACAGTATCTGACAGCAGTGAATACACCCCTATATACACAGTATCTGACAGCAGTGAATACACCCCTATATACACAGAATCTGACAGCAGTGAGTACACCCCTATATACTCAGTATCTGACAGCAGTGAATACACCCCTATATACACAGAATCTGACAGCAGTGAGTACACCCCTATATACACAGTATCTGACAGCAGTGAATACACCCCTATATACACAGAATCTGACAGCAGTGAATACACCCCTATATACACAGTATCTGACGGCAGTGAATACACCCCTACATGCACAGTATCTGACGGCAGTGAATACACCCCTATATACACAGTATCTGACAGCAGTGAGTGCACGCCTCACATTTTTGTAAATATTTTAGTCTATCTTTTCATGTGACGGCACTGAAGAAATTACACTTTGTTACAATGTAAAGCAGTGAGTGTGCAGCTTGTGTAACAGTGTGAATTTACTGTCCCAAAAAATAACTCAACACTCCACCATTTAATGTCTAAACCGCTGCCAACAAAAGTGACTACACCCCTAAGAGAAAATGTCCAAATTGGTCCCACAGGTCAATATTTTGTGCGGTCCCCAATATTTTCCAGCTGTGCCTTATCCCTCTTGGACATGGAGTCACCAGAGCATGGAGTCACCAGAGTGATGTCGTCCATGACGACATCACGGAGCTGGTGGATTTTAGAGACCTTGCGCTCCTCCACCTTCTGTTTGAGGATGCCCCGCAGATGCTCAATAGGGTTTAGGTCTGGAGACATGCTTGAACAGTCTATCACCTTTACCCTCAGCTTCTTTAGCAAGGCAGTGGTCATTTTGGAGGTCTGTTTGGGGTCGTTGTCATGTTGGAAAACTGCCTTGCGGCCCAGTCTCCTGTGACTGCTCTGCTTCAGTATGTCACAGTATATGTTGGCATTTATGCTTCCCTCAATCAACTGTAGCTCCCCAGTGCCGGCAGCCCCAGACCATGACCCTCCCACCACTTCTGTGAGATAGTGTAGAATTAAAATAATCTCTGGCAGAGGTTTTTGGCAAGGACCCAGACACCCTGTAGCCAATGGGCCCCATAACATGCCATGGGCTGTCACTCCTTTGATGTTGGCCCCTTTACGGGGCACTGATTGGGTTTTTGGAGCTAATTATCAATGATACAGTATGGCCGTCAATCTCACACAATGGGGCATGCCATGGTGGCACACCAGTTTGACTGGCAACTATCTCCTACACCAGTGGATGCCAACCTTGGTCCTCAGTCCCCCTAACAGGTCAGGTTTTAAGGATTCCCTTGGGGAATTGTGGACTGAATCCTGCAATCATTGAGCAGCAAATCATTTCACCTGTGCTCAGGGCCGGACCGGCCTACCGGAATACCGGGAGGAATCCCGGTAGGCTGCCGCAATCTGACACTCACACACTGCAGGGAGGCTACCCACTGAGGCTGCCGTGGCCGCCGGCCCCTCTGTGTGTGTTTGTGTTAGGAAGTGAGGGAGGAGGGCCTGTGCCAGGCTGACAGCTGCTGCCGCACGTGAGTGCCTTCCAGCGAGCACAAGGTGGAAAAGCACGCACGCTGTGTTGGTGCCGGCGCCGCCCCCTCACGTCACACGTGATGCGTGCAGGGCTGGCAGTGTGACAGACCGAGGCCGCGGAGTCATGGAGGAGCGGGCCCTGGAGAGGTGAGCTGGGGCAATATATCCATATGCGAGCCGTGACAATATATCCATGTGCGAGCTGGGGCAATATATCCATGTGCGAGCTGGGGGCAAATATATCCATGTGAGCTGGGGGCAATATTTCCATGTGTGAGCTGGGGGGCAAATATATCCATGTGATACCCTAAAACACAACGCACATTACTGTACAGCTCTGTGATACCCACAAACACACCACATATTACTGTACAGCTCTGCGATACCCTCAAACACACCGCATATTAATGGCCGAATTTGTCACCGAATTGCACCGAATGGTGAATTTCCCCGTTCCCCTGGAAGCATCCTATAGGAGGAGGAGTTGGACTTTGACACAAAAATTACAACAAAAAATCTAATGTGATCCAATAGTAATTTTTTTTCTTGTTTTTTTGGGCTGTTTGTTTATATGATATCGGATTGCACAAAGCCATCTAACATACATCATTCCGAATGTCTGACGCAAGAATTTCCCTGCAGACATATTAGTCAGATGGAAATGGAAACCGACACTGATCTGCGCTGCATACTGTGATGCAATAGTATTATTATTGTCATTTATATAGCGCCAACAGTTTCCGCAGCGCTTTACAATAACCAAAGGGAACGAGATAAACGGACATAGGATGGAAACGTTAGGTGTAGAGGGCCCTGCTCATAGGAGCTTACAATCTAGAGGGATTGGGGTTGAGGAAGACAAGAGGAATTTTACTGGACGGCAAGATCATTGGTGCCAGTGGTTCGGGAACGATGGGGCCATAGAAGCGGCTTCAATCATGTGTGAGTAGGTGAGCAGAGGGATGAGTTGCATCAGTGATGCGGTGCCACTGCTAATCTGAAGAGATGGGTTTCAAGGGATTTCTTGAAGGCCTGAAGATCATGGGAGAGTTTGATAGGGCAAGGCAAGTCATTCCACAGGACCAGAGCTGCCCTTGGAGGCCTTGAAGTCTTGGAGGCGAGAGTTGGCCGTGTGGGTGAATTTTCAGTGATTTAATTAGACAGGTTTCATCATGCGAATCCTATAGGTTTCAACGTAAAAAATATTCCTGTTTTTCTTATATTAATTCTTTTTATTTGCAGCAAAAAGTCTCTTTATGTTTTCGAGAATTTTTTTAGGCATTTTTCGGTGAAATTTTTTATTCGGATTTTTGTTTAACCCCATCACTACAGAGCTCGAGATATCTCGGGCTTCAAAGGCACTGCCTGGTGCCTCGATATCGAGATCTGCTGATCTGCAGCCCAAAAGGAAATTAAATACATTTGCTGCAAACAAATTTTGTTTGCTTTTTGGGCTGCAGAAGGTGCCCCAAAGTTTCAGCCCTGTGGGCATAATGTCCACAGAGCAAAAACTGTAAAATCAGGTGCTGAATGCTGTGAAATATCGGGCTTTCAGCAGCTGATGCGGGGATAAAAAAGAAGTTAATAGACCAGCCGCTCAAACCTCTGTAACTCAGTTTGGCAGTAGATGGCGCCATCTACTGGCCAAAAATAGGTTATTTACAGTAACAGCTATTTATTACTGTAAAATTTATTAAAAATGATTTTACAAAAAAAACACTGGTTTCTGACAATGGATTTTTGGAAAATCACTTTATAGGGGCTCCTCCATATATTCAGGGTGTGTGGGTGTCTTTTTAGGGGCTCCTCCATATATTCCGGGTGTGTGGGTGTCTTTTTAGGGGTTCCTCCATATATTCAGGGTGTGTGGGTGTCTTTTTAGGGGCTCCTCCATATATTCAGGGTGTGTGGGTGTCTTTTTAGGGGTTCTCCATATATTCAGGGTGTGTGGGTGTCTTTTTAGGGGCTCCTCCATATATTCCGGGTGTGTGGGTGTCTTTTTAGGGGTCCTCCATATATTCAGGGTGTGTGGGTGTCTTTTTAGGGGTTCCTCCATATATTCAGGGTGTGTGGGTGTCTTTTTAGGGGCTCCTCCATATATTCAGGGTGTGCGGGTGTCTTTTTAGGGGCTCCTCCATATATTCAGGGTGCGCGGGTGTCTTTTTAGGGGCTCCTCCATATATTCAGGGTGTGCGGGTGTCTTTTTAGGGGCTCCTCCATATATTCAGGGTGTGCGGGTGTCTTTTTAGGGGCTCCTCCATATATTCAGGGTGTGCGGGTGTCTTTTTAGGGGTTCCTCCATATATTCAGGGTGTGTGGGTGTCTTTTTAGGGGTTCCTCCATATATTCAGGGTGTGTGGGTGTCTTTTTAGGGGCTCCTCCATATATTCAGGTGTGTGGGTGTCTTTTTAGGGGTCCTCCATATATTCAGGGTGTGTGGGTGTCTTTTTAGGGGCTCCTCCATATATTCAGGGTGTGTGGGTGTCTTTTTAGGGGTTCCTCCATATATTCAGGGTGTTGGTGTCTTTTTAGGGGTTCCTCCATATATTCAGGGTGTGCGGGTGTCTTTTTAGGGGCTCCTCCATATATTCAGGGTGTGTTGGTGTCTTTTTAGGGGTTCCTCCATATATTCAGGGTGTGTTGGTGTCTTTTTAGGGGTTCCTCCATATATTCAGGGTGTGTGGGTGTCTTTTTAGGGGCTCCTCCATATATTCAGGGTGTGCAGGTGTCTTTTTATGGGCTCCTCCATATATTCAGGGTGTGTGGGTGTCTTTTTAGGGGTTCCTCCATATATTCAGGGTGTGTGGGTGTCTTTTTAGGGGCTCCTCCATATATTCAGGGTGTGTGGGTGTCTTTTTAGGGGCTCCTCCATATATTCAGGGTGTGTTGGTGTCTTTTTAGGGGTTCCTCCATATATTCAGGGTGTGCGGTTGTCTTTTTAGGGGCTCCTCCATATATTCAGGGTGTGTTGGTGTCTTTTTAGGGGTTCCTCCATATATTCAGGGTGTGTTGGTGTGTTTTTAGGGGTTCCTCCATATATTCAGGGTGTGTTGGTGTCTTTTTAGGGGTTCCTCCATATATTCAGGGTGTGCGGGTGTCTTTTTAGGGGCTCCTCCATATATTCAGGGTGTGCGGGTGTCTTTTTAGGGGTTCCTCCATATATTCAGGGTGTGTGGGTGTCTTTTTAGGGGTTCCTCCATATATTCAGGGTGTGTGGGTGTCTTTTTAGGGGCTCCTCTATATATTCAGGGTGTGCGGGTGTCTTTTTAGGGGCTCCTCCTTATATTCAGGGTGTGCGGGTGTCTTTTTAGGGGCTCTCCATATATTCAGGGAGTGTGGATGTCTTTTTAGGGGTTCCTCCATATATTCAGGGTGTGTGGGTGTCTTTTTAGGGGTTCCTCCATATATTCAGGGTGTGTGGGTGTGTTTTTAGGGGTTCCTCCATATATTCAGGGTGTGTGGGTGTCTTTTTAGGGTCTCCTCCATATATTCAGGGTGTGTGGGTGTCTTTTTAGGGGTTCCTCCATATATTCAGGGTGTGTGGGTGTCTTTTTAGGGGTTCCTCCATATATTCAGGGAGTGTGGATGTCTTTTTAGGGGCTCCTCCATATATTCAGGGTGTGCGGGTGTCTTTTTAGGGGCTCCTCCGTATATTCAGGGTGTGTTGGTGTCTTTTTAGGGGTTCCTCCATATATTCAGGGTGTGTTGGTGTCTTTTTAGGGGTTCCTCCATATATTCAGGGAGTGTGGATGTCTTTTTAGGGGCTCCTCCATATATTCAGGGTGTGCGGGTGTCTTTTTAGGGGCTCCTCCGTATATTCAGGGTGTGTTGGTGTCTTTTTAGGGGTTCCTCCATATATTCAGGGTGTGTTGGTGTCTTTTTAGGGGCTCCTCCATATATTCAGGGAGTGTGGATGTCTTTTTAGGGGTTCCTCCATATATTCAGGGTATGTGGGTGTCTTTTTAGGGGCTCCTCCATATATTCAGGGTGTGTTGGTGTCTTTTTAGGGGTTCCTCCATATATTCAGGGTGTGTTGGTGTCTTTTTAGGGGTTCCTCCATATATTCAGGGTGTACGGATTTATAACAAAGCAATAAAACTCCCAGCACTCAGTCTGTAAACTGCAATAAGTGCTGTTAGAAATCTCTTGGTGTTAAATGTAGATATAAATGTAAATCTCTCTTTCAGTGGGTAAATCCCTGCAGAGCGCCGCACTGTTTCGCTGATCCTGTGTGTAAAACAGAAGTTGTCATATAAGAAATGATTCACAGCTTTATTTATAACGTGCATTTTTGTCACAGACACTCACAGTAAATTATCCAAATGAATGCAGCGGAGGATCACGTCCAACAACGGAAAAATACATTTCCTGTGGAAAAATAGTGAAAAAATGTGGAAAAAGTAAAAGTGTTGACATATTCAGATCAGTCCTTATCAAACTGTACCAAGTGGTAATAAACAGGGACCCCCGCTGCCCTCATCATACCACCAGAGCGGATCACCTGCCTCCTCTTCCCTCACGTCATAAGAAATTAAAGGGCCAGCACCACCAAAAAAATGCAATGTCCTTATTGTGTTTATTTGATGTTGCTGATATCTTACACGTGTTTGGTTTTTCGCTTGTATGTTTAGTTAAGAAAATATTTTCCTCTATATGTGTCACTGGGTGCATCCATTGTGTGATATTTTCCTCTATATGTGTCACTGGGCGCATCCATTGTGTGATATTTTCCTCTATATGTGTCACTAGGTGCATCCATTGTGTGATATTTTCCTCTATGTGTCACTGGGTGCATCCATTGTGTGATATTTTCCTCTATATGTGTCACTGGGTGCATCCATTGTGTGATATTTTCCTCTATATGTGTCACTGGGTGCATCCATTGTGTGATATTTTCCTCTATATGTGTCACTGGGTGCATCCATTGTGTGATATTTTCCTCTATATGTGTCTCTGGGCGCATCCATTGTGTGATATTTTCCTCTATATTAGTCACTGGGCGCATCCATTGTGTGATATTTTCCTCTATATGTGTCACTGGGTGCATCCATTGTGTGATATTTTCCTCTATATGTGTCACTGGGTGCATCCATTGTGTGATATTTTCCTCTATGTGTCACTGGGTGCATCCATTGTGTGATATTTTCCTCTATATGTGTCACTGGGTGCATCCATTGTGTGATATTTTCCTCTATATGTGTCACTGGGTGCATCCATTGTGTGATATTTTCCTCTATATGTGTCACTGGGTGCATCCATTGTGTGATATTTTCCTCTATATGTGTCTCTGGGCGCATCCATTGTGTGATATTATCCTCTATATTAGTCACTGGGCGCATCCATTGTGTGATATTTTCCTCTATATGTGTCACTGGGTGCATCCATTGTGTGATATTTTCCTCTATATGTGTCACTGGGTGCATCCATTGTGTGATATTTTCCTCTATGTGTCACTGGGTGCATCCATTGTGTGATATTTTCCTCTATATGTGTCACTGGGTGCATCCATTGTGTGATATTTTCCTCTATATGTGTCACTGGGTGCATCCATTGTGTGATATTTTCCTCTATATGTGTCACTGGGTGCATCCATTGTGTGATATTTTCCTCTATATGTGTCACTGGGTGCATCCATTGTGTGATATTTTCCTCTATATGTGTCTCTGGGCGCATCCATTGTGTGATATTTTCCTCTATATTAGTCACTGGGCGCATCCATTGTGTGATATTTTCCTCTATATGTGTCACTGGGTGCATCCATTGTGTGATATTTTCCTCTATATGTGTCTCTGGGCGCATCCATTGTGTGATATTTTCCTCTATATTAGTCACTGGGCGCATCCATTGTGTGATATTTTCCTCTATATTAGTCACTGGGTGCATCCATTGTGTGATATTTTCCTCTATATGTGTCACTGGGTGCATCCATTGTGTGATATTTTCCTCTATATGTGTCACTGGGCGCATCCATTGTGTGATATTTTCCTCTATATGTGTCACTGGGTGCATCCATTGTGTGATATTTTCCTCTTTATTAGTCACTGGGTGCATCCACTGTGTGATATTTTCCTCTATATGTGTCGCTGGGTGCATCCATTGTGTGATATTTTCCTCTATATGTGTCACTGGGTGCATCTATTGTGTGATATTTTCCTCTATGTGTCACTGGGTGCATCCATTGTGTGATATTTTCCTCTATATGTGTCACTGGGTGCATCCATTGTGTGATATTTTCCTCTATATGTGTCACTGGGTGCATCCATTGTGTGATATTTTCCTCTATATGTGTCACTGGGCGCATCCATTGTGTGATATTTCCTCTATATGTGTCACTGGGTGCATCCATTGTGTGATATTTTCCTCTATATGTGTCACTGGGCGCATCCATTGTGTGATATTTTCCTCTATATGTGTCACTGGGCGCATCCATTGTGTGATATTTTCCTCTATATGTGTCACTGGGTGCATCCATTGTGTGATATTTTCCTCTATATGTGTCACTGGGTGCATCCATTGTGTGATATTTTCCTCTATATGTGTCACTGGGTGCATCCATTGTGTGATATTTTCCTCTATATGTGTCACTGGGTGCATCCATTGTGTGATATTTTGTGTTGTATCTTTCCATCACTTGCTCCTCAATGTGTGGCTTTGGCCATAGAATGGAGTGAATGGGTCAGAAGTCCAAAAAGAAACGACTTCTAAGGACTCCATTGTGTGCAATATATGCAAATTACAACACCAGGGTGAGTGTAAAGTGTTGTCAGCCCACTATCAGGTCTTATTGAGCTGCCATCTCTTTTGTCAGGTAGCCTAGACCTCACAGTAGATCCCCTGCAGCATTATCTAAATATTCTCTTCCCACCCCGTTGCCTCTGCACTACTGATTTATCCTATACCACAACTGTAAATCGAGACTTGCCATAAGATTTTGGTAAATGTTGCATCATGGGAAAAATCTACAAAACAGAAACAGGAGATAAAAAAAAAACAATTTTATTTTTTGCTTCTTCCAGGCAATAACTTCCTTCAAAGCGAAAAAAAATCAGCAGAATGGGTTTTATAATTTTTATTTATAATGTGCTTTTGTAATGGACAAGTAATCTAGTTACAGCTTATGTTAGTAGTAGTGTTCCTTTATAAATATATACTGAAACACCCCCCCCCCCCACCATGGCCAGGCCCGGACCGTGACACACTCCCCATTAGAAGTGCATCGACCAGGACTGGGGGATGTAATAAATTTAAACCCCTAGAGGGCGGTTGGGGTCCCTGGTGAATAACACAGACGGGTCGTGGGATCAGGCGTTTATTATTATTGCATTTTTTTTTGTACATGGATCACGCATTGCGATTCCAACCGAGCCTGACGCTGCAGGTCCAAGCCTCTCCTTACACTCATGGGTGAATGTGCGCGACGCTGGGGAGCGGTATCCTCTATCCATTCACTTCAGCAAAAATCCCCCTGGAAATACAAGAATAATTCCCATTGTATTAAGCGAGTCCCGAGTTTTTTCCCACGTGGAGAGACTCATATAAAATACCTGGAGTGCTGAATCACTCCGCGACGAGTCACGGCAAGCTGGCAAACGGCGGCAGAGATTATTCTGACACCGGTTCATCTCAGCTGGTTTTACTCCTCCAGCAGATAAAGGGGCATTTTAACCTAAACTTCTCAACTCACCGTAAGTGAATAAGGATCCTGGGAAGATCTGTGAAGCGACGCAGTGTCGAACACGTGTCAGGAGGATGTGCGGTGACATGTGACAGGAAGTCCCTGACGGCGTATTGAATGGTATCCTATGGAAACCACGATGACGCCTCATGGTCGCTTCCGAAATGGACCCAATAAAACCGATGCCGGATAGTAGAAGACTCTCCAGTTTGGACGCTTCACAATTCAATGCCTTGCGTTGCTTTTGGAAAAGTTTTTCAGGCGCAATCAAAAAATTTCTGGGTCACTTGACCATTTTTGATTGCTCCCGAATTGTGCCACTTTTGGAAGCTTTACATTTTTAGGGTTAGGGTTACATTTAGGGTTAGGGTCTGTAATTAGAGCTAGGTAACTATTTGTTCTTGTTTTAGGGTTACATATAGGGTTAGATTTAGGGTTAAGGTCTGTATTTAGGGCTATGTTACTATTGCTGCTTGTTTTAGGGTTATATTTAGGGTTAGGGTCTGTAATTAGAGCTAGGTAACTATTTAATCTTGTTTTAGGGTTAGGGTTACATATAGGGTTAGATTTAGGGTTAAGGTCTGTATTTAGGGCTAGGTTACTATTGCTGCTTGTTTTAGGGTTACATTTAGGGTTAGGGTCTGTAATTAGAGCTAGGTAACTATTTGTTCTTGTTTTAGGGTTAGGGTTACATATAGGGTTAGAGTTAGGGTTTCATTTAGGGTTAAGGTCGGAAATCACTATTTAACAAATGTTCACTCTATTATGCCGAATTTGGAGCCGCCGAAGCAGTTATCGTACGTCGGTAAAAAGCACCGAAATGCGCCAATAACCGCCGACTTGGTGTTTGGCGAAATTTCACCAAACTAGGAAAAAAAAATGAAGTCTCCTGTTTTAGTAATAGCAGCTTAAATGGATAAAAATGTAGTAAAATGTGTCTAAATAATAAAAAAGGCCTTTAAAAATAATGAAGGGTATGTCACAAAATAAAGTGTTTCGGAAAATAAAAAAATCTCAGGCTCGGGTCAGATGAGCGCATTCTGTGCGGACTTTGCGTCTGTGCACGACGGACATACTTTCTGACTGACGACAAGGTAGTGGCCACACGGTCCATTTCTGTGACTGACGTTTTTTTTGACGGATGTAGAAGGGAAATAAATTAATATGAAAAAACATTTTGACCGTCAAAAATGCTGGGCGTATAAATGCAGTCCGTCTGACCACGTTCCATCACTCACACACAAAGCTATGCAGACGTTGCGGACGCAGCGCACCCTGTGCGTCCGTTCTAGCGGATTTACGTTCTTGCCTAACCTGCGTCCGTTTGCCGCGTCCGTTATGCGCCTGCAGTTCCGTGTGGACGTACTTAGTGTGTGGGTCTCAATTGGTCATAATTATATGCTACAACGGACGCACAAATGTGCGGCAACACGGACGTGATCAGTGCGCTCGTCTGACCCCAGCCTAAAATGTCATCTAAAAAAAAAATACAAAAAGGTGTTTTAAAGAAATACGAAAAATGAAAAGCGTTTCTGCAAAAAATAAAAAGCATAAACGGCCTTAAAAAAGTTACAGATGTTCAATTTCTTACATTGAATCCTATGCGATTCGCCTGTTTAAACTTGAAACTCCAGAAATCAGGGAATTTTGCCGTAATTTTAGTGCAATTCGATGTTCCATGAACAGGAGACACGACAGTCTTGTATGGGACAATTTCGGTGCCGCCAAATTGCTGCGAATTGCACCGTATATCACCGTCGATTCGCCCGTATTTGGCAAATTTACATCTTAGTGAATAGAAGAATTGCCCTGACATTGCACCAAACGGTGAAATTTACCATTCTGGGCCAATACACAGGTTAGTGAATAACCCCCTTCTATTAACCCCTGGAGGCTTCTAGTTTTGGCTGATGTGGTCGCATTAATTCCACCAACCCTGCACTTTACTCCCCGTCCCGACATTATGATCTAGTTTTACACACGCACTGATACAATGAAGCATTTTCCTGTTTGTATCATGAAGGGACGCTGAGCTTTGTATCCTCAGGAGGGGAATTTCCTGAGCGCGATATAGATTGTGCCTGCGAGCCATGGATTCGCCACGGCGGGCCTGTCCCTTTTAGATGTTCTTTGTAGTGCTCATGCGGTGGCCACGCGTGTCCTGAGAATGCTTGTGCATTGATGTTTTTTTCGTGCCTTCAGCAAAGATATTAACGAGTGACTAAAGGGATGCGTTGAGCACCACGACCACTTCTGCTTTTTGCAGCTTCTGCACTTGTTTCTCTATATGGACTTGGTCCCTTCAGCCATATACACAGTGTCCAGCTTTAATTTCATTGACCGCTGGTACTTTCTTTAATTCCTGGATTTTCTTAATGTACTGTAGCAAAGTCTTGGTTTAAATAAAGACTCGGAGGCGAATATTTGCATTATTCTCTCTTTGCTCTAAAACCTCACAGCAAAGAAAAAAATCATATATTCATAGAAAATAATTCCTAACTACAGCGGCGTAACAAGGCACCTCCCCTTCGCACCAACCAATGTCGTCCCTGTTCCTAGGACAAAGGGTCTTCTGCTTTCTAATCTTTCCATGCATTAATGTGATTGGACTGGCAGGTTGTCCAGCCTCTGTATCTGTCACAAACCATCACAAGACCTGTTCACAACGCACCACAATTCCGTGTAATCTTGGTGCTTTGCATATTACCGTAGCTTGTTTCAGAGCACTTCAGCAATTCCATTTCGCCAAAAATATGGTGAATTCACTATTTAGCCAATGGTCACCGTATCTTGCCGAAATTGGAGTCACCGAAGTTGTTACTGGATGTTGGCGAAAACCACCGAATTGCACTAAAGTTGCCTCAGTGTATTCCAGTGGCGTAGCGTGGGGGGGGGTGTGGGGGGCCGTGGCCCGGGCGCAGTTTTGTTAGGGGCGCATTTGCGCCCCTAAAACTGGCCCGGGGGTTGAGGGGACCCAGATGCCGGGCAGCGCGAGAGTGCCTGCCCGGTCCTAAACAGTCCGTCCTGTTAAAGGGGAGGCGGCTGCGTGCAGGTGCAGCCGGTCACGTGGTCCGGCTAATCAGGTGGTACTGAGTCTCTGTACCACCTGACTGGCCGGACCACGTGACCTGCGCACGCACGCAGCCGACTCCACTTCAACAGGACGGACTGTTCAGGACCGGGCAGGCACTCTCGCGCTGCCCGGCATCTGGATCCCCTCAATCCCTGCCGGAGCTGACCCGAGTGTCCAGGTGAGAGCTGGGGCAAATCCATGTGAGAGCTGGGGCAAATCCATGTGCTGGGGCCTGGGCAAATCCATGTGCTGGGGCCTGGGCAAATCCATGTGAGAGCTGGGGCAAATCCATGTGCTGGGGGCAAATCCATGAGTTGGGGGCAAATCCATGAGTTGGGGGCAAATCCATGAGCTGGGGGCAAATCCATGAGCTGGGGGCAAATCCATGAGTTGGGGGCAAATCCATGAGCTGGGGGCAAATCCATGAGTTGGGGCAAATCCATGAGCTGGGGGCAAATCCATGAGCTGGGGGCAAATCCATGTGAGAGCTGGGGCAAATCCATGTGTGAGCTGGGGTAAATCCATGAGCTGGGGGCAAATCCATGTGAGAGCTGGGGCAAATCCATGTGTGAGCTGGGGCAAATCCATGTGTGAGCTGGGGCAAATCCATGTGAGAGCTGGGGCAAATCCATGTGTGAGCTGGGGCAATATCCATGTGTGAGCTGGGGCAAATCCATGTGCTGGGGCCTGGGCAAATCCATGTGAGAGCTGGGGCAAATCCATGTGAGAGCTGGGGCAAATCCATGAGCTGGGGGCATATCCATGAGCTGGGGCAAATCCATGAGCTGGGGGCAAATCCATCAGCTGGGGGCAAATCCATGAGTTGGGGCAAATCCATGAGCTGGGGGCAAATCCATGAGTGGGGACAAATCCATGAGCTGGGGGCAAATCCATGAGTGGGGGGCAAATCCATGAGCTGGGGGCAAATCCATGAGTTGGGGGCAAATCCATGAGCTGGGGCAAATCCATGAGTTGGGAGCAAATCCATGAGCTGGGGGCAAATCCATGAGTTGGGGCAAATCCATGAGCTGGGGGCAAATCCATGAGCTGGGGGCAAATCCATGAGTTGGGGGCAAATCCATGTGAGAGCTGGGGCAAATCCATGTGTGAGCTGGGGTAAATCCATGTGTGAGCTTGGGCAAATCCATGTGTGTGAGCTGGGGCAATATCCATGTTGAGCTGGGGCAATATCCATGTGTGAGCTGGGGCAAATCCCATGAGCTGAGGCAATATCCATGTGAGAGCTGGGGCAATATCCATGTGTGAGCTGGGTCAATATCCATGTGAGAGCTGGGGCAATATCCATGTGAGAGCTGGGGCAATATCCATGTGTGAGCTGGGGCAGTATCCATGTGTGAGCTGGGGCAATATCCATGTGAGAGCTGGGGCAATATCCATGTGTGAGCTGGGGCAGTATCCATGTGTGAGCTGGGGCAATATCCATGTGAGAGCTGGGGCAATATCCATATGTGAGCTGGGCAATATCCATGTGAGAGCTGGGGCAATATCCATGTGTGAGCTGGGGCAATATCCATGTGTGAGCTGGGGCAATATCCATGTGTGAGCTGGGCAATATCCATGTGAGAGCTGGGGCAATATCCATGAGTGAGCTGGGGCAATATCCATGTGAGAGCTGGGGCAATATCCATGTGTGAGCTGGGGCAATATCCATGTGTGAGCTGGGCAATATCCATGTGTGAGCTGGGGCAGTATCCATGTGAGAGCTGGGGCAATATCCATGTGTGAGCTGGGGAAGTATCCATGTGAGAGCTGGGGCAATATCGATAACGTGTCCACAGGTTGGGGGGGGGCGCACAATTCTTGGCTGGCCCCGGGCGCTGACAACCCACGCTACGCCACTGGTGTATTCCAAAGAAGTAAAAATATATACAGGGTTATTCAAAGAGATCCGAATTGTAGCCGAAAGGTAACCGAACAGTGAAATTCAGCGTACGGTTACCTTTCTTGGCCATTCGGCTATTCAGAGAGCAGGCAGTTCGCCAAATGCTGGCGAATTGCCTGCACATACGGTGCCTGTTCGTTGCCTGTTCGAGGGCAGTGAAATCCCCATAGAGAAGCAATGCTTTGTCTATTCAGAGAACACAAACCTGCAGTGAAAAGTTGCCGAATTGCCCTGCCATTCGGTTGTTTCATTCGACAGGTTTTTTCAGGCGAATCCCATAGGCTTCAATGTTAAAAATATTCCCGTTTTAATCCAATATCTAATAAACCGTTGATTATTTTATTCTGCAGCAAAAAGTCTCTTTATTTATAGATTTTTTAGGATCTTTTAGGCATTTTTTGGGATTTTATTGCGAAAAGTTTTGTTTGTTTTTTTTTTAAATCGTATTTTCTTTTTTTCTGTAACAGCCCTTTTTATTATCATTCATTGGATTTTATATGTAAATTTCAGACATTTTCGTTCTGTAGTTTTTTTGCAAACAGCGTTTCACTTTTCAAACATTCAAGCGTACTGTTTTTTTTTTATTCTCTCCATTCGTCTGAGGTGTCGGGTTTTTCCGGCGGCTGCTCTGCGCCCTGATCGGCGCTGCTCGGGTTTCTCCGGCGTGTTCAGCGGGGTTAATCCAGAGGTTTTTGCGGGTTTTGGTGTGCGTTCGCCAGGTTTTGCGGTGAGTGTTCGTTGGGTTGGCGGCGGCTTTTCCCTGCGCTTCGACGGCCCTGTGGTGCTTGCTGAATACACCGCAGTGTTGCCGAAATGGGATCGCTGAATCGCACCGAATTGAAGAGAACGAAAAGTCACCGAACGTGCGGTGACTTTTCAATTCTCTTTGAATAAACCTGATATATATATACTCCAATAGAAGTTTAAATTGATAAAAAGTATTAAAATGTGTCTAAATAATAGGAAAGGTCCTTTAAATTTTTTTTATTAAATTGCCTGCAAAAAAATAATTATTAAAAAAATGCTTTTAAAAATACAAAAAGCTTCTAAAATTGAAAAAAAATAAGAAAGCGTTTTGTAAATAATGAAAATTTATTAATGGTCTTTTATAAAATAAATAAATAAAATATATTAAATTTTTACATTGAAACCTACAGGATTCTCCTGTTTAAGGCTAGGGTCAGACTGAGGCAGTGCGAACGCGCGTTCTGGCGCACTTAATCACGGCCGTGCTAGCAGCAGATGCCGGGCAATGACGCCCAATATACGAAGTACGGTCGCACAAAAGTCCGGCTGCGCAACGCAAGTGGAAAATGAACGCATTTTTTTCGAGAGTTAAACCGCTAGTACTGACGTACAGAGTGCGCTGCGTCCGCTAGCGGCGTGTGTGCGTGATTAGGAGACGTCAGACGCTGCTAATGTCCGGCCAACATAACGTCCAGACGCAAGAAGTGTTTTATCGATGATCCGTACAAAATCACGGATGAAACTGCGCATAGTATGACCGCTATTGCGTATTCCGTGAACAAATACGTCCATTCTTCGAACGCACATTTTCACGGACAACGTGAAAAATGCGTTAGTCTGACCATAGCCTAAACCTGTCGAATTGTTACATAGAATATCAGGGTATTTCAGTGCAATTCAGCGTTCTTTGAGTAGAAGACACTATAGTCTTCTGTGGAGCAATTTCGGTGGCGCTGAATTGTGGCAAATTGCTCCGTATTTGGAGAATTGACAGCTTTGTGAATTGACGAATTGCACCGAACGATGAAATTCACCGTCAGCCAAAAGCTTGGCGAATAACCCCTCAAGCGCTGTATGGAGCGGTGGAGTGTGCTCCACAAAAGACCACAAGCCTTGCTTTCCTGGTACACACAGGACACTGCAAACATGCTGCCATCAGCCCCCACTATCAAACCGTGTAATTGAGGGTAATTAAATGTATCATTAACGAGATGCTCTACGCACCATGATCACTTTAAAGTGGTCAGGCTCGTGGAGTCCCCCAATACACACACAGCTTTCCCCCCTTCTTCTGGTGAGATTTTGGAAAAATCACTGTGTGAGGTGGAGGAGATTCCTCCTCCCACAAACATTTCACCAGGCAGCCGGGATTTAGAATTTCCCGGCTCCTGGTCAACAAATCGGTCACTGATGATGTCAGCATGCTCAGTATGCTGACATCATCCTGCCTCTGTCCGCTTGCAGTAGTGAGCGTCCTGCGAGACGACACGTGTTAGCAGCACCTGCTTAATTATTTAAGGGGTTAAAGGGGGGGGGGTTCCAGCAGAAAATTATTCTTTTTTTCAAAAGTGCGTTTTTCTCCGTTAGAATGTCTGACCTCAAAAATTCTGTCACTCAGGCTTTAGGACCTGCTCATGTGGCAGAGTGTTACCCCGCGTCTCGCACCCAGAACGTCCCCTCTGCCTGAAATTCAATCCTCGGGGATCCTCACCCTATGGGAGTCGCGTTTCTGTAACGAGCGGATTTTCCCCGAGCACAACTGAACGATGCGGGAAATCCGGCGAATAAACAGCGACACGAGAGGGGTGAAAAGGGGTCAGAAACTCATTAACATGGAGAGGAGGGAGGGCGAGCGCTTACCTATGGAAAATACACATGGCATTAGCTTCTGGAAAATTCTGCCATAGGGTCACAGCGTTTATTATCAAATGGAATAATAATCTCATATATAGCTCCCGGTGTCCCTGACTGGCAGACAGTCCCTTCATTCCTCTTATCTCTCCTAATGTCCCTCATTTTAGGGGATCCTCCATATATTCAGGGTGTGCGGGTGTCTTTTTAGGGGTTCCTCCATATATTCAGGGTGTGCGGGTGTCTTTTTAGGGGTCCTCCATATATTCAGGGTGTGGCGGGTGTCTTTTTTAGGGCTCCTCCATATATTCAGGGTTGCGGGTGTCTTTTTAGGGGCTCCTCCATAATATTCAGGGTGTGCGGGTGTCTTTTTAGGGGCTTCTCCATATATTCAGGGTGTGTGGGTGTCTTTTTAGGGGCTCCTCCATATATTCAGGGTGTGTGGGTGTCTTTTTTAGGGGTTCCTCCATATATTCAGGGTCTGCGGTGTCTTTTTAGGTGCTCCTCCATATATTCAGGGTGTGGGGTGTCTTTTTAGGGGCTCCTCCATATATTCAGGGTGTGCGGGTGTCTTTTTAGGGGCTTCTCCATATATTCAGGGTGTGTGGGTGTCTTTTTAGGGCTTCTCTATATTCAGGGTGTGTGGGTGTCTTTTTTAGGGTTCTCCATATATTCAGGGTCTGCGGGTGTCTTTTTAGGTGCTCCTCCATATATTCAGGGTGTGCGGTGTCTTTTTTAGGGCTCCTCCATATATTCAGGGTGGTGGTGGGTCTTTTTAGGGGTTCCCCATATATTCAGGGTGTGTGGGTGTCTTTATAGGGGCTCCTCCATATATTCAGGGTGTGGGGTGTCTTTTTAGGGGCTCCTCCATATATTCAGAGGTGTGTGGTGTCTTTTTAGGGGCTCCTCCATATATTCAGGGTGTGTGGGTGTCTTTTTTAGGGCTCCTCCATATATTCAGTGTGTGCGGGTGTCTTTTTAGGGGCTCCTCCATATATTCAGGGTGTGCGGGTATCTTTTTAGGGGTCCTCCATATATTCAGGGTGTGTGGTATGTTTTTAGGGGCTCCTCCCTATATTCAGGGTGTGTGGGTGGTTTTTTAGGGGTTCCTCCATATATTCAGGGTGTGCGGGTGTCTTTTTAGGGGCTCCTCCATATATTCAGGGTGTGCGGGTGTCTTTTTTAGGGGTTCCTCCATATATTCAGGGTGTGTGGGTGTCTTTTTTAGGGGTTCCTCCATATATTCAGGGTGTGTGGGTGTCTTTTTAGGGGCTCCTCCATATATTCAGGGTGTGTGGGTGTCTTTTTTAGGATCTCCTCCATATATTCAGGGTGTGCAGATGTCTTTTTAGGGGCTCCTCCATATATTCAGGCAATGCAGGTGTCTTTTTAGGGGTTCCTCCATATATTCAGGGTGTGTGGGTGTTTTTTTAGGGGTTCCTCCATATATTCAGGGTGTGTGGGTGTCTTTTTTAGGGCTCCTCCATATATTCAGGGTGTGCGGGTGTCTTGTTAGGGGTTCCTCCATATATCAGGTGGTGCGGGTGTTTTTTAGGGGCTCCTCCATATATTCAGGGTGTGTGGGTGTCTTTTTAGGGGCTCTCTCCATATATTCAGGGTGTGTGGGTTGGTTTTTTTAGGGGCTCCTCCATATATTCAGGGTGTGCGGGTGTCTTTTTGGGCTTCTCCATATATTCAGGGTGTGTGGTGTCTTTTTAGGGGCTCCTCCATATATTCAGGGTGTGTGGGTGTCTTTTTAGGGGTTCCTCCATATATTCAGGTCTGGCGGGTGTCTTTTTAGGTGCTCCCCATATATTCAGGGTGTGCGGGTGTCTTTTTAGGGGCTCCTCCATATATCAGGGTGGCGGGTGTCTTTTTAGGGGCTTTCTCAATATATTCAGGTGGGATGTGGGTGTCTTTTTAGGGCTTCTCCAATATATTCAGGGTGTGTGGTGTCTTTTTAGGGGTTCCTCCATATATTCAGGGTCTGCGGGTGTCTTTTTAGGTGCTCCTCCATATATTCAGGGTGTGCGGTGTCTTTATTAGGGCTCCTCCATATATTCAGGGTGGTGGGTGTCTTTTTAGGGGTTCCTCCATATATTCAGGGTGTGTGGGTGTCTTTATAGGGGCTCCTCCATATATTCAGGGTGTGTGTGGGTGTCTTTTTTAGGGCTCCTCCATATATTCAGGGTTGTGGGTGTCTTTTTAGGGGCTCCTCCATATATTCAGGGTGTGTGGGTGTCTTTTTAGGGGCTCCTCCATATATTCAGTGTGTGGGTGTCTTTTTAGGGGCTCCTCCATATATTCAGGGTGTGCGGGTATCTTTTTAGGGGCTCCTCCATATATTCAGGGTGTGTGGGTATGTTTTTAGGGGCTCCTCCCTATATTCAGGGTGTGTGGGTGTGTTTTTAGGGGTTCCTCCATATATTCAGGTGTGCGGGTGTCTTTTTAGGGGCTCCTCCATATATTCAGGGTGTGCGGGTGTCTTTTTAGGTCCTCCATATATTCAGGGTGTGTGGGTGTCTTTTTAGGGGTTCCTCCATATATTCAGGGTGTGTGGGTGTCTTTTTAGGGGCTCCTCCATATATTCAGGGTGTGTGGGGTGTCTCTTTTTAGGATCTCCTCCATATATTCAGGGTGTGCAGATGTCTTTTTAGGGGCTCCTCCATATATTCAGGGTGATGCAGGTGTCTTTTTTAGGGGTTCCTCCATATATTCAGGGTGTGTGGGTGTCTTTTTAGGGGTTCCTCCATATATTCAGGGTGTGTGGGTGTCTTTTTAGGGGCTCCTCCATATATTCAGGGTGTGCGGGTGTCTTGTTAGGGGTTCCTCCATATATTCAGGGTGTGCGGGTGTTGTTTTTAGGGGCTCCTCCATATATTCAGGGGTGTGGGTGTCTTTTTAGGGGCTTCTCCATATATTCAGGGTGTGTGGGTGTGTTTTTAGGGGCTCCACCATATATTCAGGGTGTTTGGGTGTCTTTTTAGGGACTCCTCCATAAATTCAGGGTGTGCGGGTGTCTTTTTAGGGGCTCCTCCATATATTCATGGTGTGCGGGTGTCTTTTTAGGGGCTCCTCCATATATTCAGGGTGTGCGGGCAGTAGCGTCGCTAGGTGGGGGCGGGGTTGCGGCCCGCACCAGGTGTCACCCGCCCTTAGGGTGACACCAAAGCGCGGTGGGCAGAGGGGGGGTGGCAGCCCCTTCTAGTTTGGGGGGGCTTCCAAGCGCTCCCCCCCGAGAAGATCCTGCTCGCGAGATCGCGGCTGGCTGGTGTATAGAACCCCAGGCCAGCGGCAGATATTCATGCTGGCGGCCGCACGTAGGAGGAAAAAGCACGTGGCAGGATCTAATTGGGGGAGCAGACAGGAGGTGAGAGCTGGGGCAAATATACCCATATGAGCTGGGGCAAATATACCAATATGAGCAGGGGGCCAAATATACCCATATGAGCTGGGGCAAATATACCCATATGAGCTGGGGGGCAAATATACCCATACGAGCTGGGGGGCCAAATATGACCATGTGTGAGCTGGTCTCGGGCAACATATCCATGTGTGAGCTGGTCTGGGGCAATATATCCATGTTTGAGCTGGTCTGGGATAATATATCCATGTGTGAGCTGGTCTCGGGCAACATATCCATGTGTGAGCTGGTCTGTGGCAATATATCCATGTTTGAGCTGGTCTGGGGTAATATATCCATGTGTGAGCTGGTCTCAGGCAACATATCCATGTGTGAGCTGGTCTGTGGCAATATATCCATGTTTGAGCTGGTCTGGGGTAATATATCCATGTGTGAGCTGGTCTGGGGTAATATATCCATGTGTGAGCTGGTCTGGGGCAATATAGTCATGTGTGAGCTGGTCTGGGGGCAATATATCCATGTGTGAGCTGGTCTGGGGCAATATATTCCATGTGTGAGCTGGGGGCAATATATCCATATGTGAGCTGGGGCACTATATATCCATATGTGAGCTGGGGCAATATATATCCATGGGTTAGCTGCTGGGGGCAATATATAATTGTGAGCTGGGGCAATATATCCATATGTGAGCTGGGGGTAATATATCCAGAGCTGCTGGGGGCAATATATATCCATGTGTGCTTTCACTGCCTTCGAACAGGCACCGTACTTGCTGGCAGTTGGCAAAAATTTGTGTGTGAGCATAGGAGAGAGCTCCACAGCAATAAACCTCACAGTAATGTGCGCTGTGTGTATGAGCATTCAGTATTATATGGGAGTACTGATTTATGAGTAAGAGTAGTTAAAAAAAATCTGTGCGGGTGTCTTTTTAGGGGCTCCTCCATATATTCAGGGTGTGAGGGTGTCTTTTTGAGGGTTCCTTCATATATTCAGGGTGTGCGGGTGTATTTAGGGTTCTCCTCCATATATTCAGGGTGTGTGGGTGTCTTTTTAGGGGCTCCTCCATATATTCAGGGTGTGAGGGTGTCTTTTTGAGGGCTCCTTCATATATTCAGGGTGTGTGGGTGTCTTTTTAGGGGTTCCTCCATATATTCAGGGTGTGTTGGTGTCTTTTTAGGGGCTCCTCCATATATTCAGGGTGTGCGGGTGTCTTTTTGAGGGCTCCTTCATATATTCAGGGTGTGCGGGTGTCTTTTTAGGGGCTCCTCCATATATTCAGGGTGTGCGGGTGTCTTTTTAGGGGTTCCTCCATATGTTCAGTGTGTGCGGGTGTCTTTTTAGGGGCTCCTCCATATATTCAGGGTGTGCGGGTGTCTTTTTAGGGGCTCCTCCATATATTCAGGGTGTGTGGGTGTCTTTTTAGGGGCTTCTCCATATATTCAGGGTGTGCGGGTGTCTTTTTAGGGGCTCCTCCATATATTCAGGGTGTGTGGGTGTCTTTTTAGGGGCTCCTCCATATATTCAGGGTGTGTGGGTGTCTTTTTAGGGGCTCCTCCATATATTCAGGGTGTGCGGGTGTCTTTTTAGGGGCTCCTCCATATATTCAGGGTGTGCGGGTGTCTTTTTGAGGGCTCCTCCATATATTCAGGGTGTGCGGGTGTGTTTTTAGGGGGTTCCCCCTTATATTGAGGGTGTTCGGGAGTATTACAGAGCTGCACAGCAATAAAACTCCCAGCACTGAGTCTGTGAAGTGTAATAAATGCTGAATGTTAATTAGTTACTTCGCTCCAAATCCGGCATCTCAAACTCCGCCCCCAGATGTTTTAGAACTACAGCTCCCATGATGCTCTGGTCATCTATTGCATCGAACGAATTCTGGGAATTGTAGGCAGTCAACATCTGGGGGGCATTAGAATATCCTTTGCCTCAGGCTCCGCCTCCAGCGACATTCCTCGGGACTCTGGAAGGCGAGTGAATCTTTTTAGCTGTGTGTGATGAAAAGAAAGTGGAATAAAAAATGGGGAAGAAGATATGAGGAAGTGATGACGCAGGAGACGCCTGTGAATCTATGAGATCAGAATGGGAAGACACTTGTAATTTGTGAATATTTTCACCATTTACCCTCTTTTATTAATAATCGTAGCCGTACTTTCCTAATGTTAAACACAGAGCTGGAGACCTTACTCTGTGTCTCTATGTGCTGTATGTGCAGGAGCTTTCACTGCTTTAAAGGGTTAATAGGCGTTTGCGCCCGCCCTGGGAAAATCCCTGGGAATATCTCGGCGAGATCAGAATACCGGCCAATGGGAAGCAGAATCACATGAACCAGGACTGGATTTTACACCCACAGAGGGAGGAAGCTGTGAGAGAGGGATCTGTGTTCATTTGCAATTATTCACGAAGCACCAACAGATACTGCAGCGCAGGGTAGAAAATGGTAAAAACACCCAATCTAGCCAGCCTCATACGTGCTTACACGCGATGGGGCCGCCGCAATCCCTTGCCCCCTCAGGCAATTCACATCCACAGAGCCCACTACCATTTCTTATTCTATGGTGGTCTTCGGCTCCTAGTTGGGGGGGGGGTATATATGGTGGTGTACTCTGCTGAGAAGAGAGTGCACTGGTAATTTGCACCCCATCTCCAACTATGCATCTTCTCCTCCAAATTTAAACCCCCACCTGAAAATATTGCTCCCCCTCCAAATATGCACCCCACCTCTAAATATAAACCCAACCTCCAAATACGAACCCCTCCTCTAAATATAAGACCCCACCTAAAAATATAAACCCCCACCCACCTGAAGATATAAACCCCACCTCCAAATACGAACCTGTCCTCTAAATATAAGCCCCACCTAAAAATATAAACCCCGTCCTCCAAATATGAACCCCTCCTCTAAATATAAGCCCCACCTAAAAATATAAACCCCGACCTCCAAATATAAGCCCCCACCTAAAAATATAAACCCGACCTCCAAATATAAGCCCCACCTAAAAATATAAACCCCGTCCTCCAAATATGAACCCCTCCTCTAAATATAAGCCCACCTAAAAATATAAACCCCGACCTCCAAATATGAACCCCTCCTCTAAATATAAGCCCCACCTAAAAATATAAACCCAACCTCCAAATATAAGCCCCACCTAAAAATATAAACCCTGACCTCCAAATATGAACCCCTCCTCTAAATATAAGCCCCACCTAAAAATATAAACCCCGACCTCCAAATATGAACCCCTCCTCTAAATATAAACCTCGACCTCCAAATATAAGCCCCACCTAAAAATATAAACCCGACCTCCAAATATAAGCCCCACCTAAAAATATAAACCCCGTCCTCCAAATATGAACCCCTCCTCTAAATATAAACCTCGACCTCCAAATATAAGCCCCACCTAAAAATATAAACCCCGACCTCCAAATATGAACCCCTCCTCTAAATATAAACCTCGACCTCCAAATATAAGCCCCCACCTAAAAATATATATATTTTTTTTAAAACCGCTTTTTCGTTTTTCTGTTATAGACCTTTTTATTATCATTCATTGGATCTTAAATGTAAACTAACTTTTGCCCGCGGCTTCACTCGCATGGATTTTAGGATTAGGGATGAGCCGAACACTCCCCGAGTTCGGTTCGAAGCCGAACCCGAACTTTCCAAATGGTCGGATCCGAACCCGAGCCCGAACTCGAACCCCATAGAAGTCGATGGGGCTGAAAATTCGGTTTTTAGAGTCCCCTCCAAGAGGGCATATATGCTAGATATTTGCCATAAAAGGTGTATGGGGGTCCGGGTAGTGCCCTGGGGGACAGGAAACAAGGACAAAAAGTAAAAAAAAAAATACGTTTTTAAAGGGACAGTGAGTTTTCCATGAAATAAGGGTTAAAAATAAAAACGAAAAATTCCTTCAAATATCGTGCCTAGGAGGTCCCCATAACCTGCCCGTGAAGTGGCAGATTTCTAGGATGTATAGAAATATGTAAAAAACAAAAAATGACATTTCAAAAGACGGTAAATGCTTTTCCTTTAATCTATCCATAAACAACTGCTTGGGGCGGCAGCCTGTATGAAAAGAGGAGACATTTTCGGACACGCAGAAAAAGTTTACTGATTTTTTTGGCGGTTGAGGCTAGGGTCAGACGAACGCATTTTCACGTTGTCTGTGAAAAAGTGCGTTCGAACGAATGGACGCATTTTTTCACGGAGTACGCGATAGCGGTCATACGATGCGCATTTGCGTCCGTGATTTTGTACGGATCATCAATAAAACACTTTGTGCATCTGGACGTTATGTTGGCCGGACATTAGCAGTGTCTGACATCTCCAATTCACGCACACACGCCGCTAGCGGACGCAGCGCACTCTGTACAACTGTACTAGCGGTTTTACGTTCTCGACAAAATGCGTTCATTTTCCACTTGCGTTGCGCAGCCGGACTTTTGTGCGACGGTACTTCGTATATTGGCCGTCATTGCCCGGCATTTGCTGCTACTACGGCCGTGATTAAGTGCGCCAGAACGCGCGTTCGCACTGCCTCAGTCTGACCCTAGCCGAAAAGCAGGAGAATGACTGGAGAATGGAAAATTCTAGACCAAATAGCTGATTTGGAAAGTGAGAAAAATGGGAGATTTTTTCTGGTTCGGCTATTTTGACCTAGAATTTTCTCTTCAGTCATTCTCCTGAGTTTCACCTTTCTCTGAATAACCCTGTCAGGGTTATTCAGAGAGCGGTGAAGAGCAGGAGAATGACTGGAGAATGGAAAATTCTAGGTCAAAGCAGCCAAACCAGAAAAATTCTCCCATTTAGGCTAGGGTGAGACTAGCGAATTTTTAACGTGCGATTAGGCGCACTTAATCACGGCCGCACTAGCAGCAAATGACGGGCAATGACGGCCAATATACGAAGTACGGTCGCACGAAAGTCCGGCTGCGCAACACAAGTGGAAAATGAACGCATTTTTTCGAGAACGCAGAACCGCTAGTACGGACGTACAGAGTGCGCTGCGTCCACTAGCGGCGTGTGTGCGTGATTTGGAGACATCAGACCCTGCTCATGTCCGGCCAACATAACGTCCAGACACCCAAAGTTTCCTGGTTTGGATCCGTAACAAATAAAGCACAAAAATGCGCATCGTATGACCGTTTTCGCGCATTCCGTGAAAAAATAAGGCAATGCGTTCGGACGCACTTTTTGACGGTTGCTGTGAAAAATGCGTTAGTCTGACCCTAGCCTTATCTCACTTTCCAAATCGGCTATTTGGTCCAGATTGTTCTCTTTTCCTGCCATTCTCCTGGTTTTCACCTTTCTCTGAACAACCCTGAGAGAGAGGTGAAAGCCAGGAGAACTGGCAGGAGAAGAGAACAATCTATACCAAATAGCCAATTTGGAAAGTGAGTTAAATGGAGAATTTTTCTGGTTCGGCTATTTTGACCTAGAATTTTCACTTCTCCAGTTATTCTCCTGCTTTTCACCGCTCTCTGAATAACCCTGTGAATGTTTAATCCCGAGGTGAAAAATAACATTGCTTAAGGCTGGGGTCAGACGAGCGCAGTTATCACGTCCGTGTTGCCGCACATTTGTACGTCCGTGGCAGCATAGCATTCTGACCAATGGAGCCCCACACACGAAGTACGTCTGCACGGAAGTGCGGATGCATGACGGACGCAGCAAACGGACGCAGGTTAGTCAAAAACGTAATACTGCTAGAACAGACGTGCGGAGTGCGCCACGTCCGCAACGTCCGTGTAGCTTTGTATGTGAGTGATGAAACGAGGTCAGATGGACGGCATTTATACGTCCAGCATTTTTGTTTTTTCATTTTAATTTATTTTCCCTGCTACATCAGTCAAAAAATACGTCAGTGAAAAAAACGGACTGTTTGGCCACTACCTTGTTGTCAGTCAGTAAGTACGTCCGTACTGCACGGACGCACAGTCCATACAAAATGCGCTCATCTGACCCTAGCCTTAGATGTTATTTTGAATTTTTTTTCAAACACCAGTTAACCACTTGGCTGCTATGGACGCCAAGTGGTTCTCCTGTGCTATGGACGCGCTGAGCGCGTCCATGCACAGGAGGCAGCAATCCGCCGGATTCCGGTGGATTTCTGTGCCCCCCGGTGCGGGCTGACATCTTGGATGTCAGCCAAGCACTCCGGGACCCCGGCGGAGCAATTAGATGTCATCACGGCGGCGCATGTGCGGAGGAAGCGCCTGAAAGGGAGGGGGGAGGTCCTTCGGACCTCTCTCCCTCCCGATCGCCGGGGGGGCAGAGGGTTAATCCAGGCACCGTTTGGAAGGGCACAGCCTGCCCTTCCAAACGGTGGCTGTGATTAACCCCTGGGGAGCCGGATCACGAATCAGCGCTGAAAAGCGCCGGATCGTGATCCTCTCCTGGAGCTGGCCGACATCTTGGATGTCGGCCAAGCCTCCAGGAACTCCCCCTGAGGACTGGCGTCATCGTGCATAGCACGATGACGCCAGTCCTTGAGTTAACACCTAGCTGCCTCCAATGGTTGAGATAGGGGGTTCCAATGAACCCCCTATCTCCCGATCCGTGGCAGCTAGGGGTTAATGTTTGATATCGTTGGATCAGCCAGAGCATGGCCTTTCCAAGGATACCAAACATGAGCATGAAAAATGTTTTAAAAAATAAATAAAAAATAAATAGAAAAATAAAAATATTTACAAAAAAGTTTTTTTTTGTTTTTGTTTTGTTAATGCAGCAATATTGTTCCCATTTCAATTATAATGTGAACAATAATGCTGCACTAACAATTTTTGTATGCGGTGCGTTTGTTAAAAAAAGTTAAATTTTCCCCAAAAAAAATGTAATGAGACCCCATTTCTAATTTTTTTAACAAGCACATCCCATACAAAATATAACCGCAAATGATCGCATGTTAAAATTTGAAAAAAACACTTTACACATAATAAATTATTGAAAATTCAAATTTTATTGCATTTTTGTTATAATATACAGACATGACATAACGTATACATATAATAATGACACATTATGAATCTACCAAGTCTGCCGGAAAGAACGATATATAATATGTCTGGGTCATATATCAAAATATGGCTACAAAACGCGGTTAAACATGATGAGCGAAAGCGGTAAAAATGACCTCAGCACAGAGGTGTGAAAAGCCTCAGCAGTGAATGGGTTAAATGCAGCATATTAGGATGTTTTAGGGAAATTATTTCTCAAATCTCAATCAGAAGCAGACACCACCCCACCCTCAGTATGGTGTACAATGTATCAAATTGATTACCAGACTAAAAACACCTGGTGTTATGCCCATTTGTGAACAGAGGTCATTTAGAGTTGATAATCTTTCCATGTACACATTAGTTTTTAATTCAATATCTAATAAACCATTGCTTATAATATTCTGCAGTAAAGAGTCTCTTTATTTCTAGATTTTTTAGTATTTTTTTAAGCATTTTCTATAATTTTCTCAAAATTTCTTTTTGTTTTCGAACTCGAACCAAACACACCCAAAAAGTTCGAAATTCGCGAACTTTCGAACGGCCAAAGTTCGGGTCGAACTCCGAACCGTCCGAACCCGAACAGCTCATCCCTATTTAGGATTTGTTAAAATTGTTTTTTGAAAGAAACTTGAGGTTTTTTTGGTCGAACCCCCCTTTCCCCCACTTTAGATTTTTGGAAAATTGTAAAAGAGGTTTTTTTTTTATTTTTCAAGAAGAATATAAGAGCCAAATTTCACACCTGCAACATCTTTGGTTTTTGAAATATAGGTATACTGATAAAGGTATTCACATCCCTTTCCCCCACCCCCCTTAACTGGATATCGAAAAATGGTAAAACATGGGGTTTTTTTGCGCACCACCTGTAATTATAAATGTCTAATAAACCGTTTATTCTTTTAATCTGCAGCAAAAAGTCTCTTTATTTATTGATCTTTTTAGGATCTTTTAGGCATTTTTCAGGATTTTTTTGGGCAATTTGTTTTTCCCATTTTCTTTTTTTTAAAAGCGTTTTTTCTTTTTTCTGTAACAGACCTTTTTAATATCATTCATTCGATTTTATGTGTAAATTCCAGGCATTTCCGTTCAGTAGTTTTTTTGCAAATCAGTTTTGACACTTTCAAATGTATTGTTTGTTTTTTTTACCTGTCCGGAAGCTTGTCGGCTGCGTTTGGCAGCCATATGACAGTTTTGTGGCGGATGTTTGGCAGGTTTGCTGCTGATGTTCGGCGGGTGGGCGATTTGGGTCTGAGGCAGATTTGCGGCGACATTCGGCTGCCGATTCCCTGCAATTCGGGGACCCTGCAGTGAATGGTGGATTCACCACATCATGGGGAAATTTGATTTCCCGAAGTTTGAATGAGAGAGCACTGAAATGTCGGCGACTTTTCGGTGCCCTCTGAATAACCCCCATACTTGGTTGTCTGCTTTATAAAGCTATAATATCTTGTGCGACGCAGTCGGGATTCCTGGTGTATCCCCCGCACTGATTCATATATTCTATTTTCTTCCCCCGTTTCATGATTGTGAAACATAAAATGTGTGATATAAGAACGAGAAGTTTCCCCGGTAATTAAGAGCGCAGCAAGTGCACAGGAAGTATCTTTTTTCTTTCCTTCTTGCGCTGTAGGTGTGAGGAGCATTTTCACACTTTTTATGCACTTTGTTCTCAAACCTACACAATCAGTTTTCATAGAATTTTTGTCATACGATCGCTGTTCGGTTTGTCCCAGGGAAGATAAAATAGCATTTTTTTCTGAGTATATCGATGATGCTATAACTGTTATTAAAACGAGACCAAGATTACATATATTTATTAGACATGTGCACAGCACAAAATTTCGTTTTGAACTAATGGATTAGTCCTAAAATGCAATTTATTTAGTTGCTAAAGAAATTCGTTTTCAGTTCTTTAGTATGAAAACTAATTTCATTCATCCGAAAATCAGTGGATACAATTACCAGGGCTCAAAATTTCCACTCGCCTACTAGCATTTGGCGAGTGGAAATTAAGTGAGGGCGAGTGGAAATTCACACGCAGGCAGCACAATAAATTATTTTGTGCTGCGTACTCCGGTGGTGCCACCATGCAGCTCCCCATCCCCAGGCTGCATGGTGGCAGGGATCAGCTGCCTAACCTGACCAAGCTCAGTCACTGGTAGGGAGGTGGATAGGAGCTTGCCTGCCTCCTCACTCTGCTCACACTGGGGTCTGATGACTGGGTACACATGTATCTGGCGTCTGATGTCAGGGTATCAATGTTATTTTTTAACTTTATTCTAAATAAAACTTTTAACAGTGTAACCTCCATAAGATAATTTAAGGGTGTGTGTTTAGGGGCAGAGTTAAAGGCTGGGTAGGAGTTAAGTGGAGCAACTGGTGGCGAGTAACTCTTATGGCCTGGTTAATAGCTTGGAACCTGAAATTTTGAGCCCTGCAATTACTATTGTAGTGGCTCCTCAGAGGGCTGAGATTGCTGCTTGTTACAGTATCTCTCACTCTCAGCACAATGTGTCAGGCAAAGCTGTTACAGTAACTGACTGCTGCTCATCACAGCCCTCAGAGTTTCCGTAAAACTAGTAAATAATATTTTTATATATAAGAGGTTAGAACAATATTATTTCCTTGTTTTACTGAAACTCTGAGCGCTGTTACAGTCAGTTACTGTAACAGCTGAGCCTGATACATTGTACTGAGAGATAATATAACAAGCTGCCGATCTCAGCGCTCACAGCCACTGGATTTAAAGGGCTAAAAAAAGGCTCCTCTCTGTATAATGTATAGAACATCCTCCTGCATTAATTAATACACCTATCTGTATAATGTAGATAACATCCTCCTGCATTAATTAATACCCCTCTCTGTATAATGTATACAACATCCACCTGCATTAATTAATACCCCTCTCTGTATAATGTATAGAACATCCTCCTGCATTAATTAATGCCCCTCTCTGTATAGAACATCCTACTGCATTGGCATGTGGAGGGTGCAGAACTTCGGAATGCAATGCTTATCCAGCACAGGAGTGAGAACTTTTACTTAAACTTTGTATCTCTGTGGGGGAGACACAAGAATATAAAAGCATGGGCGAGGGAAAATATTAACGTAAATCAGTCTGAAAGCTCAGAAGAGATGACTGGTGCAAATTTATTTTTATAATAAAATAAAGCACTTTAAATCCAGGGAAAACATTCAAATAAATCACACTGAAGGCTCATAATGACAGAGTAACTGTGAGAGCTGGATACTAAATGTATCAGATGTAAAAAAAAACTTTATAACAAGCAGCACTGGGAGAGGAGAGGGACTTTATATAAAACGTTCTATTCAAAATCAGAATAAGCAATATTATAGATGAGGAAAGGGGGATAGTGCTCCTGGATAATATAAAATGTATCAGACCCAAGCCCCTATTATGCAGAGCGGGAGGGGAGATAACACACGTTTTATAAAGTCCCTCTCTTCTCCCAGCGCTGCTTGTTATAAAGGGGTTTTTACTATCCAGCCCTCCTCTGTCATTAGCTTTCAGTGTGATTTATTTGAATGTTTTCCTTCTCCAGCTGCTTTTATCATCTTGTCTGCCTCATAGACATGTAAGAGTTAGGGTTTCCTCTCCTGTGCTGGCTGTCTGTGCTGCGAGTGAGTATTCTGGAGCTCTATCGCTGTCAGATTTTCACGGGAAGGGGTCGGGAAGGATTACGCATACAAACCTTTTCTGTAGCTTTGCGATGTTGCGCTCTTCATTGCTGGTCTCCTTCACTCATCAATGTAATATCACAAAAAGGACTGAAACTAAAATGTAGTGCATTTTATTTTAGTTTCTTTCGTTTTTTGTACTGAGTAGTTTCGTATCTCGAGTCATACGAAAACTAAATTATCCCAAAATTCGGACTAAATCGTTTTAGTACTAAAACTAATGCACATGTCTAATATTTATTATTTTGCTTCTTTATGGCTCTAATGCTGTCCGCGCAATCACTTTCCTGTCTGTTCACTCATTACTTCCTCAGGTGTTTTTGTTCTGTACTGTGATATTGTTATCTATTGATTTGTACCTACACTCTGTAATGTGATACATTATTTCTTTTATTTCTGTTTGCAATTTACTTATTGAATAAAAATATATACATACAGCTAACAAATTATTATTTTTGGTTTTGTATCTCAGAATTAAATAAATTAAAATGTAGACCATTTGAGACAAAAGCGTAAACAGTCGAATTGAACTTTGATCGGAGGTTATGGCTTGAAGTTTAGATTTATGGTTCAACAATTGGTGCATTAATTAGCTGAGCTATCTTAATCAGGCTTGGCAATTCAATAGGGTTGCCCAAACTATACTTCTTCAGGTTTCCCAGTCATTGGTAAGTTTTTTTAAAAGCATGGAAGCTTCTTACTCATTCCCATCCTACTCAGCCAACTACTCAGTCATTCCCATCCCACGAAGCCAACTACTCAGTCATTCCCATCCTACTCAGTCAGCTACTCAGTCATTCCCATCCTACTCAGCCAGCTACTCACTCATTCCCATCCTACTCAGCCAGCTACTCACTCATTCCCATCCTACTCAGCCAGCTACTCACTCATTCCCATCCCACTCAGCCAACTACTCACTCATTCCCATGCTACTCACCAGATCCCATCACTTATTCTCACCTCACTCAGTCAACTACACACACTTTCCCATCCCACGAAGCCAACTACTCAGTCATTCCCATCCTACTCAGCCAGCTACTCAGTCATTCCCATCCTACTCAGCCAGCTACTCACTCATTCCCATCCTACTCAGCCAGCTACTCAGTCATTCCCATCCTACTCAGCCAACTACTCACTCATTCCCATGCTACTCACCAGATCCCAGCACTTATTCTCACCTCACTCAGTCAACTACACACACTTTCCCATCCTACTCAGCCAACTACTCACTCATTCCCATGCTACTCACCAGATCCCAGCACTTATTCTCACCTCACTCAGTCAACTACACACACTTTCCCATCCTACTCAGCCAACTACTCACTCATTCCCATCCCACGAAGCCAACTACTCAGTCATTCCCATCCTACTCAGCCAGCTACTCGGTCATTCCCATCCTACTCAGCCAGCTACTTACTCATTCCCATCCTACTCAGCCAACTACTCACTCAATCCCATGCTACTCACCAGATACCAGCTTTATTCCCATCTCACTTAGCCAACTAAACACCCTTTCTCATCCTACACAGCAAACTACACACTCTTTCCCATCCTACTCAGCCAACAACACACTCATTCCCATCATATTCACAGTACTTATTCCCATCCCACTGAGTCAACTACACACTCATTTCCATCTTACTCATTCTCCTCTTACTCATCTGACAATCAGCATGTATTCCCACCCCACACAGCCAACTACACATTGATTCCATCCTACTCTCCTCTTACTCACCAGACCTCAGTATTATTCCCATCTCCCACAGCCAACTTCACACTCATTCCCATTCTTCTCAACTGACAGTCTGACACTTATTCCCATTCCACTTGACCAACTACACATGTATTCCCGTCCTACTCCCCAGACCTCAGCCCTTAATTCCATCCTACTCAGCAGACACCCCCCACACTCCTTTGCCAATCAGCCAGCCACACACTTCCCTGCCAATTAGACACAAACGCTCCATCCCACTCAGACGACTCCACACAATACTAGGTCACATGGTCAAAACCAAACAATCCATACATACTCCTGTACTACTCAACCACCCCACAAATTCATAGAAGGCGTGAGAATGAAAAATCTTGGTGAGAACCCACACTTTTCTTTTGCGGTCTTGATCCCTAGTTTCATCCTCCCCATTGTGCCTCTTTCACACCCTCCCACCCCTTTTTGCCTTAGGCTCTTTCCTCCCATTGATTGTCTCATTGTCCTATTCTCTAGGTTGAAAGCAGTTGGTGCTATAATAGTTATCTTTTCTCTCGGGCCTATTGGTGGGAATGGGCATGGAGATCCAGTAGCCCCATGGTCGTCCAGTAGCTCCATGGTCATCAAACCCTGTTTTTCCTTGCAATGCATTGTACCTCTATTCTTGTTCTCCGACATCATCCCTGTAACGTCGTCCATGTTGTGCCTCCAAATACCGGCCTCAGATTTTATTCATTTATCATTTTCCTTATTACGCATCTTTATAAAGCCGTCCCCCCCGACCCCTTTGTCTCAAATTCTGCTTTATACATATAGGGCTAAATTACAATCCTAGCAGTAAAACGGGGGCGCTAGGGAGAAAAACTGCGCTCACGGTTTTCCCCCTAGCGTGCCCGTTTTACTGCTAGATTACAAAAAATGTTGCCTGCATTGTTACCGCATGCTAACCCCGGGATGCGCGCGGCAGCAATTAAGCGCATCTGCGCACATCCTCTCAATGGAGTCAATAGGACTCCATTCAGGGGCGGATCCAGGGGGGGGCAACGGGGCAATTGCCCCCCCCGAGATTTGAGCCGGGGACCCAGATGCCGCCGGGCAGCGCAGGAGCGCCTGCCCGGTCCTGAAGAGTGCGTCCTTGTAAAGGGGATGCGGCTGCGTGCAGGCGCAGCCGGTCACGTGGTCCGGCTAATCAGGTGGTACTGAGTCTCTGTACCACCTGACTGGCCGGACCGCGTGACCTGCGCACCCACGCAGCCGCCTCCCCTTTACAAGGACGCACTCTTCAGGACCGGGCAGGCGCTCCTGCGCTGCCCGGCGGCATCTGGGTCCCCTGAACACCGGAGCTGGAGGCCTGGAGCAATATCCAGGTGAGAGCTGGGCAAATCCATGAGCTGGGGGTAAATCCATGAGCTGGGCAAATCCATGAGCAGGGGGCAAATCCATGAGCAGGGGGCAAATCCATGAGCAGGGGGCAAATCCATGAGCTGGGCAAATCCATGACCTGGGGGTAAATCCATGAGCTGGGCAAATCCATGAGCTGGGGGTAAATCCATGAGCTGGGCAAATCCATGAGCAGGGGGCAAATCCATGAGCTGGGCAAATCCATGAGCTGGGGGCAAATCCATGAGCTGGGGGTAAATCCATGAGCTGGGGGTAAATCCATGAGCTGGGCAAATCCATGAGCTGGGGGTAAATCCATGAGCTGGGGGTAAATCCATGAGCTGGGGGTAAATCCATGAGCTGGGGGTAAATCCATGAGCGGGGCAAATCCATGAGCTGGGGGTAAATCCATGAGCTGGGCAAATCCATGAGCTGGGGGTAAATCCATGAGCTGGGCAAATCCATGAGCTGGGGGTAAATCCATGAGCTGGGGGTAAATCCATGAGCTGGGCAAATCCATGAGCTGGGCAAATCCATGAGCTGGGGGTAAATCCATGAGCTGGGGGTAAATCCATGAGCTGGGCAAATCCATGAGCTGGGGCAAATCCATGAGCAGGGGGCAAATCCATGAGCTGGGGGTAAATCCATGAGCTGGGGGTAAATCCATGAGCTGGGGGCAAATCCATGAGCAGGGGGCAAATCCATGACCTGGGGGCAAATCCATGACCTGGGGGCAAATCCATGAGCTGGGGGCAAATCCATGAGCAGGGGGCAAATCCATGAGTTGGGGGCAAATCCATGAGCAGGGGGCAAATCCATGAGCAGGGGGCAAATCCATGAGCTGGGCAAATCCATGACCTGGGGGCAAATCCATGACCTGGGGCAAATCCATGAGCTGGGCAAATCCATGAGCTGGGCAAATCCATGAGCTGGTGGCAAATCCATGAGCTGGTGGCAAATCCATGACCTGGGGGCAAATCCATGACCTGGGGGCAAATCCATGAGCTGGGCAAATCCATGACCTGGGGGCAAATCCATGACCTGGGGGCAAATCCATGAGCTGGGCAAATCCATGAGCTGGGGGCAAATCCATGAGCTGGGCAAATCCATGACCTGGGGGCAAATCCATGACCTGGGCAAATCCATGAGCTGGGGGTAAATCCATGAGCTGGGGCAAATCCATGAGCTGGGGGCAAATCCATGTGTGAGCTGGGGGCTCTCTGCTCCTCTAGATTGTAAACTACTGGGTGCCCTCTGCTCCTCTAGATTGTAAACTCCTGGGTGCCCTCTGCTCCTCTAGATTGTAAGCTCCTGGGTGCCCTCTGCTCCTCTAGATTGTAAACTCCTGGGTGCCCTCTGCTCCTCTAGATTGTAAGCTCCTGGGTGCCCTCTGCTTTTCTAGATTGTAAACTCCTGTGAGCCGGGCCCTCTGCTCCTCTAGATTGTAAGCTCCTATGAGCCGGGCCCTCTGCTCCTCTAGATTGTAAGCTCCTGTGAGCCGGGCCCTCTGTAAATTCTCGTGAGTCGGACTCTCTGCTAAAACACCTTATTTTCTGTCAGTGCCCCTCCCGAGACTAGTCTCTGGATCCGCCCCTGACTCCATTGAAGCAGACGCCGGCAGTCACATGACCAGCCGGATCTCGCCTTGCGAGATCCGGCCGGTCAGCGTAGTGATATGCAGGGAGAGACTGGGGGGACTTTTCCCCCAGTCTTTCCCTGCTCTCGCTGCCCGGAGGAGGTGGTTGGAGCTGCGGTCCTCGCCGTGGGACAGGAGGTGAGTATACCATTTTTTTTAAAAATCTTTTTAGGCTGGTGTTAACGGATTCTGCAGAAGCGGTATCCGTTAACACCAAGTCCTGGCTCTGGCTAACTTTTTGTTAACCGCAGCCAGACATTAATCAGCGTTAGGACTTTGTAATCCAGCGCTGATTAACACTTTGCGCTCCCCATGTTAAGTATAGGGAGCACAAAGTACAGTGACCTCGTGCTGAAAATTGCAAGATACTAGGGATGTGCGTTTCGGGTTTCGGAATTTCGGAATTTTCACGAAATTTCACGATTCGTGTTTTCGGATGCGGCCGATTTTCCGATAATTTTTAGATCCGAAAATGGCAGATCCGAAAAGTTTTCCGAGCCAAAACGAAAAATTTTCGGAATTTTCGAATGGACTTGAAATGTGTCAAATCGAAATTTATTTTCGCTCTATTCATGATTTCGGTTCCATTCGTGATTTCGGTTCCATTTCGGTAATTCTGGACATCGTATATTTAACTATTATCGGTTAAATCGCTGATTCTGTAAATTTTGTATTTGTAAATGCGTATCACTTGTTTCTTGTGGCATTCGGGTCAGTTTAGCGTTTTTTAAATCGTTTTGTTCATTTTTTTTGTTCCTTGGCTTTCATACCATATTAATATGATTAAATAAAGTTGTGAAATGTATATTCAATTATTCATAAGAAAAAAAGGATCTTTATTTAATAAAAAAAAACACGATAGAATCGCCAGAATTATCGTAGACACTTTGAAACGAGGAGAACAGACGTTCCGAAAAAACGAAAATTTCCGAAATTTCCGAAAAGTCGATACAAAAAACGAGCAAAGTGACCCGAAAATACGAAAAATGGTCGATATTCCGAAAAAAAAATGTACACGAAAAACGATCCGAACCGAACCGAATCGAAACAGAATTCGGTCGAAACGAGCCGAATCGAAAAGTTTAAACATCCGAACAAATCGAACCGAATCGAACCGAAAAAAAAATTGGTGCACAAGCCTACAAGATACCAAACGTAAACGGGTTACTTAACCCTTTAACGCATATTTCAATCCAAACGCTAACTACATGGGCTAACGCTCACGCAGGTGAGCGTTAACTTTAGCTCCAAGTTTGTAATGTGGCCCATACTGTATTATTCTCCCCTTTTTCCTCATTTACTGTCCATTCCTTGCTGAAGTTGCAGGCATCAGGTGACCGTGAACGAGTTAAGACACAATGTACAGCATTAAGATCTACCTGGTTATACAAAAAAGATCGAAGGCAAAACCTGCATAACCGGCCGATCCTCAAAACCCAGAGGAATTAACCCCGTGCAACAGGGTTGAAGGTTTCGGCTAGGGGAATACCGCGCTCTATGGAAAAAAACAAACATATTTTAGTATAATCAATAAAACATTCCAGTAAACCAATTGTTCATTCAAGTGGATTTATTCCATCACCAGCAAAAAAATCACGACGTTTCAACCAACCGGTCTTTGTCAAGTCTTGGTAGGATCGTGGAGTAAGGACCCTCTTCCTACCATTGACCATAAATGGTGCCCAATGCTGGATTTTTTTGCATATTTTAGTAGATGGGGAGAAATTTTCTAACTTTGATTCCTTTTGAGCTAAAATTTTCAGGTCACTTCTGATCCTCCACCGATTCGGGTTCCGATGAGTCACGCCAGCCGGATCTCACCACGAGCAGAATACACTTTATTTTCGAAAGTTCACGTTCACGGTGGAATATCGAGAAACCTTATAAATAAATGTGTCAAAAGCGAGACAGAATTCCGTCCCAGAACTCAAAAGTGAAAACTCCTTTCTGCATCTGTGACGGTCCATCGGGTGACTAAGAGATTCTAGCCGGAGGACGGCACGCCGGGAGAGGCCGAGCAACTCTTTGTTCATTGTTAGAAAACCGCAAACGGTAGAACGGGTCCGTGATGAAACATGAGATGTTGCAGAGGAGGACTTTTTGGTTTTTCTTTTCATTCAAATTAGACTTATCAAAAAGAAGCTCCGTGACCACAGAAACAGGAAATCCTGGTGATTAATATCTCCTGCGCCACACCGAGCACAAACGAACATCGTTTCGTTTTTTTAATCTAATCTTTAAATAAGTGTTTTCAAATGTATTTATTACAATTTTATTAGAAAACACAATCGAGGGAAATGTCATTTCTTCGCTACTTCAGCCTTATTAAACACAAACATGCATTTAATTGCAGAAAAACGCAATATGCCATGAGTTTCAAGTAGCTGCCAAAGGAAACCTGCAGGTCGTCGTCTACCCACATGTTTTTCCCCACATTTGGTGGCAGATTTGAAGCAGGAAATTCCCTTGATCGGAAGAAAGAGGAGGTTCTGGTGGTCTTCTTAAAACCAAATCTGTGGAGATTGCACCAATGGGTTGATAATTGCAATAACCACAATTTTTGGACCTTCGATGGACTTCGATGATGGGTTTTCGAGACCGTGTGAATTAAAGGAACATTCTTTAAAAAAACAAGAGTTCCTTTTTTTGGCCATTAAATAATTGGGCAGATCCTGATGACAGCCTCAGCCCAATTATTTTTTTCTTCTTCGCCCCCCCCCCATTTTTTATTTCTAACTCCCCTTTTGACCCTCACCACAGCTACTGTGGAAGTCATGCGACCAAGAAACTGAAGACCAGTACGGTACAGAGTGACGTTAGTCAATGGACGTTTTTACGTTCTTTTGACACTGGAATACAGCACACGAAGCGCCTGCCTCTTCTGCTCAGGGACTCCCGAATACAGAGCTCCTTGAACGCTTCCTGCGTAGTTTGTGCTCTTACGCTTCTTGCGTAGGACCTGCACACAGCTCTTGCGAGATCGCGTGGCTTGATCGTGGAGGGTCCCCAGTCTCACTCTACTCCCGGCAGCCAAAAGCAGCGGCGGATCGAGCCACCATTCTCTCCGCGGCATGAGAGGTAAGTATCGGATTTATTGGGGGGAGTTTTTACTGGTCTCAGAGGGTGACATCAGCCACTCTCTGTGTGTGTGACATCACTAGTGACCGTTCTGGTGACCGGCAGCTGGGAAATTCAAAATCCCAGCTGCTGGTGACACTGGGTGGGTTCTGGGTTGGAGGAAACTCCTCCTCTTCACCCAGCAATATCTCCAGATTGCGGGAGAAGGGGGGGCTCTTCTCACATCCTGACCACTTTAAACGTCTAGAGTGTCCCTTTAAGGTCCTCAGAGAAACCCTGATTTTGGGTTCTGTAATATATTTTATAGCGAATAGATGAATAGTAGAGAAGCTATGGATCCTTATTTCTGGGTGGGATGAACCCAGTTGGAAGATCTGAGTCAGACGTCTCCAAGACTTGTAGTAAATATAAATAAATAATAAAAGAATCGGGAAGGTGTGTGAATGAATAAAAATAATAAAATTTATTGGATAACAAAACTGCCCAACGCGTTTCATCCTAAGACTTTCTCAAGGGCGATAAATCAACATTAAAAGCATAAAATAATATTTTATGCTTTTAATTTCGATTTATCGCCCTTGAGAAAGTCTTAGGACGAAACGCGTTGGGCAGTTTTGTTATTATCCAATAAATTTTATTATTTTTATTCATTCACACACCTTCCCGATTCTTTTATTATTTATTTATATTTACTACAAGTCTTGGAGACGTCTGACTCAGATCTTCCAACTGGGTTCATCCCACCCAGAAATAAGGATCCATAGCTTCTCTACTATTCATCTATTGCTTTATCCTGAGGAGAGTGGGAATATCTCCACGAGGAGCGGATCAAATTTCAAAAGCTAAGTACCTTGCACCATACATCTTTTCTATATATTTTATAGCGAGTCAGATTCGCCTCCTTGTTTTGGGATCTTTATGCCATTTTTGCATTGATTTAGGGTATCTTTTTGATCCCTCGACGTTCGCCCTCTCTCTCCAGCATCTTGTGATCCTGGTGGCCTTTACTTTAGCAGTTCTTCTTCTGGTATATAAATATCCATCAGTGAGTCAGTTAGTTGCACAATTCTTAAAATAAATTTGTGAAACTTCTACTTCCCCAAAGTATACATTGTGCTCTCATATGATATGTGTGATATAGAAAGGGGGAAAATGGGCTCCACCGATATTACTCAACCGTGTCTTCAAACGGTATGTCCTGGTTTCTGGCTTGTTTGACTGGTGGTCATCTCGATCAAATGACTAGACAGTGACCGAGCTCCTTGATATCACCGAACCATTTAAATATTTGTAAATATACATTAAATGGTCAGGCGATGGAACCCATCTTCTTTCATTGACCAAGTCTAAGTTCCTCGTCAAAGGCAGAAGAGACCGAAAAAAAAATACGTAAAATATTTTTTGTATTGTAAAGGATTCCTTGGCATCTCGTGATCTTTCCACCTTATTGGATGTGGACAAAGGCTGTTCACGAGACTTGTAGGATAAATAAAAAATTTTGAGAGCAGATTCATAATTAATGGTCACCATAGACCGTGGGTATTAGCCGATTGCATAGTATGAAGACACTTTGTGCTCATGATTTCTGTGAGATCATATTGAAAGAGGAAAAATGGACTTCACTGATATTACTCAACCATGTCCTCAAGCAGACTTTCCTGGTTTCCGTTTTTTTTGACTGGTGGTTATCATGATCAAATGACTAGACCCGGGGTCATCAACCTTTGCTCTACAGATGTTTTGAAACTTCATCTCCCATGATGTTCAGCTACTCATTGGATTGACTGAGCCTCATGGGAAATGTAGGCCCAAAGCATCTGTAGAGCCAAGGTTGCTGACCCCTGGACTCGACACTGACCGAGCTCCTTCATTTCACTGAACCATTAAAATATTTGTACACCAACAAATATATAACTTTAACTGGTTCCACCTGGCCAGAGAGTGGATTCTATCATATTTATTTCATTGACCAAGTCTAAGCTCCTCATCAAAGACAGAAGACACCTAAAAAATACATAAAAATCTTTCTGTGTTTAAATGGTATAGGATTAAAAGAAGTTTCTCATAGAAGTTTGAACATTCGTGGTTTGCTATCCTCATGAGTAGATGGGCATCTTGTGGTCTTGCCACCTTATTGGACGTGGACAAAGGTTGTTCACTAGGCTTTATATTTTTGAGACCAGGTTTCTAATAAATGACCACATTGGAGGTTTCTTCTGATTGGCATTATTCGCTCATAAGATATCAGTGAGATAATATTGAAAGAGGAAAATGGGCTCCACTAATATTACTCAACCATGTCCTCAAACAGACTATCCTGGTTTTCGGTTTGACTAGTAGTTATCTCGATCAATGACCGAGCTCCTTGATATCACTGAACCATTGACATATTTGTGCACCTACAAAAATATCATTTTAACTGGTTACACCTGGCCAGGCAATGGATTGTATCTTCTTTCTTTTATTGACCAAGTCTAAGCTCCTCATCAAGGACAGAAGACACATAAAAAATATGTAAACATCGCTCTGTGATTAAATTGTATAGGATTCCTTAAAATAAGTTTCTCATAGAAGTATGGACATTCATGATTATTTGACTGGTGGATAACTCTATTGAACAGCTAAACTATGGCCAGGCTCCTTGATCTCACTGAACCATTAAGTTCTTTATACACATACAACAATATCATTTTAACTGGTCACACCTGACCAAACAGTGGATCGTATCCTCTTTATTTCATTTTTTAGTCTAAGGTACTCATCAAAGGCAGAAGACACCCAAAAAATTCTTAGAAATCTTTCTGGTTTTAAATTGGATTGAATTTTTTACGACAAACGTCTCATGGAAGTATGGACGTTCATGTCTTATTGTCCTCATGAATAGGTGGACATCACACAATCTTTCGATCATATTGGACATAGATGTTAGTTGTTCACTAGGCTTGTTGGATAAACATATTCTTTTGAGTGCAAGTTAATTAACGACCATGTTAGATCGAAGTTGCTAGCCGATTGCATAGTTTGTAGGCATCGTGCGCTCATAGAATATCTGTGAGTTAATATCGGAAAAAGAAAAATGGGCTCCATTGATCTTATTCAAGCGCATCTCAAACGGACTCTCCTTGTTTTCAGTTTGACTATTGGTTAACTCGATCAAATGACTAGACCATGACTGAGCTCCTTGATATTCTGAACCATTAAATATTTGCACATATACAAGAATATCATTTTAACTGGTTACACCTGGCCAAGCAGTGGATCGTATCTTCTTTATTTCGTTGACCAAGTCTAAGCTCCTCATCAAAGACAGAAGACACATAAAAAAAATACATAAAAATCTTTGTTTAAATTGGATTGGATTCCTTAAGAGAAACTTCTCATAGAAGTATGAAAATTCATGTCTTACTTTCCTCACCAAGAATGGTCCTCACATGGTCTTTCCATCATATTGGTCTTGGACAGTGGTTCTTCACTATGCTTGTTGGATAAGTCTTATTTTTCGGAGAGCCGGTTCCAAATTAATGACCACGTTTTTCACGTTCCTCATGTTTGGGCAGGGGCTGCACAGTGTAGCGGTGACATGGATATTCAATGGTGCGGTACCAAAAGGGGCAATCCGATAGTCGTGGTCGATAAGCAAGACAAAAGGTTGAGGCGGGTGGCAAAGGTTCATGAGTAAAAGACAAAATAAGAGCACTGGGACACTATGAATCTTCTGAGTTCTTCTACCATAAGCAACAGGGTTAGCACAAAACTGACGCAATGACTGAAAGGTACTGAGACATTATAGAGGTAAGGAGGTAGAGACACCTCTATCCAGGAACTGCCCCCTAATCCCCATTGGTGCAAGCCCCTGAAGCAAATCCCAATTCACCACAGGCCTCCAGCCCTCCCGCAACATTCTCCAGTGTCTTGATATTGGTGTCCAGCCCCTGGCGCCATCTTGAATCTGCTCCCCAAGCCAACACCACCTGGTGCAACAGGCCATGGTGCTCCTAACGGAGTGAGAGTCACTGCTCCACTGCCTGAGTCGCAATAGACCGTAGGCCTGGATGCTGCAGAAGAGGGACACCGTATGGAGACTGGGAGAGACTGGCGCAGGACCAGGATGGGAGCGGCTGCCAATTAGCCGTGGCAACGCTATATGAAGTTGGCTTCTGATTGCATAGTTTGTAGACATTGACTACTTCTAAGACATCTGTAATATAATATAGAAATGGGAAAAATAAGCTCCACTGGTAAAACTCAACCATGTTCTCAAAGGCTCTCTCATGGTTTTAGTGTTTTTTGGGGGTTTTTTGGCCGGTGGTTAACTCTATTTACTGACCGAGCTCGTGGATAGCACTGATGCGCTGTTTGCTGCAGACAGAGATGGTTTCTGGTTGGGTTTTTCCCCATCATTTTATATATAATTAGCTGCAGCAGTGACAGAGAAATGAAAGTTTGAAGCAGTTGGTTTTAGTACGGCGACCTTCATTATTGTGTAACTGTGTAAAACGCGTGGGGTTAATAACCATTATCCTATAAACACAGGTGATGTGTACATAACGTTCAAGACAGATAGAAAAAACTGTGTTATATTTAGGAACCCCGGACAGGAAGTGATTAATGGATTGTATCACAGAGCAGGAAATATTACTAGATAGGAGGACGCGGCAGGGGCGGATTCTAAAAATAGATTACGAGATTCGGCAAGTAGAGGAGCTATGTCTTGGAGGGTGAATGTCCTCGGGGCCTGTTGCTTATTCCACATGCCCCTGCACGGAACATACAGCTTCCAGAAAGGTTTAATGAGCGCCGTCGCTCTCGGCCCTGACTCACCGCGTCGAAATGAGTCGATGGTACGGGCCGGGGTAGGCGTCTGGACTTTGTGAGCTGTGATTAGTGGGCGAACGGGCGGACTGCTCCAGGAAGTTTTCTCGACAGATAATTTATTTTTGTCTGTTTTCTTTCTTTTCACTTCATCTGCAAAACATCTAGGAGGACTCAACGTAATTCTTTCGATACGTTGGCAATAAACTCCCTAATCATTATTATCTTTTATTTACATAGCGCTACAGAGTCCACAGTTGATACCTTGGAACACCACCATGTGGAAGATACGGCCTGGGGGACCATGTTCCCAAGGGCGCTTACAATCTATAGCAGAATTTTGCTCATAACATGACGTAGGTTCTTTTCGTTTTGGCGCACTTCGGCGATTCCATTTTGCCGAAAATACGGTGACCGCACTATTCAGCATATGTTCACCGTAGTTTTCTGAAAATCGGATTCAGTTATCCGACAACTGTGGCAACCGCCGAATTCCACCAAGATCCGTCGAATTGGCTTTGGCGAATTCCACCGTACTGAAAAAAAAAAAAAGGATGTCTCCTATTCTCGTAATAGGAGCTTAAATCAATAAAAATGTAGTAAAAATGTGTCTAAATAATAAAAAAAATGTCCTTTAAAAAAAAATAATGAAAAGGTTTGTTACAAAATAATAAAAAGTCTTTTAAAAATATTAAATAAAATATCTAAATATAAAATAAAAGCAAAAAATACCAAAAAAAAGAGTTTAAATCTATAAATAGGGTTTTTGCAAAAAATGAAAAGAATAAACTTTAAAAAAAAAAAAAGATATTTCCTTTTTTTTTTCTCTCTAGAACACGGCGCCCCCTTTGGCAAACGCCTGTAGTCACATGCCTACTTTGCCTAATTATAAATCTGGCCTTGGCGTTGAGTAGGCCTTGAATCAGTTATGACGTGTAGGGAGAGGTGACGTTATAAAACACATTCAGGGTAATTCAAAGAGATTCGAAAAGTCACTGCACGTTCGGTGACTTTTCGTTCTCTTCAATTCGGTTCCTTTTGCCGATCCCATTTCGGTGACCCTGCGGTGTATTCAGCAAACACCACAGGGTCCCCGAATTGCAGGGAAAGGCTGCCGCAAACCCGACGAAAACGAACCGCAAAACCCACCGAATGCACACCGAAAACCCGCAAAGACATCTGGATTAACCATCGAAAAACCCGAGGATGAGCCGATCACACGCAGCGAAGCAGTCGAACAGGAGCCGATCACACGCAGCGAAGCAGCCGAACAGGAGTCGATCACAAGCAGCCGAAGCAGCTGAGACCGCAGATGAGGCAGTGAATAAATTAGCAAAACCGTTTGTATGAATGTATGAAAGTGAAAAGCTGTTTGCAAAGAAACTTCTGAGCGAAAATGTCTGAAATTTACATATGATCCGATGAATGATAATAAAAAGGGCTGTTACAGAAAAAATAAGAAAACTTAACAAAAAAAAGAAATCGGACTTTTAAAAAAAAAAAATACTTCCAGAAAAATGCTTAAAATATCCAACAAAATCTATAAATAAAGAGACTCTTTACTGCAGAATTTTATAATGAACGGTTTATTAGATATTGAACTAAAACGGCAATATTTTTAACATTGAAGCCTATGGGATTCGCCTGAATAAACCTGCCGAATGAAACCACCGAATGGCAGGACATTAGGGGAACCTTTCACTGCTGGTTTGTGTTCTCTGAATAGACGAAGCAGTGTTTTTTCATGGGGATTTCACTGCCCTCGAACAGGCACCGAACAGGCACCGTATTTGCAGGCAATTCGCCAGGATTTGGCGAATTGCCTGCTCTCTGAATAGCCGAATGGTCAGGAAAGGTAACCGAACGCTGATTTTTAGCATTCGGTTACCTTACTCAAGCAATTCGGATCTCTTTGGATAACCCTGGTTATTAAACACGCTATAAAACACACGCTGCTGTTTTTTTTCTTTGCTTGAAGTAACTGGAAAACATAAAGTTAGGTTTTTAAGCTTCTGTTTTTATGTTGTGGATTTTTCTCATGATGCAACATTCACAGAACTATCACGGCATGTCTCGATTTACAGCTTTGGTATAGAGTAAAGCAGCAGTGAAGAGGCAATGGGTGGGGAGGGAATGTTTACAAAGGCTGTGGGGGATCTATTGTGCTGTCTAGACCACCTGAGATAAGAGATAGCAATTGAATAATCTGATAGTGGGCTAATAATAATTTAATTTACCCACTAGTGATGTAATTTACATATATCCCAAACATTATGGGTCCGTTTCCTAGACTTCTAAACCATTCACTCCATTCTATGGCCAAAGCCACACAGGGAGGAGCAAGTGATGGAAAGATACTGTGGGGGGGGGGGCAGTTTACAACACAAAATATCACACAATGGATGCACCCAGTGACACATATAGAGGAAAATATCACACAATGGATGCACCCAGTGACACATATAGAGGAAAATATCACACAATGGATGCACCCAGTGACACATATAGAGGAAAATATCACACAATGGATGCGCCCAGTGACACATATAGAGGAAAATATCACACAATGGATGCACCCAGTGACACATATAGAGGAAAATATCACACAATGGATGCACCCAGTGACACATATAGAGGAAAATATCACACAATGGATGCGTCCAGTGACACATATAGAGGAAAATATCACACAATGGATGCGCCCAGTGACACATATACAGGAAAATATCACACAATGGATGCGCCCAGTGACACATATAGAGGAAAATATCACACAATGGATGCGCCCACTGTCACATATAGAGGAAAATATCACACAATGGATGCACCCAGTGACATATATAGAGGAAAATATCACACAATGGATGCACCCAGTGACACACAGAGGAAAATATCACACAATGGATGCGCCCAGTGACACATATAGAGGGAAATATCACACAATATTGCACCCAGTGACACATAAAGAGTAAATATTTTCTTAACTAAACATACAAAAGAAAAACGAAGCACATGTAAGATACCATAAGCGTCTCTAGAGGGGGGCCAGGTTCCCCCCTAGGTTAGTCCTTGCCCCTCGTGTACCCCCACCAAGCAGGGATCAACATCCAGCTTCCTCCATTTGTTCAGCTTGCTGTATCTCCATCCCTTTCATATGTGGTGGAGCTAGGTGTCATTGGAAAGGGCAGAGTCTGGCCTTTCCAATGATACTCGACTTGACCATATTCAGTGTAACATAAAAATCATAAACAATAAAAACCTTTTTTTTACAGGGTTGAAATGGCTCAGCAGTGAAAGGGTTAATGGTCAGACTATATATTACATTGTGTAGAACTTTTTCATTACTTCAGTACTTAATTTTTGTCTTAGTTTGGTTGTATATTAAGGGTTAATAGGCAGGCTTCATCCCTCACAGTATACATTTTGGGCCATATTACATAGTTGGTGTTAACTTAACCAGAGCTGTTGTAAACTTAAAACCTCCATAGGCTACAATGGCTCTGGGAAGTTTACAACAGCTCTGGTTAAGTTAACACCAGCTTTGTAATGCTGCCCTTTATCTTTTCCTTGAATAATGGCATTTAAAGGGTTAATGGATAGGCTACATGCCTCACAGTGTATAAAATTCATGGTTTCCCTTGATTAATGGCATTTTATGGGTTAATGAGTAGGCTACATGCCACACTGTTTATTATTTTTATTGTATATTCCTGCTTTAATGGCATTTTAAGGGTTATTTATGGAAGTTAGACTCTAAAGGGTCAATTCATCTTTAGATCTTCTGCTTTTTGTCACATTTCAGGGAATAAATTTCGTGGAAAATATGGCGAATTCCCTATTTAACGAATGGTCATCCTAATTTGTGAAAATTGGAGTCGCTGAAGCAGATATCGGACGTCGGTGAAAACCGCCGAATTGCGGCAAATAAAATATTGAATTTATGTATCAGTTTAGTGCAACAAAAATGTATTCTTGCATCACATTACTCTGGGATTAGGGAATCTTATTTATATTTACTTACTTAGTTTTTCAAGTGGTATGATTTAACTGCGAAAATTATTAGTGCCCCCCCCACACTTTTGACTGTGGTATTTTATGTGCCCCCCTATATATTACTCCTAGAGTCGCCACTGTCAGCAACATAAATACACACAATATAGACATTCAGGGTTATTCAAAGAGATCCGAATGGCTGGAGAAAGGTAACCGAACGCTGAAAATCAGCGTTCGGTTCCCTTTCTTGGCCATTCGGCTATTCTGAGAGCAGGCAGTTCGCCAAAGCCTGGCGAATTGCCTGCACATACGGTGCCTGTTCGGTGCCTGTTCGAGGGCAGTGAATCCCCATAGAGAAGCAATGCTTCGTCTATTCAGAGAACACAAACCAGCAGTGAAAGGTTCCCCTAATGCCCTGCCATTCGGTGGTTTAATTCGACAGTTTTATTCAGGCGAATCCCATAGGCTTCAATGTTAAAAATATTCCCGTTTTAATCCAATATCTAATAAACCGTTCATTCTAAAATTCTGCAGTAAAGAGTCTCTTTATTTATAGATTTTTTAGGAAATTTTAAGCATTTTTCTGGATTTGTTTTTTTTTTAAAAGTCAGATTTATTTTAAGTTTACTTATTTTTTTCTGTAACAGCCCTTTTTATTATCATTCATTGGATCTTATATGTAAATTTCAGACATTTTCGCTCAGTAGTTTCTTTGCAAACAGCGTTTCACTTTTCAAACATTCAAGCAAACTGTTTTCCTAATTTATTCACTGCATTCGTCTGCGGTGTCGGCTTTATCCGGCGGCATCGCTGCGTGTGATCGGCTTCTGCTCCTGTTTTTCCTGCCTCTTCGACTGGTTAATCCAGATGTTTTTGCGGGTTTTCGGCGTGCATTAGGCGAGTTTTCGCCAGGTTTTCGGCGGGTTTTCGGCAGCTTTTCCCTGCACTTCGACAGCCCTGTGGTGCTTGCTGAATACATTGCAGGGTCGCCGAAATGGGATTTGCACCGAATTGAAGAGAACAAAAAGTCACCGAACGTGCGGTGACTTTTCGATTCTCTTTGAATAACCCTGATTTTTTTAGTGGTAGTGGTCCTTAAAAGGTTCAGGTTTTCCCCACAAAACCAGTCTGGTATTCTGATTAACTCCACTCCCCATAGACATTTCCCCTTCCTCACCTCACTTACCTCGTCCACCCACTGTCTGGTTTAGGTGCCTTTATTAACCCCGGTGAATGGGCGAGGGGTGTTTGTAGCTTATTGTAGGTGGATTTGCATGATCGGTTAAACTCAATCTCTGTGACATCCATTCATTTTGCTTCTTCTTAATATATAAAAATAAAAAATAAATGTACGAAAGTGTCACTTTGTGATCTGTGCTCGCATCATACGTGTAAAAAATACTACCTATACTGCTCGTATATATTGCAGAGGAAATGAAACGCCTGCAAACCTTAATCTATGGAAATTACTAAAAGTGTGAAAGTGACAATCTGCCGAATTAAATGATGAATCGATACAATCTAAACGTCCCTCTGTGAAATGTCGGAAATAACTTGCTAAATGCATCAATGACTTTTAGTGGTTTGAACCATTAAACATCACAAACCATATTATGTGCTTTTCTATAATGTTAAGATAATCAAAGCTCTATTTAATGCACATGTTGCTCTGCAGCGGAGAGTCTCGTGTCATGGAGAGGAGCAGAGAGTGCGAGTGGAGAGGCACAGAGAGTGTGAGTGGAGTGGAGCAGAGAGTGTGAGTGGAGCAGAGAGTGTGAGTGGAGAGGCACAGAGAGTGTGAGTGGAGCAGAGAGTGTGAGTGGAGAGGCACAGAGAGTGTGAGTGAAGAGGCACAGAGAGTGTGAGTGGAGCAGAGAGTGTGAGTGGAGAGGCACAGAGAGTGTGAGTGGAGAGGAGCAGAGAGTGTGAGTGGAGTGGAGCAGAGAGTGTGAGTGGAGTGGAGCAGAGAGTGTGAGTGGAGAGGAGCAGAGAGTGTGAGTGGAGAGGAGCAGGCAGTGTGAGTGGAGCAGAGAGTGTGAGTGGAGAGGCACAGAGAGTGTGAGTGGAGAGGAGCAGAGAGTGTGAGTGGAGAGGAGCAGAGAGTGTGAGAGGAGAGGAGCAGGGAGTGTGAGTGGAGAGGAGCAGAGATTTGAGTGGAGAGGAGTAGCAAGTGAGTGGAGAGGAGCAGAGAGTATGAGTGGAGAGTCGCAGAGAGTGTGAGTGGAGAGGCGCAGAGAGTGTGAGTGGAGAGTCGCAGAGAGTGTGAGTGGAGAGGAGCAGAGAGTGTGAGTGGAGCAGAGAGAGTGAGTGGAGAGGCACAGAGAGTGTGAGTGGAGTGGAGCAGAGAGTGTGAGTGGAGCAGAGAGTGTGAGTGGAGAGGCACAGAGAGTGTGAGTGGAGCAGAGAGTGTGAGTGGAGAGGCACAGAGAGTGTGAGTGAAGAGGCACAGAGAGTGTGAGTGGAGCAGAGAGTGTGAGTGGAGAGGCACAGAGAGTGTGAGTGGAGAGGAGCAGAGAGTGTGAGTGGAGTGGAGCAGAGAGTGTGAGTGGAGTGGAGCAGAGAGTGTGAGTGGAGAGGAGCAGAGAGTGTGAGTGGAGTGGAGCAGAGAGTGTGACTGGAGAGGAGCAGAGAGTGTGAGTGGAGTGGAGCAGAGAGTGTGAGTGGAGAGGCGCAGAGAGTGTGAGTGGAGCAGAGAGTGTGAGTGGAGAGGAGCAGAGAGTGTGAGTGGAGAGGAGCAGAGAGTGTGAGTGGAGAGGCACAGAGAGTGTGAGTGGAGAGGAGCAGAGAGTGTGAGTGGAGTGGAGCAGAGAGTGTGAGTGGAGAGGAGCAGAGAGTGTGAGTGGAGTGGAGCAGAGAGTGTGAGTGGAGAGGCGCAGAGAGTGTGAGTGGAGAGGAGCAGAGAGTGTGAGTGAAGAGGAGCAGAGAGTGTGAGTGGAGTGGAGCAGCAAGTGTGAGTGGAGAGGAGCAGAGAGTGTGAGTGGAGAGGAGCAGGTAGTGTGAGTGGAGAGGCGCAGAGAGTGTGAGTGGAGAGGAGAAGAAAGTGTGAGTGGAGAGGAGCAGAAAGTGTGAGTGGAGAGTCGCAGAGAGTGTGAGTGGAGAGGCGCAGAGAGTGTGAGTTGAAAGTCGCAGAGAGTGTGAGTGGAGAGGAGAAGAGAGTGTGAGTGGAGAGTCGCAGAGAGTGTGAGAGGAAGGAGCAAGAGTGTGAGTGGAGAGTCGCAGAGAGTGTGAGTGGAGAGGAGCAGAGAGTGTGAGAGAGGAGCAGAAAGCGTGAGTGGAGAGTTGCAGAGAGTTTGAGTGGAGAGGAGCAGAGAGTGTGAGTGGAGAGGAGCAGAAAGCGTGAGTGGAGAGTTGCAGAGAGTGTGAGTGGAGAGGAGCAGAGAGTGTGAGTGGAGAGGAGCAGAAAGCGTGAGTGGAGAGTTGCAGAGAGTGTGAGTGGAGAGGAGCAGAGAGTGTGAGTGGAGAGGAGCAGAGAGTGTGAGTGGAGAGAGCAGAGAGTGTGAATGGAGAGGAGCAGACAGTGTGAGTGGAGAGGAGCAGAGAGTGTGAGGGGAGAGGAGCAGAGAGTGTGAGGGGAGAGGAGCAGAGAGTGTGAGTGGAGTGGCACAGAGAGTGCGAGTGGAGAGGAGCAGAAAGTGTGAGTGGAGAGGAGCAGGGAGTGTGAGTGGAGAGGAGCAGGGAGTGTGAGTGGAGAGGAGCAGCAAGTGAGTGGAGAGGAGCAGAGAGTGTGAGTGGAGAGGAGCAGGCAGTGTGAGTGGAGCAGAGAGTGTGAGTGGAGAGGCACAGAGAGTGTGAGTGGAGAGGAGCAGAGAGTGTGAGTGGAGAGGAGCAGAGAGTGTGAGAGGAGAGGAGCAGGGAGTGTGAGTGGAGAGGAGCAGAGATTTGAGTGGAGAGGAGTAGCAAGTGAGTGGAGAGGAGCAGAGAGTGTGAGTGGAGAGTCGCAGAGAGTGTGAGTGGAGAGGAGCAGAGAGTGTGAGTGGAGAGGAGCAGAGATTGTGAGTGGAGCAGAGAGAGTGAGTGGAGAGGCACAGAGAGTGTGAGTGGAGTGGAGCAGAGAGTGTGAGTGGAGCAGAGAGTGTGAGTGGAGAGGCACAGAGAGTGTGAGTGGAGCAGAGAGTGTGAGTGGAGAGGCACAGAGAGTGTGAGTGGAGAGGAGCAGAGAGTGTGAGTGGAGCAGAGAGTTTGAGTGGAGCAGAGAGTGTGAGTGGAGAGGCACAGAGAGTGTGAGTGGAGTGGAGCAGAGAGTGTGAGTGGAGCAGAGAGTGTGAGTGGAGAGGCACAGAGTGTGTGAGTGGAGAGGAGCAGAGAGTGTGAGTGGAGTGGAGCAGAGAGTGTGAGTGGAGTGGAGCAGAGAGTGTGAGTGGAGAGGAGCAGAGAGTGTGAGTGGAGTGGAGCAGAGAGTGTGACTGGAGAGGAGCAGAGAGTGTGAGTGGAGTGGAGCAGGTAGTGTGAGTGGAGAGGCGCAGAGAGTGTGAGTGGAGCAGAGAGTGTGAGTGGAGCAGAGAGTGTGAGTGGAGAGGAGCAGAGAGTGTGAGTGGAGAGGCACAGAGAGTGTGAGTGGAGAGGAGCAGAGAGTGGGAGTGGAGTGGAGCAGAGAGTGTGAGTGGAGAGGAGCAGAGAGTGTGAGTGGAGTGGAGCAGAGAGTGTGAGTGGAGAGGCGCAGAGAGTGTGAGTGGAGAGGAGCAGAGAGTGTGAGTGGAGTGGAGCAGCAAGTGTGAGTGGAGAGGAGCAGAGAGTGTGAGTGAAAAGGAGCAGAGAGTGTGAGTGGAGTGGAGCAGCAAGTGTGAGTGGAGAGGAGCAGAGAGTGTGAGTGGAGAGGAGAAGAAAGTGTGAGTGGAGAGGAGCAGAAAGTGTGAGTGGAGAGTCGCAGAGAGTGTGAGTGGAGAGGCGCAGAGAGTGTGAGTGGAAAGTCGCAGAGAGTGTGAGTGGAGAGGAGAAGAGAGTGTGAGTGGAGAGTCGCAGAGAGTGTGAGAGGAGAGGAGCAAAGAGTGTGAGTGGAGAGTCGCAGAGAGTGTGAGTGGAGAGGAGCAGAGAGTGTGAGTGGAGAGGAGCAGAAAGCGTGAGTGGAGAGTTGCAGAGAGTGTGAGTGGAGAGGAGCAGAGAGTGTGAGTGGAGAGGAGCAGAAAGCGTGAGTGGAGAGTTGCAGAGAGTGTGAGTGGAGAGGAGCAGAGAGTGTGAGTGGAGAGGAGCAGAAAGCGTGAGTGGAGAAGAGCAAGAGTGTGAGTGAGAGGAGCAGAGAGTGTGAGTGGAGAGTCGCAGAGAGTGTGAGTGGAGAGGAGCAGAGAGTGTGAGTGGAGAGGAGCAGAGATGTGAGTGGAGAGGAGCAGAGAGTGTGAGTGGAGAAGAGCAGAGAGTGTGAGTGGAGAGGAGCAGAGATGTGAGTGGAGAGGAGCAAGAGTGTGAGTGGAGAGTCGCAGAGAGTGTGAGTGGAGAGTCGCAGAGAGTGTGAGTGGAGAGAAGCAGAGAGTGTGAGTGGAGAGGAGCAGAGAGTGTGAGTGGAGAGGAGCAGAGAGTGTGAGTGGAGAGGAGCAGAGAGTGTGAGTGGAGAGGATCAGAGAGTGTGAGTGGAGAGAGCAGAGAGTGTGAGTGGAGAGGGCAGAGAGTGTGAGTGGAGAGGAGCAGAGAGTGTGAGTGGAGTGGCGCAGAGAGTGTGAGTGGAGAGGAGCAGAAAGTGTGAGTGGAGAGGAGCAGGGAGTGTGAGTGGAGAGGAGCAGGGAGTGTGAGTGGAGAGGAGCAGCAAGTGAGTGGAGAGGAGCAGAGAGTGTGAGTGGAGAGGAGCAGGGAGTGTGAGTGGAGAGGAGCAGAGAGCGTGAGTGGAGAGGAGCAGAAAGCGTGAGTGGAGAGTCGCAGAGAGTGTGAGTGGAGAGTCGCAGAGAGTGTGAGTGGAGAGGAGCAGAGAGTGTGAGTGGAGAGGAGCAGAGAGTGTGAATGGAGAGGAGCAGAGAGTGTGAGTGGAGAGTCGCAGAGAGTGTGAGTGGAGAGGAGCAGAGAGTGTGAGTGGAGAAGAGCAGAGAGTGTGAGTGGAGAGGAGCAGAGAGTGTGAGTGGAGAGTCGCAGAGAGTGTGAGTGGAGAGTCGCAGAGAGTGTGAGTGGAGAAGAGCAGAGAGTGTGAATGGAGAGGAGCAGAGAGTGTGAGTGGAGAAGAGCAGAGAGTGTGAGTGGAGAGGAGCAGAGAATGTGAGTGGAGAGGAGCAGAGAGTGTGAGTGGAGAGTCGCAGAGAGTGTGAGTGGAGAGTCGCAGAGAGTGTGAGTGGAGAGTCGCAGAGAGTGTGAGTGGAGAGGAGCAGAGAGTGTGAGTGGAGAGGAGCAGAGAGTGTGAGTGGAGAAGAGCAGAGAGTGTGAATGGAGAGGAGCAGAGAGTGTGAGTGGAGAGTCGCAGAGAGTGTGAGTGGAGAGGAGCAGAGAGTGTGAGTGGAGAAGAGCAGAGAGTGTGAGTGGAGAGGAGCAGAGAGTGTGAGTGGAGAGTCGCAGAGAGTGTGAGTGGAGAGTCGCAGAGAGTGTGAGTGGAGAGGAGCAGAGAGTGTGAGTGGAGAAGAGCAGAGAGTGTGAATGGAGAGGAGCAGAGAGTGTGAGTGGAGAAGAGCAGAGAGTGTGAGTGGAGAGGAGCAGAGAATGTGAGTGGAGAGGAGCAGAGAGTGTGAGTGGAGAGTCGCAGAGAGTGTGAGTGGAGAGTCGCAGAGAGTGTGAGTGGAGAGTCGCAGAGAGTGTGAGTGGAGAGGAGCAGAGAGTGTGAGTGGAGAGGAGCAGGGAGTGTGAGTGGAGCAGAGAGCATCAGTGGAGAGGAGCAGCAAGTGTGAGTGGAAAGGAGCAGGGAGTGTGAGTGGAGAGGCGCAGAGATTTGAGTGGAGAGGAGTAGCAAGTGAGTGGAGAGGAGCAGAGAGTGTGAGTGGAGAGGAGCAGAGAGTGTGAGTGGAGAGGAGCAGAGAGTGTGAGTGGAAAGGAGCAGAGAGTGTGAGTGGAGCAGAGAGTGTGAGTAGAGAGGAGCAGAGAGTGGAGGGGGCAGTGAGTCCAAGTGGTGGGGCCCAGAGAGAGCTAGTGGAGGGGAGCAATGAGTGTGGATGGAGGGAGCTGGAGAGTGGAGGAGCAGAGAGTGCAAGTGGAGAAGAGGAGCCAGTGCGAGCAGAGGAGAACAGGAAGTGCGAGTGGAGGGGAGCAGTGAGTGGAGAAGGGCAATGAGTGGAGAAGGGCAATGGAGGGGAACAGTGAGTGCGGGTGGAGGGGAGCACAAGGTGAGAGTGGGGAGGGTGGAGGGGAGCAGTGAGTGCGGGTGGAGGGGAGCAGTGAGTGGGGGTGGAGGGGAGCACAAGGTGCGAGTGGGGAGGGTGGAGGGGAGCAGTGACTACGCATGGAGGGGAGCAGTGAGTGCGGGTGGAGGGGAGCAGAGGGTGCGCGTGGAGGGGTGCACAAGGTCTGAGGCTCCATCAAAGGACATATGAGTGGTGTGTGGAGCAGTGGTTCCCCTCCCAGGTGCTCAGGTCCCCCTAAAAGGACAGGTTTTAAGGATCACCTTGGGGAAATGCAAACTTTATCTTGCAATCACTGAGCAGCAAATCATATCACATGTGCCGTGCTTCACTTATCCTGCAAACCTGGCCTGCTAGGGGGACCTGAGAACCAGGGCTGGGAACCTCTGGTGTATCGTGTCCGTGGAGAGAAGCATTGAGTGTGAGCGAGGTGTGCAGCTTCACTGTAATTAGGCCAGGTGCCTCCCGGAAGTCTTCATGCAGACTCAGCACAATGGAGGGTGAGGTTTGCAGAGGAACAGATGAGACAAGGAAACACACATTTTGCATCGTCTGCAATGCGGTGAAGACGTGGGTGTCAGTTTCTGTGTCTTTGAAACAACATCTTCAAGACTAACCATGATATCGGAGCTGATGGTTTTGAGTTGGTTGAGAGAGGGGTTTCGTTTTTCCTCAGTCGCTAAAATCGCTCCGCGCGCCATGGCGTTGCAAACAGGGCGAGAGAGAGAAGTGAGAAGCAGTGGGAAAGAGAAGTGGGCAGCAGTTGGAGAGCGAAATGGGAAGTAGGGTGGAAAGAGGCCGAGACAAAACGGGTGAAGGCAACATGGGGACACGGAACGAAACCCAGGTTTTTTTTGTTGGGGGGGGGGGAGTACCCAGCTCATAAACAGCCCACACGCCGAAAGCTGTACTGTATTAGGTTTCAGTTATATCTTTATTTCTTTAATTATTCATTAAATATGTGATATTTATGGTAATCATCGAAATAAACCCTGAAACCGGCCCCGGCTATACTGTTACCCTAAAACATTACATTCTGTTTTGGTTTAATGGTGAAAAGGATTGCTTGAAGGGGTAGAGGGACGTCCCGGTGGGTTCCCACGCTTCTCCATGCTGGACGGGACCCCTGATCCACGAACATCATGCACAGATTCACACGTGTGATCGTTTCCTTCGTACGCACACCCGTCCACGTGTAGAAGACCCCAGCATGCAGCCGTATTCTTTAATCAAGGGTTTATTCTCCTGGAATTGACATTTTGACCACACTAGGGCTCTATTACAATTTTTTGTGCGTGCAGCGTTAAACGGTAACGAGCGTAAATTAACGCTGTATTACAATCCGAGCGCATTTTTTCATCCGTCTGAAAATATCGCGCGTAAAAAAATACGCTCAAAAACACTCGCGCATTATCGCTGCGCGCAGAAATCGGTGTGCGGACTGTTTTTTTCACGCGATTCAGCCAATCAGAATTAAGAACTACAATTGTCTCCCGTTCAGTTTTTGCGCCTGTCAAAATCAATCTGCGTATATATGCTGCAGCAATAATAAAAACACGCACGAATTCACAATTTTATTGTTTGGGTATGTGTAGAATGTGTATCTATACTCTGCTGTAATTTTTTTTTCGTGCTGGTGTATTTGGTTCCGGCCGGGACGTACAGATTCGCCGTTAACACCAGCTTTTAAAAGACGTTAAAATTATGCGCGCAAACGTTGTCCGTTAAAATTTGTGCATCGATTGTAATACCATCCGCGTACCGGCGCACGAACGCATTTGCGCTCACAATGTGAAGTATGGGATGCGCGCAAGAACCTTCGCTCGCGCAGGGTAACTCGCGTTAGACGTTAACGCACATTTTGTGCGCAAACGACGTAATACGACTATCAGCGCAAAGGGTTTTTCCCCTCACGTTAATGTGTTTTTTCGCGCGCACACATTTTTATGCGAGGAGTGTAATAGAGCCCCTGGTCTTTGTCCGGTTACTGTTGGTTGCGGTTGAAGCATCATGCGGTTTTTGCACCTGGAGAATAAACCCATGATTTAAGAATACAGCCGTATGCCGGGGACCTCTCCATATGGACCATTGTATCGAGGTCTGGGAGTGAGGACATACAGTTTCCATTGTTTGGGGGGGCGGTTACTGAGGACTCCGTGCCAATGTCACACCTGCCTTCACTCATGCGCTCACCACGCAAATAAATCCTATACCTGCAAGCGTTTTATTTTTTCATTCAAGCTTAGACGGCAAATGATCTTTATTTGGGATATTGTGTCGCCCTCGCCCCGTGGGTCATAACTAGACTTGTGCACCGATTTTTTTTTCGGTTCGATTCGATTTGATTTTTCGGATTTTCAAACTTTTCGATTCGGCTCGTTTCGACCGATTTCTGTTTCGATTCGGTTCGGCTCGACTCGTTTTTCGTGTACATTTTTTTTACGGAATATCGACCATTTTTTTTATTTTTGTGTCACTTAGCTCGTTTTTTGTATCGACTTTTCGCGATTTCGGAAATTTTCGTTTTTTCGGAATGTCTGTTCTCCTCGTTTCAAAGCAATACATTTCGATTTGACACATTTCAAGTCCATTCGAAAATTCCGAAAATATTTCGTTTCGGTTCGGAAAACTTTTTGGATCTGCCGTTTTCGGATCTAAAAATTTTCGGAAAATCGGCCGCATCCGAAAACACGAATTGGGAAATTTCGTGAAAATTCCGAAATTCAGAAACCCGAAATGCACATCCCTAGTCATAACAGACCAGACACGCTGGTGGCCAGACCTGGGATACCCTTCACTCGCCCTCGCCGCTCCACATTCCTTCGCAGTTTCTTTCCTCTTTTTAGCAATAGGTTTACAGATACTATGTAACGTCTCTAGTGTTTTCAGTCTTACACGAGTAGCTGCCGCGGACTTTCCCTGCTGTACAAATGCAGGGATCTCAAATTCCACCCTCCCCTAAGATGTTTCTGAACTACAACTCCCATGATTCTCAGGCCATTTATTGCATTCAAAGAATACTGGGAATTGTAGGAAGTAAACTCCTGGGGGCTGGAGTATGAGATCCCTGATCTAGAGTGTTTGGATGGAAGTTTCTAGCATTTGATTCGAGTTTGGGGATGACGTTTCAGGCTAGGGTCAGACGAGCGTGATTTCTACGGACTGTACGTCCGTGCACACGGACGTACGTCAGTACGGAAGACACAGTAGTGGCCACACAGTCCGTTTATTCACTGACGTATATTTTGACGGATGTAGCAGAGAAGATAAATTAAAAAGCAAAACCATTTTGTCCGTGAAAAATGCTGGACGTATAAATGCAGTCCGTCTGACCACGTTCCATCACTCACACACAAAGCTATGCAGACGTTGCGGACGCAGCGCACTTTGTGCGGCCGTTCTAGAGGTTGTACGTTCTTGCCTGCCTTGCGTCCGTGGGCCGCGGCCGTTGTGCGTCCGCAGTTCAGTGCGGACGTACTTCGTGTGTCAGGCTCCGATGGGCTTCCTGTCATGCTATCACGGACGTACTTTTAGGCGCAATCACGGACGTGAACACTACGCTCGTCTGACCCCAGCCTCATTCATCCTGGTCCACGTCCACCGATGTTGATATGTGTCTTTGCTGAATATGCAAACCTGGCCTGTAAAGCAATGAAAAAACTGACAAATGTGCCCCTTGCTTTATATGACCGTACATTCCTACCCTACAGGCAGGAGTGCAGCCCTAAATAAAGCAGTGTGGGAACTCCCCAAGAGACCTGTCCCCCAATTAGCAACAATCATCTCACACCTAACACAATCGCACACTCAGATTTTAATATATTTATGTGATACAGTATATGTGGATTTTAACAAATACACCATAAATCCTATATTTATTTGACTTAACAGGGAATGATACGACTGAACACCTAAATACAAGCTTTACGCTGTGTGGGACCAATGGGAACGGAGTTCCATTTGCAAATATGGTGGAGGAACTGCGTTCCAACGCATTCCTCCGTGACCTGACCCCTGACTACAGGGAGCTATTAACTAAATAATGCTCTTTTTGTAGCATACAACAGACGTACTTACTGCACTGGTCGACCCCAACCTAAATGCTCTTGTAATGTACACAACTAGTGTTCCTGCCTATCAGGTGCAGCTCCTATTGGCATCCATGACTGACGGGTGCCAGGAGTGGACATTCTGCCAGCCCAGCACACTGGACATTCTGCCAGCCCAGCACACTGGACATTCTGCCAGCCCAGCACACTGGACATTCTGCCAGCCCAGCACACTTGACATTCTGCCAGCCCAGCACACTGGACATTCTGCCAGCCCAGCACACTTGACATTCTGCCAGCCCAGCACACTTGCATACTATCAGATCTATCCCAGAGAGCATCAACTTCTGATATTCCTAGCTGGGGCTAAGTATCATTTATCTGTCTGAAGGTGTAATCCCATCACTTCCCAACTCAATGGACCTCATTTCTGGATGCTCGGAATGTTGAAAGTCTTTATTTATTCCCGGCGTGATTCCATCCTGAAGGAAATCTGTAGCCGGGACAGAAATTGCCGCGCTGTAAGGGAAAAAATGCTAGTGGCACCGCAAGGACATGTGGCAAGAAGACTGATTGGGCAGTTGGCATGTGCCACACAGGTTAGACAGGTTGGCACAGCCTTGCATTGCGTATATTAGATGTCAAGCAGGGAAAGCAAGTCCTACAAAAGTAAGTTTGGGAAATTCCCAAGATATCTTTCCCACAATTAATGATTCGATCGATCACAGCGTAGGTGGCAAAAGCCCCCAAAACGGACCATAGACACGGGGACCAACAGGCATCAGGAGGTGCCAGCTCCCAGCATACTTATCCAAAGCGAAGACGATGCAGGCTCTCTGGCATTGATTCAGGGCAGATTTATTGGGCTTGCATCAAACAATGGCGACATTTCAACTGTACTAGTTAAGACTCGAAACGTCGTCATTCTGATGCAAGCCCAATAAATCTGCCCTGAATCCGAGCCGGAGAGTCCGTATTGTCTCCCCTAATTAATGATTGCCACACGTCACCGACCACACTCTCTATATATGAACTACAACTCCCATGGTTCCCTGGCCATCTATTGCATTGAAGAATTCTGGGAATTGTAGTCATCAAAATCTGTGGGCCATGAGTTTGACTGCCCTGGTTTAGAGTGTGTAGGACCAATGAGAACGGAGTTCCACTGCAAAAATAGCAGAGGAACTGCCTTCCCACGTGTTCCTGCTCGACTTGAACCTTGATGACGAGGGTCATGTAGGCTTGACTGATTGGCATGGGATTGATATGGCAAAGGTGGCATAGGGCAATTAGGTTAGACATGGACATTAATTATAAACCAGCTGGCATGGGGCAAATGGGTTGGGCAGACTGGCATATTAAGAGTTTGGCATAGTATTGGACAGCTGGCACTTGGCACTCGTTCTAGACAGCCTGGAACTCGACGCATAATCAGCAGTTGGCCTTGACTTGGGTACATTGATTAGGGAGGCTGGCATGGAGCTAAACATTGAGGATACATTGAAATTTCTCTCGTTTTCAAGTACGTCCTGGGTGGCGAGTATGTACCGTTGGGTGTCTTGCCCAAGGACAATTACTGGAGAGGTGCTCTTGCCGGGATCGAACCTGTGTCTCCACAGTTATAGAGCAGCGATGTTACCTCTACTCCACCCAGCCGGTACCACAGACAACATAGACTAGGCCAGTGACGGAGAACCTTTGGGCCCCAGATGTTTCTGACCAACCTGTCCCATGATGCTCAGTCAGCCTTAATGCTGGTGGAGCATCATGGGACATGTATTTCTGAAACATCTGGGTTGCCAAGGTTTGCCATCGCTGGGCTGGGCAGACCGGTACAGGGTAAGGACAAGCCATCTGAATATAGCCGTTTTTAAGAGTTTGCTTTTTATTTTTTTTCTTGTTTTAACAAAATATGACAAAACCGATACAATTCCATCATTTATTATTATTTCTGTATGACAAAAACACATACAAAAAATACAAAAGAACTTTTTTTAAAATAAATATCCCTATTTCTCAACCCAGTTCCCCCATAGGAGGTTTAAACAGTAAAGAGGCTTAAAAATATATATATATATCTTTTTACCTCTGTAAAACAATAAGCTCACAGAGTCAACACGTCTCTTATCTGTGCGTTGCAGAAGCCACAAAGCCTCCTAGTGTTATCCGCCATCAGTAAGTCCTGTGCATTGCTCAGCAATAGTATCAGTAGGTTCATAACGACTCGCTCGAGTCTACAAGTGAAGGAGAAGGTTCAGGAGTGAAGTTTGAGATCAGAGCTGGACTCAGGTGTGGTCCTCAGAGTTTGAGTCTTTCATGACGCTTCATTAGGATGAACCTTGACGGACCACAGACCCGGCCCATCTCTGATCTAAAACATTATCTTCTGTAATAACACCCCCGTCCCTGCCTTCTATTATATATATATAAAAAATAATAAATAAAAATCATTAAATTATTATCATTCCGTAATGATTTTGATTCCTTCAAAAACGAAGATCGGCAGATACATACATCGTATGCGTATTTTACAGTCCCATAAATCCCTTAAAATAAAAAACAACACATTTTGTACGTTCAGCATCGTATCGCAAATATATAAATATATATAAAACACATAATAAAATAAATATTTTAAATAAATAAATAAATATTCCAAGCTTATGTCATAAAAAAACCCCGAGATGTTGTAACAGTTTACATTCAAAGTTTTGACAAATAAAAACGACTAAAGGCATTTAAAAATGATAAAAAAAAATTAAAGTTCATGGTAGTCCATCAGCATGAATCTCAGGACGGTCGCTCGGTTATCGGTGGACGTGTCCAACGGGCACAATCGGAGTGAAGGATATAATGGAAGTGATCATAGAAGTCCAAGGAAATGTTTCTCGGAAAGCAGCTTCAAGGTGTCCGTTTAAAACGTTCAAGATTTGGCATTGGCAGCCATCGTCTCGTAGACCTTCAAGAGTCAAGGTCGCCCTCGTTTTTGGATAGTTGCCGTTGCCACCATTGACGCATCACAGGAATGGGGGGTCTTTCCTCAAAAAGCCAGAATACCGAAGTAAGACTTTCCATTGGTCGTGTCGAGATGGTTGACATTTGTGGTTGTGGTGGAGAGGACATCTCCCTTTTCGAGGTGAAAAAGTCCACCTTGGTACATGGGTTGAAACCAGGTTGACTTTGAATGAACCTCGCAGGCTGTCTTGGTAGAGGTGAGGATGGGCGATTGGTCATCCGTCGATACACTGTGTCTCCGGACGGTGTGCGTGAGCTGCATGGTGTTGGTGTTAATACAAGTGGAACCAGTATAGACGACTTGGGTGTAAACGAAGTAGAGCCCATCCCTGGGGATCACCAAGGCATTGTTTTTAAGCTTCATCCCATCCTCCAGCAGGGAATTCAGGGACTCTCCTTGCCATCGAATTTCATTACCATTTCTCATGCCTGGAAAAAAGATGAAATCAAGAAAGTGAATATTCGATCGAGGCTGAGAAAAGGAATAAAGGAAAACTAGTCTGATCGTGTAGAGCACTGATGGTGAACCTTGGCACCCCAGATGTTCCCGAACTACATGTTCCATGATGCTCCAGCAGCTTTAAGGCTCACTGAACTTTGTGGGACATGCAGTTCATAAACATCTGGGTGCCAAGGTTGGTCATCATCACTGGTGTAGAGGATCTTACCGGTGAGATGGGCAGCCAGCTTCCTTTCCTTGCTTGCCAGTGCTCTGGATACAGGAGGCATAGAATCTGTAGAAGAACAAAAAATAGGAATTAAGTTAGAGTGAGATCCTCTGTATTACACTGATACACATTGTGTCCTCTGATCTAGGTCCTCTGTATTACATTATGCTTATACAGTCCCTCTGTATTACATTGATACACAACATAGCATCTGTAATACACTATATTTACACATTCCCTTTGTATTACACTGATACACATTGTGACCTCTGTGTGAGCTCCACTGTATTACACTATATTTATACACTCTTTCTGTATTGCACTATATACAGTCTGTTGTATTACACTATATTTATACAGTCTGTTGTATTACACTATATTTATACAGTCTTTCTGTATTACACTATTTATACAGTATCTCTGTATTACACTATATTTATACAGTCTTTTTGTATTGCACTATATACACTCTCTCTGTATTACACTATTTATACAGTATCTCTGTATTACACTATATTTATACAGTCTTTTTGTATTGCACTATATTTATACACTCTCTCTGTATTACACTATATTTATACCATCCCTCTGTTTTACACTGATATAAAGTGTGACCCCTGTATTACACTATATTTATACACTTTTTCTGTATTACACTATATTTTACACAATACACTGGTACAATATGAAGAGAGGTGTGAATTCAGGGTAACTTACCTAAAACGGTTTTGAAGTGTGAAAATTCTGGAGCTTCAAATTCCTCCTGAAAGAAGACAAAGATTTTGTTACACCCGGCACAAGGTAACACAATGCCAGCCCTGTGAGACTAACACATACACACGGAGTAACGCACAACTCTATCCGCATAATAACAGGATTATGTTCTCTATACAGGAAGCAATAAAAAAAATAAAACCTGCAAAACCCGTCCGACAAAAGCAATGTCAACATACTCCCTACAGCTCTATACAGCGTGCACATCCCGACCCTCACACCCGCTCTTACACTGTAGCATTGCTATGGGCAACCGTTGGCTCTCAAGTTGGCTGTGAATACTTTCAGAATGAAAGGAATTATTGTCTTCCAACAACTCGAGAGCAAGAGGCTAGCCATCCTAAGCCTACCACCAAGTCGCACTCCATACGGGCAAAGCAAGGTCACCCCAATCTATCTATAAGATCCGTGTATCCACCACGCCATCCTACGAGACACACACCTTGTTTGCGGCTCCTGGGATAATCTCAAAATGCAGAAGGGCGAAGAAAACTGTGGTTGCCACCAAGAGGGTTATGGCACAGATTCCGAGCCAGTGGCAATACTGGTGCTTGGGCTTGGCCTGTCTGACCACCAGTTGACCATTCTCCATGCAGGATTCTACGTTGTTCATTGTGCTGGTGGTGTGTGTTTGTATCTCTGTGTCTGAATTCGCTTTGCACAGTTTATAGTTTGATGCACGCTGATTCTGAGTTCCTCTTTATATACTCTACTCTTGCAGAATTTCCCCGGTGACATCAGACACTGGGCGGAAAGTTTTTCGAGCCCGAGCAGCCTCCATGGTTTGCTGTATTCCTCTCCAGCCTGTCCCCTCCCCTCGCTGCACATGGAAACAAGAAGACAACCCGTTTCGAAAGAGAAACTCCTAGGGGGAAAAACAGTGTTGGAAATCAGGAACTTCCTCTTTGTTTTGCACCAGGATCCATCGTTCGCGTTCTGGGGGTGAAATCGGAAAACCGTAACGTTGTGGAGGTGCTAACCCAGGCTGCGGGCAATCTATCCTCACATTGTATCTACACGGCTTCTCGTTCTAGATCATAAATTGCAAAGCTGGTTAACCCTTCCTGTGCCGGTAAACATTTTATAAACTGAGATGCAATTCGATGAGGAAAGATGGAGACTTGCGGCTTTTTTATAGCTGAATTATGAAGTAATTATAATTAAAGAGATTCAATTATTTATTGATTACTACTTTAATTATTTGTTATTTTATTTTCAGTCAATAATGTGCAGGGATGACACCCAGCACAAAACGTCCAGAAGAGACAGCTGTTCCGTGCATAGATCGGTTTTTCGGGGAATTCAATTTTTTTTTAACAAAAACGAGTTTTTCAGCGCAAAATGTAACTTTCTTAATTTTAAATGTCGACAGTTTACAGGATTCTTATTAATTTTCAATTTTTTGTTGATACTTTGCAATACCATAAGAATATTATTTTGAGTATTATTAATCATTATATTTCATATAATATGTAAAATATTATAATACTCAATAATTAAACTGTAATATTTTAGATATTATCTGAAATATAATAATGATTAATAATACTCAAAATAATATAATACTCAATAATTCATCTATAATATTATTTTATATATTATATGAAATATAATAATGATTATTAATACTCAAAATAATATATATACTCAATAATTCATCTATAATAATTTTTATATATTATATGAAATATAATAATGATTAATAATACTCAAAATAATATAATACTCAATAATTCATCTATAATAATATTTTATATATTATATGAAATATAATAATGATTAATAATACTCAAAATAATATAATACTCAATAATTCATCTATAATAATATTTTATATATTATATGGAATATAATAATGATTAATAATACTCAAAATAAAATAATGCTCAATAATTAATCTATAATATTATTTTGAGTATTATTCTAAAAAAAAAATTTGAGAACGTATTTTACCAGGAAGGATACATTGAGATTTCTCTAATTTTCAAGTATGTCCTGGGTGGTGAGTATGTACCATTAGGTGTCTTGCCCGAGGACACTTACTGGAGAGGTGCTGGATTTGAACCTGTGTCTCCCAGGTCATAGAGCAGTGATGTTACCTCTACTCCACCCAGCCGTTATAATTATTATAGTATTATTTATATTATTATTATGTTTATTTGTTGAGTTTTTTATATATTATATAAATATATTATTATAGATTAATTAGAGTATTTTATTTTGAGCATTATAATTATTATATTATATATATTAATTATAGCGTATTATATTATTTTGAGCATTATTATTATTTTATTATATATATTCGTCAAGAAGGCACATTTATTATTTATTTCACCTTTGTAGTCACAATAAAAGATTAGAAATTTACAAGACACCTTGAACTATACATTCGGGCTCTATTAACTTCTCCGCGCAAATGTTAACGCGTGCGCAAAAACGCATTAACGCGAGGGGAAAAACCTAGGACGTTGCGTGTCCTATACTTAACATTGTGAGTGCAAATGCGTTTGTGCGCTGGTACGCGGATGGTATTACTATCTATGCGCAGATTTAAGGCTGGGGTCAGACCAGCGCACTTTTAACGTGCGTTCTGGCGCACATAATTACGGCCGCACTAGCAGCAGATGACGGGCAATGACGGCCAATATACGAAGTACGGTCGCACGAAAGTCCGACCGCGCAACGCAAGTGGAAAACGAACGCATTTTTTCGAGAACGCCGAACTGCTAGTACTGACGTACTGAGTGCGCAGCTGCGGCATAGCGGCGTGTTTGCGTGATTAGGAGATGTCAGACACTGCTAATGTCCAGCCTACATAACGTCCAGACGCAAAAAGAGTTTTTTTGACGATCCGAAAAAATCACGCACGAAAAATGCGCATCGTATGGCCGTTTTCGCGCACTCCGTGAAAAAATACGTCAATTCGTTCGGACGCACTTTTTTACGTTCGCGTGTAAAAATGCTTTCGTTTGACCCTAGCCTTAACGGACGACGTTAATTTTAACGTCTTTTAAAAGCTGGTGTTAAAGGCAAATCTGAACGTTCTGGCCGAAACCAAATACACCAGCAGGAAAAAAAATGCAGCACAGTATAGTTACACATTCTACGCATACCCAAACAATAAAATAGAGAAGTTGTGCGTGTTTTTATTATTGCTGCAGCATATATACTCAGATTGATTTTGATAGGCGCAAAGACAGAACGGGAGACAATTGTGGTTCTTAATTCTGATTGGCTGAATCGTGTGAAAAAACAGTCCGCCCACCGATTTCTGCGCGCAGCGTTCATGCGCGCGCGTTTTTGCGCCTCTTTTTTACGCGCGTTATTTTTTGACAGATGAAAAAATGCGCGAGGATTGTAATACCAGCGTTAATTTACGCGCTTTAACGTTTAACGCTGCGCGCAAAAAAATGCGCTTTTGGGCGAAGAAGTTAATAAAGCCCTTCAGTGGCAGTTTGCACCGGAGCACTAACTGTATTATAGATCCTGGTTGCAGGTACCCTGGATGCTTTGCTTATTATATTTTAATTATATTATTAAATATTCTAATTACTGAGTTTTGTATATTATTTTGAGTATTATTAATTTTATATTATATATAATATACTTATTACATAATATTATAAATTTTTTATTATTATTATTACATTAATATAATTTACTACAATACAGATTATTATTAATTATTGAACATTATATATGGTTCAGTTTGTCTTGAAATTTTTCTGGCAGGGTCTGACGACAGAATGCGAGGGAAAAAAATAGATAACTAAATAAAAATAATCGCTATAATGGCAAAATTCTATTTAAAATTTTCTATTTCAGTATAAACTCTTTTCAGGGGCAAAAAAATCTAATTAACCCCATATGTCTTAATTTGAATTTGAACAATTTTGATACATACTAAAGATTAACCCTTTCACTGCTGAGGACGTGTGGGGAAAGTCCTCATTGACTCCTAAGGAAAGATAGGGGTGGAGATAGGGGGTTCCTTTGAACCACGATATCTCCCCACTGTTGGCAGCTAGAGGGCCATGTTTGTTATCAGTAGAAAGGCCAGAGCATGGCCTTTCCAATGATACCAAACATGACCATGTTTAAAGTAAAGAAGAAAAATTAAACCCGAAATGGCTCAGCAGTGAAGGGGTTAAACAATTCTAGATTTAATAAATTTGTAAAATTCAGTTATTTAGGCTAGGGTCAGACGAACGCATTTTTCACGTGCGTTTAGCCGCACGAAATCACGGCCGTGCTAGCAGCAAATGACGTCCAATGCCGGGGAACATACGACGAACGGCCGCACGAAAGTTCGTCCGTGCAACGCAAGTGGCCAACGAACGCATTTTTTCGAGAACGTGATACCGCTAGTACTGATGTACAGAGTGCGCTGCGTCCGCATAGCGGCGTGTGTGTGTGATTAGGAGACGTCAGACGCTGCTAATGTCCGGCCAACATAAGTCTAGACGCAGAAAGGGTTTTATTGATGATCCGTACAAAATCACGGACGAAAAGGCGCATCGTATGACCGCTATCGCGTATTCCGGGAAAAAATACGTACGTTCGTTCGAACGCACTTTTTCACGGACAACGTGAAAAATGCGTTCGTCTGACCCTAGCCTTAGTGAATGCCGAGCTGCACGGGACCATAAGGACGCTCAACTTATAAGAAGGTCACAGTGAGTGAGGCCTAATGTCAAGGTCAGCCTTGGGGAAGAAAACATTGCAAAAAACCCAAACAAAACACCAGAAGGAGTTAAATTCAACCTTTAGTCTATTGCTGTCATAAAACGTGTTAGATTGTCCCACAGCGCATTATCTCCACTATGATTTATGATTAAATGGATCTAAACGTTAAGTTTTAACTTCACTTTTTACTTTGTATCAAAGACTTTCATGTGAGCACCATCTATTTTTAGCACTCAGGGATGTTCCCACGTCTCACAATGACAATGGCAGTGAAACATTATTCCTCGAAATTCCACTGCAGTGAGAGCGACGAGTTCCCCAGGTAAATCGATGCTCGGAAAAACCCTAAGTAAATAAGAAATGCAAGAACCCAGGAGATCCACAACGTGCTACGCGGCTTTAGAAGTATAGTTGCCACCACTCCCCCAACAGGTGCAAGTTGACCAAAGTGGAGTCGCGGTGAAAAACCAAGAATGAGATGAGCCAAGTGCGGCTGAAACTACAGCAAATAAAGCAGGTAAACAAAAGACATGTGTCTCCGGCGCATTTGTCAACACATGTAGACATTCAAATGCGCATAAAAACACACAAGTACGCAAAAGAAAGTCGCTTCGGCCGAGAATCAACCACCACGATGACCCCATCTCCTGGAAAATGTAGACTACAACAAATCTAAGGATTGCTCCGAGTAACGCTGTGAGAAAACCGAGGAACGATCACATAAGGCCTACATTCTGACCATCAGGAGGTCAACAAGGAAGCGATTCCATGTCCGCAATCGCGAGACACCAATGCTCAAGAAAGGTGGATGTAAGACACATGTAACAAACAAGTTATGAATGTCACTTTTCAAAACTGAAGTCACGAGAAATACAACATGAATTGTGAATTAAAGTGAATTAAACATTAAGCCAATGTGTGTAATAATGGTTTCTCAAACGTGAGATCCAAACTCTTGCAGTCAGTGTGAAGCTCTACTGCCACCAAGGCCGGCTTTTTTCATAGCAGTTGTATTTTACTTCATTGTGACACACAGTGGTTTTGGAGTTCCTCCTCGCAACATGGACTAATCCCACCATGAACATAGAGAATATAGGCCATCTATACACGACCAAAATTCTTTTTTTTCTATTTTGTAGGTTGTGCTAACCATGAAATTGGATTCCCTAAAATTGTGAGTGGGCTCTGAAGATCCAATGCTGTGACTCCACAAACCAAAACCTCAGACCCAGTAAACTGTAAACTCAAACAAATGAATGTTAGTCCCACAAAGCGATAAATCCAAACCAAAATAGCAGAAACCCCAAGCATGAACTTGAATCTCAATCACCCTATGTTGTCTCCCAGATAACCTATGAAGTACCAACCCTAACCAAGGAACATTAGTTCTGTCTCATAAATTTGACCCAACCAATCTCAATCTTCAACCTTGACTCCTGAGTCCTAACTCATCATCCATGATCTTGTACATCAACTAGTAACCTTGGACTACAATCCTCACACCTTCCTAACTTTATTCTAGCCATAACCTCCAACCAAGCTCCATCCTGTTCTTGGCACAATCTGAACGTAACTTCATCCCCTACTAATGTTGGATAATGCTAACCCAAACACAGGCCCATTCTACCTGTAACCTGGTATCAACTAATCATAATGGGAAACGCACCAAATCTAATCTAGGCTTGTGCACCGAATTTTTTTTCGGTTCGGTTCGTTCGGATTTTGTAAATTTTCGTTTCGACTCGTTTCGGTTGATTTTCGTTTCGGTTCGGTTCGTTTCGTTTCATTTTTCGTATCGACTTTTTTTTCGTGATTTCGGAAATTTTAGTGTTTTTCAGAATGTCTGTTCTCCTCGTTTCAAAGTGTCTATTCGTTTTGACGTAAACTAATGTTTTTTCGGATACGATAATTATACGATACGATAATTCTGCCGATACGATTATTCTGCTATTGAGATTTCTCATGTTTTACAAGAAGGATACATTGAGATTTCTCTGGTTTTACAAGAAGGATACATTGAGATTTCTCTGGTTTTACAAGAAGGATACATTGAGATTTCTCATGTTTTACAAGAAGGATACATTGAGATTTCTCTGGTTTTACAAGAAGGATACATTGAGATTTCTCATGTTTTACAAGAAGGATACATTGAGATTTCTCTGGTTCTACAAGAAGGATACATTGAGATTTCACTGGTTTTACAAGAAGGATACATTGAGATTTCTCTGGTTCTACAAGAAGGATACATTGAGATTTCTCATGTTTTACAAGAAGGATACATTGAGATTTCTCATGTTTTACAAGAAGGATACATTGAGATTTCTCTGGTTCTACAAGAAGGATACATTGAGATTTCGCTGGTTTTACAAGAAGGATACATTGAGATTTCTCATGTTTTACAAGAAGGATACATTGAGATTTCTCTGGTTCTACAAGAAGGATACATTGAGATTTTGCTGATTTTACAAGAAGGATACATTGAGATTTCTCTGGTTTCCCGAGAAGGATACATTGAGATTTCTCTGGTTTCCCGAGAAGGATACATTGAGATTTCTCTGGTTTTCCAGGAAGGATACATTGAGATGGGAATGATAGAAAATTTAATTACAGAATCAGCGATATAAATACGATGTCCGAAATTACTGAAATGGAACTGAAATCAGGAATGCAGCCGAAATCACGAATGGAACGAAAATGAATTTCGATTTTACACATTTCTAGTCCATTCGAAAACTCCGAAAAGTTTTCGTTTCTGCACTAAAATTTGTTCGGATCTGCCATTTTCGGATCTGAAAATTTTTGGAAATTCGGCCCAATCCAAATGCACGAATCGGGAAATTTCGTGAAAATTCCGAAATTACGAAACCCGAAACGCACATCCCTAATCTAACGTTTGATGTCAAATGTCCTAACTTGTCACCTAGGGAACCTAGGACTTGTACTAACTAACTTTAATCCTCATTAGACCCAGCCTTGGACACTACACTAGCTCTAACCTTGGGCCATCTTTGGTCCCACCATGACACATTAATGCTGCCCACACTAGCCCTAGCTTCAGATCCTGATAATATCGCAAGAAGTTAACACGAGTCCTGGACCTTCCTAACTCTAACCTTGGACCCATTGTCCTTCGCGTAGGACCCTCCAACCCTAAACTGTGGCCATTCCTTGCCCTGGGTTCCTAAAGAACGGTGGTGTTGTTGACTACAGTGACCGCATGTCACTGTAACGTCTTTGTAATGTCACTGGTTCTTATAGGGCACTAATTAAGAGCTGTGGTCCAGATATTTTTAGTACAAACAAATTAGGGGATCTACCTGATTAGAATCGCGACCTCCCGCCCGTGAATATTTCCTCCATGTGGTTAGTTTAGCGCTTTAATGCGTTAATATCAGAGTCATCTAACCTGTTGTTCGAGAGAGTCTGTTACTCAGTTTGTCGTGACCACAAACCACTTCAGTCGGCGAGTATTCAAATATCAGCGTCCCAATACAATTATTTATATATTTTTTACAAGCAGGGTGGCTTTTTGTGTCTTCTGAAAGGACGCTAGAATAATGAATGGAAAGTTTGGTTTCTTTCACCCTAGATGATTTCCAGGAGACCTGAAGAAGCTCTTTATAAGCCTTGGATTACTGTACGGCGTAGCAGCACGTTTAAGGTTCTTCCCGACGGTGAAGGAGTTGGTTGCCATAAAGTAACCTCTTTTTGACACCATTATTTTGTATGTTGTCATGAGTTGAACGCACCAAAGACGCTGCCATCACAATGTAATACTACTTTCTCCAGCGTGTAACTGCCCCAAGCGTAGAAACCGGGGTCAAGTCGAGTGGAAATGCTTAGGAACGAGATTCTGCTACAATGTTTGCAGCGTAAACGAAGTTCCCATTCAGCCTTCACACAGCCAAGTTTTTATATATTGGTTTAAATTGTGCGCTTCCTTAATAAGTCACAATATATGAAATTTATTATGGTGTTTGTGATTCTTTTTACTCCGGTCCATGTATATACGTTTAAAATTCAATATTTCATTTGAGCGAGATGTCGTGGTTCGACAAGTGCGAGATGTCAGGTTATTCGCAAAGAGCTGATCTGACCCCGAAAATGGCACCAAACATGGAATTTCCCTGTACGGTGACATTTCGGGGCCATTAGGCTATTCACAGAGTAGGCAGTTCGCCAGATTTTGGCGAAGTGCCGGCAAGTACGGTGCCTGTTCGACGGCAGTGAAATCCCCCATAGAGAAGCAATGGTTAATCTATTCACAAACACCGAACAGCAGTAAAATGTCAGTGAAATGCCCTGCTGTTCGGTGCTTTCATTCGGCAGGTTTAGTCAGGCGAATCCCATAGGTTTCAATGTTAAAAATATTCACGTATTAATTCAATATCTAATAAACCAGTTATTAATTTAACCTGCAGCAAAAAGTCTCTTAATTTACTTATTTATTTTTTAGGCTCTTTTAGGCATTTTTCTGGATTTTTTCGGGAATTTTTTTTCAGTTTTTATGTTTTAATAGTGTTTTCTTTTTTTATGTAACAGACCGTTTTATTATCATTCATTGGATCTTATATGGTAATTCCAGACATTTTTGTTCAGTAGTTTTTTTGCAAACAATTCTTTCAATCGTATTGTTTTTTTTTTTGTTTTTTTTTACCCGTCCGGTGGCTTGTTGGCTTTTTTCTGTGGCTGGTTGGCTCTGTGCTCGGCGGCTTGTCAGCTGCGTTTGGCGGCTGTCTGGCGTGTTTGTGGCAGCTCTCCGGCTGGTTGGTGGTGGCGGCTTCTGGGTTTGTAGAGGCGGCCAGTGGGTTTGTGGCGGGTTGGCGGCGGCATTCGAATGGTGAATTCACTGCAGGGTGGGAAAATTTGATTTCCCAAAGTGCAGGGAATGACAGTTCACCGAAATGTCAGCAACATTTCGGCGCTCTGTGAATTACCCCTATAGAGTGAAATCTACAGCTTCTTCACGCATAATTCGGCCATTTTTTCGATTTGAGAGGTTTAAATAAGGACACACAGGCGTTTCGATCCCCAATAAAAAATCAGCTCATTTATCGGCACTCAGGGCTATACTCTTTTAATGGAAATTTCGGTTTCGGTAATTCAATTCAAATTAATCAGTAAGTCGAATTTGTGAAACTATCAATAGCTGAAAGGTGACGATAAATGGATTTTCCTGCAGGGAAACATGGAAAATCACTATGAAATCAATCTGGATACTCTCGATTTTATTATTGATATGGGATAGCGCACTAAAAGGGGACGCCATGGGGAAACATGCAGGCGGAGCTTATCCCCTTTAACGCCCCCATTTTAGCGCAAACTATGGAATAGGGCCCATAAATGGCACAATCGGTAACTCTATGCTTGACGCGACATACCGTGCTACATCCACATTGTATAACTGGCACAGTCGGAACAGAATGAGGACGCGTCATGTCATACTGACATGCAACTCCAAGAATAATGATGTAAATTGTGTTTATAATGATGAGTGGAAGAAAAGAAATGTATCACCGTACGGACGCTTTATGAAATACCAATATCCGTGTAGGCTGGTGATGGATGTGGTGATCAGCGCGGAATCACTTCCACATATTAAATGTATGTTCATTTTCCTATCGTTAGTGTGGGAGATGTCATAGGTGGGTGTATTGCCACTGAAAACAACAACACAACATGCAGTCTTGGCACTATATTACCATGGGGAGGGATACGTTGTATATGTTTGGATAATAATGACCAGTGGTGACCATGTCCTCCTCTTGTTTTGCATATCACATTATTAGTTTTACCGATGACCGCAACTGTTAATTTCTTTAACTTTTTGAGAATATTAGTTCTCTTTTTTCTTGAAATAATGGAAGTTTGCACAATTGCAGAATTTCGTGTTTGCGGTGCTGAAATGAAGCAACAGTTTGGTTTAACCGAATTACAATTCACCGAAGGGAAGAGGAACTCCGGATAATCTCTGCCTTCGTAGTCCTTTCAACCAGTGTGCGCTCAGATACAGAGAATATGGGCACTATTACATTCTATACACAAACGTTAACGCTCACTTGCGTGAGCATTAACGTTTGCCGCGGTATTTACCGCATATTACAATCCAAACGCAAACGGGTTAAAGAACCGTTTGCGTTTGGCATCTTGCGCTTTTCAGCGCGAGGTTACTGTACTTTGTGTTCCCTATGTTGAACATTGGGAGCGCAAAGTGTTAATCAGCGCTGGTATTACTAAGTCCCAGCGCTGATTAACGCCTGGATCTGGTCAGCGCAAAGTTAACCAGAGCCAGGACTTGGTGTTAATGGACTCCGCTTCTGCAGAATCCGTTAACCCAGCTTTAAAAATAAAAAACAGACTCAGATACTCACCCTCTGTCCCGCAGCGAGGACCGCGGCTCCTCTGGCCGGCGGGAGCAGGGAAAGGCTGGGGGAAAAAGTCCCCCCAGTCTCTCCCTGTGTATCACTACGCCGACCGACCGGATCTCGCGATGCGAGGTCTGGCTGGTCACGTGACCGGCAGGAGGAACTCAATGAAGTCCTATGGACTCCAGCGAGTGGATGCTCGCAGCTGCGCTCAGCGCTGCCGCGAACATCCCTGAGTTTTACGCTCGAAAACAATGCAGGCAGCATTTTTTGCGCCTGCATTGTAATCCAGCGTAAAAACGCGGGCGTAAGGGGCGCAGTTTTTCCTCCCATGCGCCCGCGTTTTAACGTGAAGAGTGTAATAGTGCCCTACAAAGGGACGTCAGCTTTAAATGTCCCCGTGGCCCTCCTTGGAGGTGTAGGTGCTGTGAAATATTATTTTATATGTCTTGGCATGGAAATTAAAATGAAGTTTAATGAAAAGCTTAAAGTACCTTTTGATTTGATGAAAAATGAAACATATCCTCCACACAGATTGATATATTTTTTCTCTGTAATTGGACATTTGGACATTTAGCTATAATTCCCCCTTAAAGATCTGTGTAGTTTTCAGCATGGAGGCCGCCATCTTGGAATGACATCACAATATCAAACCCGCATTGATAAAAAAAAGCAAAGGTTGCAGAGAGCACGTGAGGTAAGCAGCCAATCAGCCTTTGTAATTTGCAGAACAGCTCCCAGCATTCCACAGGGCAGGAAACAGGAAGTGGCTCCTTGAACGCTCCATTGAGATTAGTTGGAAATATTTGCATCCGTTTCTGTATAAAACCTGCTGAAAGGATTAAGAAGGTGCAGCATAAAATGGGTTAAGGCAGAGCACAGACTATTTCTGGTGACAGAGGGCCTTCACATGCTAAAACAGGAATTTTGGAGGAAATATGGCAGTGCTTTAAAAGATAAGAGATTGTTATAAATCTGTATAAAAATATTTTATTAAAATCTGATATAGATTTAAATTTGTTATTGAACAATAATAGCAAATATTCCTTATTTTGGAAAAATATAGATATTTACAGCGAGTGATTTTCTAACAACGTTGAAGAGCATTTCTGGGAAGCTGCCACCCTACCTGAATAGGCTGCTTCCCCCAGCAGCTCCCTCATCCTATAACCTCCGATCCAGGACCAGCACCTTACTTGCAATACCACAATACAAAAAGCAAGTGGCTCGATCCTCATTTTCCTACATAACCCCGCAGTTATGGAATAACCTCCCAGACACCATCAAATCTTCCCCCAGTCTAAAGTCCCTTAAGAGCTCCCTATTAACATACCTCAATACAGAATGCACCTGTAAACATGTAACATAATGACTTTATTTCCTACATATCTATTTTTCTGTTAATCTGTATATTTGGTTTTGTGTTAATATTTTGTATTTCTGTAACCACTCAATGTTCTTGAACCCAGGACATACTTGAAAACGAGAGAAATCTCAATGTATCCTTCCTGGTAAAATCCTTTATAAATAAAATAAATAAATTATCATTTACAGACTCAATGCTGGGATGTTTAGTGCTGTGCAGCTCTGTTATACACCTGAACACCCTGAATATATGGAGGAGCCCCTAAAAAGACACCTGCACCCTGAATATATGGAGGAGCCCCTGTGACAGATTAGATCCGTATATCTATCGTGATATATATAAGTATCTATCTGTGTCTATCTATCTGTATATCTATATATATATATAAATGATGCTGTACAAAATCACCCGCACTCCAGGCTTTTTCACGTTTCTTCACTTTATTAGACCAAGTTAAAAGTCATGTCAACGTTTCGGTCCCTCTCTGGGACCTTCATCAGGACAAAAAAACATACAATGCCCCCCCATTGCAAACACAAAGCTTACATAGGGAGAAAAATCATTAAAATTACAAACACCTTGGATACTCACCCTCCCGATGTGTACGGTGTCCGGCGTGCTATGGGGTGCTCTGCGCATGCGCCATACTGCGGCCCATCCCAATGACGTCAACCTGGTCGTCCTGGTAACCAAAAATGCTTAAACTTCATATATGTCATCCCACATCTAGCGCCCACGCCAATCGGATCACTCATACACATCAGCTGGATGAGAAAACCAAGGATTGCCGCATTGGTCAGCGGCCCACACATATTAAAAACAAAGATGCCACCTGTATTTTAAAGAAGATGTTACAATATTGTTTATCATTTCAGCGATTGTATTATGCATATCAAAACCATCACTCATAAACACTGAATCAAGGCTTTTTATTACAGCCTACTTCACTCTTGCCTCCCCATCCCTATACAGACACAGAGTACATGTTACGTTCATTAAGTCCCCTTGGGTGTACTGTATCTAACCAATGTATCCACTGGGCTTCCTTTTTAAGCAACATAAGTGCCCTATCTCCCCCCTCCTAGGTGCGGGGATGTGATCTATGGCTGTGAAGCGTAGTGAGGCAACCGAGTGACCTAATTCCAAAAAATGTCTCGCCACTGGCTTATCCAAGTGGCCGTCCCGATACGCTACCCCTATGTTCGACCTATGGTTTCTGATTCTATCACATAGTGGGGTTGTTGTCTTACCCACGTACGCTAGCCCGCATGGGCACAGTATCCTATACACCATGTACTCAGTTTTACACGTTATTGTGTGTCGGATGTGAAACCGTTTTCCCGTGTGTGGATGGCTAAACTCCTTCCCTGGTACCATGTGACTGCAGGTCACACATCCCAAACATCGTTTACATCCCGCATTGCGGTGTCGTGCCAATTCCTGTGTTTTCTCTAAAATGGGATCCGTATGGACCAATAGGTCTTTTAGGCTCCTATTACGTTTGTAACAGAACATGGGTGGACTCCTAAACTTCATTGGCAGAGTTCGATCATTCTCCAAAATGCGCCAATTTTTCTTAACTGCAGCTGTTAATTTTTCTGTGGCCATAGTGTAGGTAATGGGAAACCTCAATCTATCTTGTTTCGCCTTCTCTACCGGGGGTAGAGAAGCCTTTTCTAGAGCTAGTTGTAATGTCTGTCTCGGATATCCTCGTTGTTCAAACTTCCCATGCATTATACTTAACTGTTCCTGTCTTATAGATGAATCACTATTATTTCTAATGGTCCTCAAGAACTGGGCATGTGGTAGAGCCCTCTTGCAGTGCTCGGGATGTGCACTGGAACCTAATAGGAGGGTATTCCGGTCTGTGGGTTTGGAGTAGAGGGAATAGTGAAGTTGATGGTCCTTCACAAACACTTTAATGTCCAAAAAATGGATGGACTCACTGCTCACCTCACTTGTAACCTTAATGGGACTGTTTAGTCCATTGATATACCCTTCAACCTGTCTAGCTTCATCCATCGTGCCCCTCCACAAAACAAATATATCATCAATAAAGCAGACGTACAATAAAATATTTTCAGAAAAATAATCCAATATGTAACTCCGCTCAAACGCATACATAAATGCGTTGGCATACATGGGTGCCATCGAGGCACCCATGGATGTCCCCGTGCGTTGTACGAACCATCGGTCTTGAAATCTGAAATAATTGTTTTGTAATGCTAGAGCTAATAGCTCTAACACAAACTCAATTTTAGGGCTTGTGTACATTGTGGAATGTGACACTTCGGGTGAATCAGCCTCTGAGACAGATCATTCCAACTCCACTCTGCAGAATACAACGAGCACTTTTTTAGGAGCCATCGATGCCCCGGACCATTCGGGCACGTTAACACGCAGCCGAGCCAGAAATGGAGACAAAGGAGGAGCTGTAGGAGGGGGCACAAGGGCAAACAGAGGGGCATCGATTTCTTGCATAGATTGAAGGGTATTACATGCATTGATGATAATCTGGTATTTCTAAGGGCAGACCGCCCATCAAGAGTTAACCCCCATATTCAATCTCTCAAGCAGATGCCTGTCGAATGTGGAACAGGGTCTGCTAAGTAAGGGTTTATCTTTCGTTCCGTCAACCAAACAGGACGACTTTATGTGGCACGTGGAGTTACACAGATTTGGTCGCACTATGCGCCTTAATGATCACTTTAAAGATGAAACGTCAGATTTTGCTCCAAATGAATTTCGCAAGAAGAGTCGATATGATCCACCCCCGATTCAGCCCTCGATAGAGGCGTTCCTAAGAAGTTTAAAAACGGAGTCAAAGGATATCTTTAAGCACCATCGACTTAAACGCAGTAATATCACCAGAGAGGAGAGGAGAGCGATTAAAAGTATGTCTAAAGACACGTCGATTGTAATACGCCAGGCTGACAAGGGGAGAGCAATCGTTATTATGGACTATCCTCAGTATGCACAGGAGCTAATCTCCCAGCTTCAAGACCAGGGAACATATCAATGACTAGAGAGGGATCCCACGATTGAGATCTCGCCGAGATTTGAAGAAACCCTTAGGAGGGGATTGGAAATGGGGGAGATCAATGATGAGCTATTCGACTTCCTGGTACAGAAGCACCCGAAAATTCCAGTGATATATGGAATTCCCAAAATTCCCAAAAATGACACTGCGCCACCTCTTCGTCCTATTGTGTCGGCCATTGGGGGTGTTATAGATCCGGTGGCAAGATGGCTAGATTATTTGTTTAAGAAACCAGTTTTGGCTATTCCCACATTTGTTAAGGATACGACAGATTTCTTGCATAGATTGAAGGGTATTACATGCATTGATAATAATCTGGTATTTTTAACTATGGATGTTAAAAGCCTATACACAGTTATTCCTCATCAAGCTGGTATATAGGCTATGCGGGAGTTGTTGTCACAGTCCACACGGTACACAGGCCCTAAAATTGAGTATGTGTTAGAGCTATTAGCTCTAGCATTACAAAACAATTATTTCAGATTTCAAGACCGATGGTTCGTACAACGCACGGGGACATCCATGGGTGCCTCGATGGCACCCATGTATGCCAACGCATTTATGTATGCGTTTGAGCAGAGTTACATATTGGATTATTTTTCTGAAAATATTTTATTGTACGTCTGCTTTATTGATGATATATTTGTTTTGTGGAGGGGCACGATGGATGAAGCTAGACAGGTTGAAGGGTATATCAATGGACTAAACAGTCCCATTAAGGTTACAAGTGAGGTGAGCAGTGAGTCCATCCATTTTTTGGACATTAAAGTGTTTGTGAAGGACCATCAACTTCACTATTCCCTCTACTCCAAACCCACAGACCGGAACACCCTCCTATTAGGTTCCAGTGCACACCCCGAGCACTGCAAGAGGGCTCTACCACATGCCCAGTTCTTGAGGACTATTAGAAATAATAGTGATTCATCTATAAGACAGGAACAGTTAAGTATAATGCATGGGAAGTTTGAACAACGAGGATATCCGAGACAGACATTAGAACTAGCTCTAGAAAAGGCTTCTCTACCCCCGGTAGAGAAGGCGAAACAAGATAGATTGAGGTTTCCCATTACCTACACTATGGCCACAGAAAAATTAACAGCTGCAGTTAAGAAAAATTGGCGCATTTTGGAGAATGATCAAACTCTGCCAATGAAGTTTAGGAGTCCACCCATGTTCTGTTACAAACGTAATAGGAGCCTAAAAGACCTATTGGTCCATACGGATCCCATTTTAGAGAAAACACAGGAATTGGCACGACACCGCAATGCGGGATGTAAACGATGTTTGGGATGTGTGACCTGCAGTCACATGGTACCAAGGAAGGAGTTTAGCCATCCACACACGGGAAAACGGTTTCACATCCGACACACAATAACGTGTAAAACTGAGTACATGGTGTATAGGATACTGTGCCCATGCGGGCTAGCGTACGTGGGTAAGACAACAACCCCACTATGTGATAGAATCAGAAACCATAGGTCGAACATAAGGGTAGCGTATCGGGACGGCCATCGGATAAGCCAGTGGCGAGACAATTTTTGGAATTAGGTCACTCGGTTGCCTCACTACGCTTCACAGCCATAGATCACGTCCCCGCACCTAGGAGGGGGGAGATAGGGCACTTATGTTGCTTAAAAAGGAAGCCCAGTGGATACATTGGTTAGATACAGTACACCCAAGGGGACTTAATGAACGTAACATGTACTCTGTGTTTGTATAGGGATGGGGAGGCAAGAGTGAAGTAGGCTGTAATAAAAAGCCTTGATTCAGTGTTTATGAGTGATGGTTTTGATATGCATAATACAATCGCTGAAATGATAAACAATATTGTAACATCTTCTTTAAAATACAGGTGGCATTTTTGTTTTTAATATGTGTGGGCCGCTGACCAATGTGGCAATCCTTGGTTTTTTCATCCAGCTGATGTGTATGAGTGATCCAATTGGCGTGGGCGCTAGATGTTGGATGACATATATGAAGTTTAAGCATTTTTGGTTACCAGGACGACCAGGATGACGTCATTGGGATGGGCCGCAGTATGGCGCATGCGCAGAGCACCCCATAGCACGCCGGACACCGTACACATCGGGAGGGTGAGTATTCAAGGTGTTTGTAATTTTAATGATTTTTCTCCCTATGTAAGCTTTGTGTTTGCAATGGGGGGGCATTGTATGTTTTTATGTCCTGATGAAGGTCCCAGAGAGGGACCGAAACGTTGACATGACTTTTAACTTGGTCTAATAAAGTGAAGAAATGTGAAAAAGCCTGGAGTGCGGGTTATTTTGTACAGCATCATTTATGTTTATGAGGCCTCCACCAAGCACCGGGTATGAGATACAACTGAACCGTAAGTGCAGACCACAACAGACTATATTTTATATATATATATATATATATATGTATATATATATTTATGTCTATGGCTATCTATATAGCCGAAGTGTCCATTTTTCACAGCTGCCTGGTGAAGACCTCCGCTCTGAGTAGGTGCTAGAAAGTAATTAAAATGGTTATCTTCTTGCCCCTGGGAGGGATATAACACGTGGCTGCAAAATGGGATTTCTTTTGATAGAGGGCCAGGTTGGAAATAACCCATTTGGGGCACTGAAAGGTCCTGTATCCTCTATTCACACCTTGGAGTCCTTGCTGCAGATGGCGCGGCACCAAGCTGCAAGGGGTTATGCCGTTCAAAAAAGCAATCATCTCCTTTGATCACTAGAGGGGGTCTTGGGAGATGATTGATATCCTTGGGACTAGAATTAATGAAGGAACGCACTGAACTTGCTCACGAAGGGGGTAGTCTGGGAAATGTAGTGCCAGGCTCTTCCAGATAGGGGGCTGACCTGGGAGGGACAAGACAAACCCATATATTTGGGAGCACGCCATTTGGCTCTTGCTGATCACAGGGGGTTCACTCGACGTGACGATCGGTCCATGCTGTCCATGGAGTCACAACGGTCTGCTTAGCTTATTGGGGTGTAAGTAAGGCTCTGTGTTTTAATCTTTTTCTTTTATCTGCTGTGTAATTAATTGATTTATCATACGCATTTTTCTGTAACCAAAATGCACCGTGATATATAATTTTTTATATCATAAATAAATAACCTTATTTAAGTTCTGCTTCTGGCTGATTCAATCCACGCTAACTGAAGAGACTGGATTATTGCTTGTTGATTTAAGCTCGAGTATCTACTAAACTGTGAGTTGCGGTCGCTGGGGCGGTTGGGTAAGCGCGTGGGGGATTGTTGTCCGCGTAGTCATTATCTGGGTCTAGGATAGACAGATAGGTAGTTGCTTAACCCTGCGTCTCACGCCGGCAGCGCACGTAGCGTTCATGACAACTGGTGGCAGCGTAACAAATAGAGTAAGAAAGTGGCTGCAGGGATTGTGGGAACAGTAGTCTCTACCCCGGGTCGAGAGAAGACGGGTACAGCATTGCAATCCTGGGACCACTTCATCACGCTTTACGTGCTTGTCACGAGCGGAGTTGCTGTTGGGGATGGTTAGGTAAGCGCGCAGGGGATTGTTGTCCGTGTAGCCATTATCTGGGTATAGGATAGACGGATAGTGAGTTGCTTAACTCTGCATCTTTCGCTGCGGCACGCGTAGTTGTCGTGACAGCCCCTAAAAATACACATGCCCACCCTGAATATATGGAGGAGCCCCTAAATAGACACCTGCACACACTGAATATATGGAGGAACCCCTAAAAAGACACCCCCACACCCTGAATATATGGAGGAGCCCCTAAAAATACACCCGCAAACCCTGAATATGTGGAAGAGCTCTAAAAAGACACCCACACATCCTGAATATATGGGGAGCCCCTAAAAAGACACCCATGCACCCTAAATATATGGATGAGCTCCTAAAAAGATACCCACACACCCTGAATATATGGAGGAGCCCCTAAAAAGACACCCACACACCCTGAATATATGAAGGAGCCCCTAAAAAGACACCCACACACCCTGAATATATGGAGGAGCCTCTAAAAAGACACCCGCACACCCTGAATATATGGAGGAACCCCTAAAAAGACACCCACACACACTGAATATATGGAGGAGCCCCTAAAAATACACATGCCCACCCTGAATATATGGAGGAGCCCCTAAATAGACACCCACACCCCCTGAATATATGGAGGAGCCCCTAAAAAGACACACCCGCACCCTGAATATATGGAGGAGCCCCTAAAAAGACACCTGCACACCCTGAATATATGGAGGAACCCCTAAAAAGACACCCGCGCACCCTGAATATATGGAGGAGCCCCTAAATAGACACCCGCACACCCTGAATATATGGAGGAGCCCCTAAAAAGACACACCCGCACCCTGAATATATGGAGGAGCCCCTAAAAAGATACCCGCACACCCTGAATATATGGAGGAGCCCCTAAAAAGACACCCACACACCCTGAATATATGGAGGAGCCCCTAAAAAGACACCTGCACACCCTGAATATATGGAGGAACCCCTAAAAAGACACCCACACACCCTGAATATATGGAGGAGCCCATAAAAACACACCCGCGTACCCTGAATATAGGGAGGAACCCCAGAAAGATGACAACATACCTAGAATATACGCGTCGCAGCCCCTAAAACCACACACAAACACCCAAAATATATGTTGAAACCATTAAAAAAGCTGTGTGTTTTGGTGGAAAGGGAAACAGATGGATTTTGGAGCGAGGATTTCTAGTTCATGGATAACTCCGGCAGCCATCTTTACTTCTGTTTTTTATTTTCGAAACAAAAAGCGCGGCGGCAATTCATCGGACCAGTTATTATAACTGATGGATATGTCTCATCCGTATAATTAGCAACTGTGAGTTGCATTCCGTAACATTACGTTCTAACCTGGTTACACCCAGCAATGAATTTCCATGGACCAGAATGCATTGCAAGAACAAAAGAAGTCAGGGGAAACACACGGATTAGTAACCTGCACGGAATGGCTGGATGTCTCCAAGTTACCAAATCCACGAAAGAAATTTTTGCACAAATCAGTTCTCATTAAACCTTTAAAATCTTGAGGTGAGTTTCATGGCGGACAAGCGCATTAAAGACAGAGAATGAGCAAGAGGAAAGTTGAACATGTCCATTGGATTATGGTGGGTGCTATCAGGGTTATCCAAAGAGATCCGAATGGCTGGAGAAAGGTAACCGAACGCAGAAAATCAGGGTTCGGTTACCTTTCTTGGCCATTCGGCTAACCAGAGAGCAGGTAATTCGCCAAATCCTGGCGAATTGCCTGCACATATGGTGCATGTTCGGTGCCTGTTCGAGGGCAGTGAAATCCCCATGAAAAAGCACTGCTTCGGCTATTCAGAGAACACAAACCAGCAGTGAAAGGTTCCCGAAATGCCCTGCCATTCGGTGGTTTAATTCGGCAAATTTATTCAGGAGAATCCCATAGGCTTCAATGTTAAAAAATATTCCCGTTTTAATTCAATATCTAATAAACCGTTCATTATAAAATTCTGCAGTAAAGAGTCTCTTTATTTATAGATTTTTTAGGATATTTTAAGCATTTTTCTGGATTTTTTTTTTTTTAAATATTCATTTTTGTTTTTGTAACTTTACTTCTTTTTTCTGTAACAGCCCTTTTGATTATCATTCATTGGATCATATGTAAATTTCAGACATTTTCGCTCAGTAGTTTCTTTGCAAACAGCGTTTCACTTTTCAATCATTCAAGCAAACTGTTTTTCAAATTTATTCACTTCACTCGTCTGCGGTGTCGGCTTTTTGCGGCGGCTTCACTGCGTGTGATCGGCTCCTGCTCGGGTTTTTCTGTGTTTTTCGGCAGGTTAATCCAGATGTTTTTGTGGGTTTTCGGCGTGCATTCGCTGGGTTTTGCAGTTCGTTTTCGTTGGGTTTGCGGCAGCTTTTCCCTGCAATTGGCGGACCCTGTGGTGCTTGCTGAATACACCGCAGGGTCACCGAAATGGGATCGGCAAAACGAACCGAATTGAAGAGAACGAAAAGTCACCGAACGTGCGGTGACTTTTCGATTCTCTTTGAATTACCCTGTATGTGTAAAATATCAAGACATATTTGGACAACAGGGACATCCAGGACCAATGGGGAGACTGTATGAGCTGATAAACTCCATGAACACCACCATGTAGAGAATCAATCTCAAACTCACAGCCCCCCAAGATGTTGATGGCCTACAATTCCCATTTCCCAGAATATTTCAGTGCAAAAGATACCCAGAGAATCATTGGAGTTGTAGTTAAGAAACATCTGGGGGGGGGATAGAGTTTGAGATCCCTGATGAAGAGGAAGGCTGTGAGAAGCCATTGACATTGAACAACCAGAAAGAACATGGCTATACTGGCCAACCTGAAGACACTACTCCAAAGGAACCAGTGAAAGGACGTCTACAGGGAAACGAACACACCTTGCGTCCAATGGTAGAGAGAGAATGGCCTGCAGAGCACAGAATATGGAACATCCCTATCCAGATAGTGGGCGATCACATCAAACATTCAGAACTAGAGAATTGAAGGTGACTGAAGGCTTGATCACAACCCAGCTGCTAATGGTGAGCCACAAAAGGGAAAAAGCTACGCAAGTGTTTTCCCATCCGGGGCTCGCCATTATTGATTCTCTTTGGGCCAAGTCGCTGTATCAGGGGCTCGAGACGGAACATTTTTGAGCCACGAACCAATGCCTATGACAGGGCCATGGAGCCCAGTGCAACCCTACACAATCTCGCTTGTGCAAGAACGCACAAGAGCCGTTGAAGGGGCCGCAAAAAAAGCTATTGCCCTCCTGGCATCCTGAGATAAGAGCTGGCAGCGGAATGAGATAAGACAGGGAGCTTTAAAGAATTCTAATCTACTTTGCGCCGCTGGTGTTATCTCCCATATAAGTACCACTGCTCGATCTGCTGGCAAATCGGCTTGTTCGTAATAAGGACTTTAACCCTTTCCATGCGGAGGACACGCTCAGCGCGTCCTGCCGCATGGCTACTTCGCTGCGGAGGACGCGCTGAGTGCGTCCTCCCTTTGCAGCGGCGATCGGCCGGGATTCTGGCCGATCGTGGTGGGCCCCTGGTGCAGGCCGACATCCTCGATGTCAGCCCAGCCTCTGGGACCCAGGTGGGCATGATAGACGTTTATTTCAGGCACCCCCCCGCCATTGCGGGGAAGGTGCCTGAAGGGGAGGGGGGAGGTCCTCCGGACCTCTCCCCTCCCCATCCATGCGGGCCAGCAAGTAAAGACAGGCACCGCTTGGAAGGGCACAGCCTGCCCTTTCAAGCAGCGGCTGTCTTCAACCCCTATAGGGCATAGCGCGATGGCGCCAGTTTCGCAATTAAAGCCTTGCTGCCACCTAGGGGGTTCCAATGAGCCCCCTATCTCCCGATCCATGACAGCTAGGGGTTAATGTTTGATATAATTCGAACGGCCAGAGCATGGCCTTTCGAATGATACCAAACATGACCATGTGCAATGTACAAAAAATAACTAAAAATAAAAATAAAATTAAAAAAATTAAAAATTAAAAAAAAAAAAAACTTTTTTTGTTTTGTTTTATTAGTGCAGCAATATTGTTTCCATTTCAATTATAATGTGAACAATGATGCTGTACTAACGATTTTTTCTATGGGTAATGTTTGCTAAGAAACACGTAATTTTCCCCAAAAAAAGTAACAATTCCCCTTTTCTAATTTTTTTAACAAGCGCACCCCATAGAAGATATAACCGCAAACGCTCTCATGTTAAAATGTGAAAAAAAATTCAACTTTCATTGCATTTTATGTTATAATATACAGACAGGACATAACGTATACATATAATAATGATATATTATGAATCTGCCGAGTCTCCTGGAAAGAACGATATATAATATGTCTGGGTCGCATAATAAAATGTGACTTCAAATCGCATTTAAACATGATGAGCAAAACCGGTAAAAATGAGCTCAGCACACAGGCGTGAAAAGGCTCAGCAGCGAAAGGGTTAAAAAGGAGAGATCAAAGGAGAAATAAAATGTAAGTAATTTTCAAATGTGCCACGAAAAAGGGAAATAAATCCTTCCTGGTTTCACAGAAAGAATCTGATTTAACCCTGGATTGAGAAAAAAGCAAAAATGATACACATTTTAATGTGAGGCCAGAAGACCGATACAATTATTTATAGAAAAAGGGGAACAATCGTCAATGTGGTGAAACTGTGAACATTTCACCACGTCCCTCAATGGAAACCGAGAAACCACTCTGCTCAATGCAACTAAACTAAAAATAGTGGAGTAATGGGTTCCACTGCTTGATATCCTTCCTTGTCCTCGGACTCACGCTCCATCGAGGCTCAGATATTGCTCATTGCACAAGCATCTTTTCCTATATCCGCCAGGTACTCAGTCCATACATTCACTGCTCCTTGTAAAAGTAATGTTTCTCCTTGCTCAATTTCCTCCTTGCTCTTGGGTGATGAACTCTTGCATCTCTGATGATTTTTTTTACAGTTTGTCATGGTTCCTCGTGCTTTGAGGGAACCCCGTGCACACGTGAGACATTCTCTAATCTCTCCCATCTTCTGCAACAACAGATCGACAAAAATTCAGTATTGATTATATTCTATTATAAAATATCGTTCCCTTTTATTGAACCTTAAATAATTGGGAAGATCCTGCTGACAGACTCTGCTCAATTATTTTTTACCTCTTTTTTTTTTCTTTTTTGGATAAATTTACAGCCCTTTTCCCCCCTCTCGGCGCACGCTGTTCCTCCTTTTCGGCTCAGGAACTCCCGAACCCGGAAGTCCCTGAAACCTTTCTACTCATTTTGTGCTCCTATGCAACTTGCATAGCGTAATAACCACATATTGCACTGGGCTACGGGACTTCTGCACTTTACGGACGCAAGTTCCGTAGCACCTGCACAGATTGGACTTGAGCGCGCATGCACAGATCTCATCCATCCACGGCCTCTCTGAGTCTGATCACTAATGCGATTGGTGTCGGCGGTGATGTTGGCCACTCTCTGTGTGTGACATCATTAATGACCAAACTGGTGACCGGCAGCTGGGGAAACTCCTCCACTTCACCCAGCAATTCTGAAGAATGGGGAGAAGGGGGCACTCCTCACATCCTGACCACTTCATAACAATAAAGAGGTGAGGATGAGTAGAGTGTCCCGTTAACGTTTCTGTCTACACCCTGGCCTTACCCTGGTTTATGTTTGATTGTCTCCAAAATCAGTCAACCTGCGGAGGGTTTCACTCATCCAAGACATTCCTTTGCTATCTCAGTACTATCGCAGAAATGGAGAGGAGGCCATTGATTTAATGTGCACGTGCATGATTTCCTGTCCTCCACCGACATTTGGAGATAGGAAGGTGGGGTTTCAACCATTAATTGTATTCAAAGGATGAGCTCCTTCTATAAAACGTTGAGTTGTATTTGAGGTATATCGTGGAGGAAGACAATGAGCATCTTGCTGAGCCCGTACGATGGAGACCAAATACCAAAAATGATGTGTGTGTAGATTAAGTGTTGACTGTTACCTTATTGGTTAATGGAAAAGTGTCCAGAACACATAGGTGCATTGGACATTGGATATCGGGAAGGATGGGTAATGAGGGTGAAGCAGAGTCTAGAACCGGATTGTTGTGGTAGCCTTTATAAGAAGACTGTGAAGAAAGTGAACAAGGACGGAGGATGGACAACAGCTCGGAAGAACTTCATCACTTGTCTTACATTGATCCACTACTCAGGTTGCATGTACATTTTAGCTCACTTAGGCTTCCTCTGTAGAGGCACATCGATCGGATCCCACCCAAAATGGAAGACCAGACCTGAAATACCAGACAAGTTTCCTGTGCGTTGTAAGAAGAGCGACCTACCCCCAACAATGATATAAGTCTCCGTTTGGCCATACCATTGAGGTGTAGCCGATACCTCTCTAGGCACTTCTGGGACAATGTAATAGTAAGTATATAACTAGACATGTGCACAGCACAAAATTTCGTTTTGAACTAATGGATTAGTCCTAAAATGCAATTTATTTAGTTGCTAAAGAAATTCGTTTTCAGTTCTTTAGTATGAAAACTAATTTCATTCATCCGAAAACCAGTGGATACAATTACTATTGTAGTGGCTCCTCAGAGGGCTGAGATCGCTGCTTGTTACAGTATCTCTCACTCTCAGCACAATGTGGGCCATATTACATAGTTGGTGCTAACTTAACCAGAGCTGTTGTAAACTTCCCAGAGCCATTATAGCCTATGGAGGTTTTCAGTTTACAAAAGCTCTGGTTAAGTTAGCACCAACATTGTAATACTGCCCCGTGTCAAGCAAAGCTGTTACAGTAACTGACTGCTGCTCATCACAGTGCTCAGAGTTTCAGTAAAACTAGTAAATAATATTTTTATATATAAAGAGGTTAGAACAATATTATTTCCTTGTTTTACTGAAACTCTGAGAGCTGTTACAGTCAGTTACTGTAACAGCTGAGCCTGATACATTGTACTGAGAGATAATGTAACAAGCAGCCGATCTCAGTGCTCTCAGCCACTGGATTTAAAGGGCTAAAAAAAAGGTCCTCTCTGTATAATGTATAGAACATCCTCCTGCAATAATTAATACCCCTCTGTATAATGTAGATAACATCCTCCTGCATTAATTAATACCCCTGTCTGTATAATGTATATAACATCCTCCTGCATTAATACCCCTCTCTGTATAGAACATCCTACTGCATTGGCATGTAGAGGGTGCAGAACTTCGGAATGCAATGCTTATCCAGCACAGGACAGGGAACTTTTACTTAAACTTTGTATCTCTGTGTGGGAGACACAGGAATACAAAAGCAGGGGAGAGGGAAAATATTAACGTAAATCGGTCTGAAAGCTCAGAGAAGGGATGACTGGTGCAAATTTATTTTTATAATAAAATAAAGCACTTTAAATCCAGGGAAAACATTCAAATAAATCACACTGAAGGCTCATAATGACAGAGTAACTGTGAGAGCTGGATACTAAACGTCTCAGACGTAAATAACCCTTTATAACAAGCAAAACTTTTTCTGCAGCTTTGCGATGTTGCACTTTTCATTGCTGGTCTCCTTCACTCAATGTTATATCACAAAAAGGACTGGAACTAAAATGTAGTGCATTTTATTTTAGTTTCTTTCGTTTTTTGTACTGATCAGTTTCGTATCTCTTGAGTCAAACTAAAACTAAATTATCCCAAAATTCGGACTAAATTGTTTTAGTACTAAACTGAATGCACATGTCTATATATAACCCATCACGCAGATATGAATAAACAGTAGACATTACAGGTGGTAGAGATGGTCCTTAAATGTCAGGGTAACAACAAGGATAACACATAGAATAACCAGATAAACAAGCCTTGGTCTGACACAGGAGAGGTACATGTAAACGAGCAGGGGTCGGTAACACTTAGCCTGGTTATATCAGGCAAGCCAGGGTCAAAGAGTGGAAATAAAATCAAGATAATTGAATAGATGGAACCAGAAGTCTGATACCAGGAGATCAATCACAAACTATATCAGGAATGCACTAAGGGGTAACCAAAATCACAACAGGATAACTTCCTGAAAAGACAGGGAACCCTAAATACCCTGAGAACCCCATTGGCCAGGAGACCAGAGGGACAGAACCCCTGGGCCCTGTCCCCACCAGACATATTAGCATCAAAGCACAATCCACAGAATGTCCAAACAGCATACTCACAGTGATGTTAGCCCAGAACAGACACAAAGCAGGAGCCTACTGGCCAAATGGGAGACCCAACAAGGCACCGAGAGCTGTAAGAGCCACCAGATAATACTGTGCCAGTTACCCCATTACTTAAGACCTCATTATATGTAGATAAGCAAAAACATAGGGTAAAAGAACACATACAGGGTTATCCAAAGAGATTCGAATTGCTTGAGAAAGGTAACCGAATGCTGAAAATCAGGGTTCGGTTACCTTTCCTGGCCATTCGGCTATCCAGAGAGCAGGCAATTCGCCAAATCCTGTCGAATTGCCTGAACATACAGTGCCTGTTCGGTGCCTGTTCGAGGGCAGTGAAATCCCCATGAAAAAGCACTGCTTCGGCTATTCAGAGAACACAAACCAGCAGTGAAAGGTTCCCCTAATGCCCTGCCATTCGGTGGTTTCATTCGGCAAATTTATTCAGGAGAATCCCATAGACTTCAATGTTAAAAATATTCCCGTTTTAATTCAATATCTAATAAACCGTTCATTATAAAATTCTGCAGCAAAAAGTCTCTTTATTTATAGATTTTTTAGGATACTTTAAGCATTTTTCTGAATTTTTTAAAAAAAAATTAAAAGTCCGATTTTTTTTTTTTTTTTTTCAGTTTGCTTATTTTTTTTGTAACAGCCCTCTTTATTATCATTCCCTGGACCTCCTGTGAAAATTTCAGACATTTTCGCTCAGTAGTTTCTTTGCAAACAGCGTTTCTTTTTCCCAGATTCATACAAATGGTTTTTCTAATTTATTCACTGCCTCCTCTACGTCACAGCTGCTTCGGCTCTGTGTGATTCGGCTCCTTTTCGGCTCCTGTTCGGCTCCTCTTCGAAGGTTAATCCAGATGTTTTTGCTTGTTTTCAGCGTGCATTCGGTTAGTTGTCGTCAGGTTTTCGGCAGCTTTTCCCTGCAATTCGGGGACCCTGTGCTGTTTGCTGAATACACCGCAGGGTCACCGAAATGCAATCGGCAAAAGGAACCGAATTGAAGAGAACGAAAAGTCACCGAACGTGCGGTGACTTTTCGAATCTCTTTGGATAACCCTGTGAGAATGGTCAACAGATGGATTGAACTCCATTACATGCTTTTTGGTGGGTCCCTGCTCAGGTCTAACAATTGTTGAGGGTTTACCATCTACACCGGGCGATGAAGAGCTAGTGAGAATCATGAAGTCTAGTTGATGAGTGAGTTATGGTGAAGTATGAATTGTATAGAATTTGTCATAAAGTAGGTGGATGTCATGGAGGGTGAGGTGAGGTGGGCCCATATCAAGGAGATTGGGTATCAGGTTGAGAAGGAGATTGGGTATCGGGTTGAGAAGGAGAATGGGTATTGGGTTGAGGTTATGTGTTGTTGCCAGTGTTGAACGACATATTTTGGAGGCTGTATGTCAGTGTGATTATACCGTATATATCACAGTGCCCAGGTTCCATGGTTGTCTTCTCACTGTGACAAAAAGTTGAGGTGTAGGTGCGTTGACTTGTCCCCTCATGGAATTATGTGAAATAACCTGGTTATGGAGAGGAGCCTGTGTCACTTTTGCATTCAGGGCATTATTCATAATGGTGCGTATATCTTATACACCTTTTGAGCATCTTTATTTCATAGTTTCTGATATATTATATGTGATGCTTAGCTCATGACTTTCTATATTATTGTGTGTCATGAAGGCATCTCGACAAACCTCTAACAATAAGGGGAGATTTGACTGAGCGGATCTTGTGGTAACGACCGACATGCGAGATATTGGAAAAAAAAATGGTGAGAATGTCTTGGCCTAATTACATTTTGCAAGTGGGTTGAAAACTCATTATAACGTACAAATTCGACAACTTCAACCTCCCCACTGCGTCACTGAATGCTGAGCGTGTACTCCGGGTGAGTGCGTGTTTGATGACTGGAGATCTCCAGCTTTTTAAATAAAACCTTGATTCCGGGTTGATAATCAAGTTGGTATTTTTTGTATAAGTTCACCGGAACTCAACATCCTGCTGAAACCTCTCACGATGGAACAATAGCGGCTCACTGGTGCCTACTTGACCACAGGTTTAGCTCTGGGCATCTGACTCAATGGAATGACTTGCATTTAGTGAAGCAGAGCTAGAGGAACTGGCTTCGAATCTGTGGCTTCCTAAAATAGCTGTCTAGCTTCTTCTAGCTTTCGCTGAGGCGTGGAATTTATCTCCTGGCATCTCTGAAGATACTCCATGTCAACACACGGCGCGGAGCATTCCTTACGAGAAAGCAAAATAACCCACCTTCGCTTTGTGCCAGTTTATTGCCTGCGGGCAGCAAGTAGCGAGGTAAATCGGTATCGCCCCGCAGGTGGCGGCTGTTTGTTAGTCATAGAAGGGAAGACAATGCTGCGTTCTTAAAACAGATCCTGCAACATTGTGTCACCCCTGGCTTTAAACAATTTACCGATTGTGATGTTATCCCAAAAATATCCAACCCGATCGGCAGCCGGAGCGGAGCCTGTTCCCAGAGAACGTCTGGCGCGTTAACTGGTTTTAAAAAATGCCCCAAGACAAGATGACTTTATTGTCTTTCACCTATTGTGAAGTCTGGAGATCCACCATGTTTATACGTATACTGTATATGTAAGATCTCTTCAATGTTAAGTCCCAGGACAGACACAATAAATACATAAGGGATTATTCACTAAACTCCGAATTGGCCCCAAATTGAACCTAACGTTGAATTTCGGGTCGATTCTTCTATTCGCTAAGTTGTCAATTCACCAAATACAGCCGAATTGACAGCAATATAGTGCGATTCACCACAATTCGCTGTTCGGCGGCACCGAAATTGCCCCATAGAAGGCTATTGTGTCTTCTATTCACAGAATGACGAACTGAACCGAAATCCCAACAAAACTCCCTGATTTTCACTTGTTCAATTCGATGAGTTTAAACAGGTGAATCCCATAGGATTCAATGTAAAGACGTAATAACTTTTTAAGTTTTTTTAACCCCTTCACTGCGGATGACGTGTGGGGAACATCATGGGGATTCCCTGAGTATATGCGGAGGGCGTTCCTGACATGTCATCCTCTAACGGGGCTCTCCCACGTTATACTCTCCCTCCAGTCCAGTGGTGGTCTGACTTCCCTGAAGTCAGACCCCGCTTTTATACCCCCTCCCGGCACACTGACGTCATTGCGACAGGCGCGATGACATCAGTTTCAGGCCCCCCCTCGGCAAAGCCGGAAGAACGCCTGAAAAGAGGAGGGGTCTTTTGGACCCCTTTACCTCCCGATCAGGAGGGGTTTAAAGTGAAAGAGAGGCACAGCTGGAGAGGGCAGAGTCTGCCCTTTTCATCGATGCCTCTCTTTAACCCCTGAGGTGTCAGCCAAGCCTCCGGGGCCTTTCCCCGCCCACCGATGTCATTGCGCAATACAGTGCAGTTCGCCACAGATCGGTGATCTACACAGCAGCCGTGAAATTCCCCATAGAGAAGTAATGGTTGATCTACGCCGAGCTGCACCGAGATGTTGGAGAAATTACCTGATTTTCGGTGTTTCAGTTCAACAGGTTCAAAAAAGCGAATCCTATAGGATTCAATGTAAAAAAATATTATCATTTTTATTTTAGTTTTTAAAAAAAAACATTTATTCTTTTCATTTTCAGAAAAAAGTCTTATTTATTTATTTAGTTTTTTTTAACTCCTTTTTGTGTTTTTTTTTAGACAAAATGTTTTTTCCCCAATTTTGTTGAGAGGTGTTTTTTTTTTAAATTCCGTTAAAGACCTTTTAAGTATTTTTTAAAGGACCTTTTTTTGTTATTCAGACATTTTTTTTTTTAAACATTATTTATATAGACTCGGGCAACAAAGCAAAAATTCCAATTGTCAAACAATATCAGCAGCCACGACAGCTGCCGCCCCAAACACACGAGGCAACATGAATAAATACAGTACGTCATTCAGAGTCAGACACATTTTAATGCATTTTTATTGGTTTAAACAAAAAATTTGAAAAATAGCAGAGTTCCTTTTTTTTTTCCTTTCTGCAGTTCGGCGGCCAGTTTGGCTGTGCTCGGTGACTCCATCTTCGGTGCGCTACGGTGACCCTGCGGTGAATAGTGAATTCATCGAAGGGTCGGCGAAATGGAATCACCGAATCGCACCATAGTGCACCGAAGCGTAAAGCGTTGATATTTCGCTACTTTGTAAATAACCCATATAGCTTTTATTCTGTGCCCCTGCAAACCCTCCCGGTGTAGCCTGAAAGCAAAGGAATGTTAATTAATACATGGGATGGGATCCAGACTTTGCCCTGAGTGATTTCATGCAAGGCCGGATTTTCCGTGGAAATGGGAACATTGTTTTTTTGGGAGAAATCTATTTTTAGGCCGACTTCCTCATATTCGAGCAGGTAATATGACAGGGAGGGGTAAAACACACAGAATTACCTGCCGAGGGATCCGTGGGCGCTATGTAAATAATAATACCGTGATGTAACAGAGCTGGAATAATAAAACGCTTTATTCTGAAGGCGGGTGTCAATATCGGCAGACATGGAGCAGCTCGACTGCGAGGAATGTGACAATTCACAGAAATAATCCATCAGCTGTGACACATGTAACGTGTTACCTTATTATACGTAGTGATATGGCGTCATTTTTTTTGTATCCGCGCATAAATAATTTCAGACATTTTGCCTCTTGGAGGGAGATTCGTGTCTAATTCATACCTGTTCTATATTGTCTTAAATCGGTGACGAGGCTTGCGGGATAATGACATATTTTTACACTTTTAGTTGAATAACAGAATATTCTGCTTGTTTTGTGCATTTCCAGCTATAACGGGTACAGGGAAGGTTGAGCCCAGTTACCCGTATTATTATTCACTCTGTAACAGTAATGTTATGTAACAATATGTTATCTGTGCTTGTGCTTTACCTCGAACGGGAAAATACCTGTGACTTTCATTAAATATTAACAAACAAGGGACTGGAATTCCCAAATATTGGAAAACTCACCAGTACTAGTTAAAATACAATACAATTGTCCTTTTGTTCTCCTCGATATTGACAATATGCTAGTGATGTTTACCCTGGTGCCCTTTATAACCGTGATATTTACCCTTGTGCTCTATGTGCTAGTGATTTACCCCGGTGCTGATTGTGCTGGTGATATTGGTCTGGATGTTATCTTCTGCTGGTGGAATCAGTCCTAGTGCTCTGTGTGCTAGTTATATTTACCCTGGTGTGCGCTGTGTGCTGGTGATATTTTCCCCTGCGCTTTGTGTGCCAGTGATATTTACTTCAGTGTTCATTATGCTAATGAGATTTACCCTTGTGCCCTGTTTAGCAGTGATATTTACTCTATGTGCTCTGTGTACTTGTGATATTCACCCTGTTGCTCTTTGTACTTGTGATATTTGCCCTGGTGCTATTTGTACTAGTGATATTTGCCCTGGTGCTCTTTGTACTAGTGATATTTACTCTGGTGCTGATTGTGCTGTTGGTATTGGTCTGGGTGTTATCTTCTGCTGGTGGTATCAATCCTGGTGCTCTGTTATATTTACCCTGGTGCTCTTTGTACTAGTGATATTTACCCTTGTGGTCATTGTGCTAGCACTGAGAGTCCTGGTGCTCTGTGTGTGCTGGTGGTGATATTTACCCTGGTGCTCATTGTGCTAGCGATGAGAGTCCTGTTGCTGAGAGTCCTAGTGGTGCTCTCTGTGTGCTGGTGATATTTACCCTGGTGCGCACTGTACTAATGATATTTACCCTGGTGCTGATTGTGCTGGTGATAGTGTTCTGGGTGTTCTCTTCTGCTGGTGGTATCAGTCCTGCTGCTCTGTGTGCTAGTTATATTTACCCTGGTGTACTGTGTGTGCTGGTGACATCAGTCATGGTGCTCATTGTACAAGTGATATTTACCCTGGTGCTCATCGTACTAATGATATTGTGCTGGTGATAGTGTTCTGGGTGTTATCGTCTGCTGGTGATATCAGTCCTGAGGCTCTGTGTGCTGGTGATATTTACCCTTTGTGCTCATTGTGCTAGTGATATTTACCCTGGCGCTCATTGTGCTAGTGATATTTACCCTGGCGCTCATTGTGCTAGTAATATTTACCCTTAGTACGCTCTGTATGCTGGTGATATTTACCCTTTGTGCTCATTGTGCTAGTAATATTTACCCTGGTGCTCTGTGTGCTAGGGATATTTCCCCTTGTGCTCTCTGGTGATATCAGTCCTGGTTAGGGATGAGCCGAACACCCCCGTGTTCGGTTCGCATTCGAACTCAAACAATTTCAAAAGTTCGAGTTCGTACACGAACACAAACTCAATACAAGACAATGGGGCTGAAAATTCGATATTTAGAGTGCCCTCCAAGAGGGCATATATGCTAGATATTTGCCATAAAAGGTGTATGGGGGTCCGGGTAGTGCCCTGGGGGACAGGAAACAAGGACAAAAAGGACAAAAAACCCCACCCCCCCAATAGCTGGTCGCAGTGAGAACACACACTAACACAACAATTTGCTCTCAAAAATCACATGCTGGCTGGGGCTGCGAGGGACGCCTTATATAGTGTGCTGCGGGACTTAGCTCTGTGAGCCCATGATTGGGCGAAATTTGCCCAATCAGGACTCTGAGCCGTGATTGGCATAGTCTTGAACCTGTCTTGCACCTAAACTGTGGTCGGGTGCAAGGCTGTAGCCAATTACAAGCTTCAGGCCAGCGGAAAAAGTGCTTTGTGGTGCATTGTGGGCGAACACGCGGCGAACACGCGGAAATGTTCGTAGTTCGTGAAAATGCGAACGGGCAATGTTCGAATCGAACTCCGAACACATCGAACCGAACAGCTCATCCCTAGTCCTGGTGCCCTTCAAGCCAAGTGGCTGCTGATCTGTAAAGCCTGATGGTGAACTGACTGACCACTCACTGGGGTCATCTAAATTACACGCATTGCTGGGAAGCACCTTCACACCTCCAAACCCTGCATGACAGGATGCACAAAATACAACATTTTCTAATTAAAAATAAAATAACATTTGACTCTTTTCAATGTTTAATGAATGATTCCTCAGAACGCCGGTCAGCTGGTCGGAGCACACTTACCACTTCCCTGGCACCTGCTTAAACGTTTAATTAGCCACAGTGTGGCAGGAAGTGAAAGTCGCTAGCCTTTGGCCATGACAGGCCGCATGAGCCTGACCAACATGGTGACAACTTCCACTTAAAACAAGTCATTCACTTCCTCTGCCTTTTTTACTTAGAGGGACATTACCACTTCCATAAACTGTAACTAGATTACCTGTGCATTAAAAAAACACCTTATAAACACCTTATAAAACACCTTATGAACACTTGCTTCTCTTTTTCTTTGTTTGAAGGAATTGCATGTAAAAAGGAAAAATAAAGTAAGGTTTTTATCTCCTGTTTTTTTCATTTTGTGGATTTTTCCCATGATGAAACATTTACCAAAATCTGTGCAAAAGTTTTACTTTTGTGGTTTATCTTCTACAGTATTTAACAGTTAATGCGAAGGAGGAGGGAATGTTTAGATAAGGCTGCAGGGGGTGTATTGTGTTCTCCAGGCTACCTGAGATAAGCGCTGGCATCTGAATGAGATAAGACAGGGAGCTTAAAAGGCTTCTAATATACTCCCTAGTGATGTCCTTTGAATACATCCCGCACAATACAATGATGTGAGTCGGTGACTGACCCATTCACTCCATTCTATGACCTAACACAGGCAGTGAGGAGCAAGTGATGGAAAGATACAACACAAAATATCACACAATAGATGCACCCAGTGACACATATAGTTGAAAATATTACCTTAACCTCCCTGGCGGTCTAATTTCTTTCAAAATTTTGTGTCTAAAAGCGTATCAATTTTTTTGTTAAAGGAAACGTGTTTTTGTACATAGTTAGCCTGTAATAATTAGGAATCACGCACTGAAATCCGTGCAATCAAGAGTTCTTACTGGTAAAATCCTTTATAAATTAATTAATTAATTAATTTTAAAAAAAAATTGTAAATACACAGAGTCCGATAAAGTTTGAAACACGAAATAAAAATTTATTATCCCAAAAATAATTATCCAAAATAATGCAAATAAATGATATTCCATAAAATACAACAAAAAACACTGAAATCTGTCTGAAAACAAGGGTGAGACGATGTATGGTCTATTTCTTATCCTGTACTGCCACCTAGTGGCCATTTATAAACATTTCCATTTGTATTCAGTGAGTTTTGTGAATGAAATTTGCTGCGGTCCAGCCCCTCTGCATCATGTGACTCGCAGGGAGCCATCCAGGAAGCAGCTCGCTACAGGGACAGCGAGGGAGCTGAGTAAACATCCAGCCCGAGTGTGGCTCGGGAATACCGTTCGCAGTAGCGAAATTTAACCCCGAGTCACACTCGGGAATACCGCCAGGGAGGTTAACTAAACATACAAGAGAAAAACAAAATACATGTAAGATATCAGTAACATCAAATAAACGCAATAAGGACATTTCATTTTTTGGTGGTGCTGGCCCTTTAAAGCACATTGTGATTCACTTTACACAGAGGCGAACATGCAAACATGACTCAATGACTGCCCAACATGACGTATGGGGCAAATCATGGACACAAAGCAGAAGTATGAAAAGGATAAAGTGATACAGCCGCTCTTGGGGTGAGAGTGGACTCTGACTAAACCAGGGGGCGTCCGTCACCCAGACCCAGGGAATCACATTATCCATTGACATTTCATGGTGACGTTCCATTCATTGTTTATGAGAAATATAACAAGTGATACATTATAACCATAAACATTCACAATAACGATATAGAGTAATCGAGGATCTAGGGGAAAACCAAATGAAATTACTCTAAATATAACAAAAAATCCCAACACCCAAATAATGAATTCAATTTTATTTCATAGAAAAATTGCAAAATAAAAACCAGATAATTATTTAATTCACATTATGTATATTTACACCAATATAATAAAAAAGATCCAAATCTAAGGATTCACAATTTATCAAATATACAATCTTCAATGATTGCTAGGCTTGTGCACCGATTTTTTTTGGTTCGATTCGATTCGATTTTTCGGATTTTCAAACTTTTCGATTCGGCTCGTTTCGACTGATTTCTGTTTCGATTCGGTTCGGCTCGACTCGTTTTTCGTGTACATATTTTTTTCGGAATATCAACCATTTTTCGTATTTTCGTGTCACTTAGCTCGTTTTTTGTATCGACTTTTCGTGATTTCGGAAACTTTCGTTTTTCGGAATTGTACATGTTTCCGGAATATCGACCATTTTTCGTATTTTCGTGTCACTTTGCTCGTTTTTTGTATCGACTTTTCGTGATTTCGGAAATTTTCATTTTTTCGGAACGTCTTTTCTCCTCGTTTCAAAGCAATAAATTTCGATTTGACACATTTCAAGTCCATTCTAAAATTCCGAAAATATTTTGTTTCGGCTCGGAAAACTTTTCGGATCTGCCGTTTTCGGATCTAAAAATTTTCGGAAAATCGGCCGCATCCGAAAACACGAATCGGGAAATTTCGTGAAAATTCCGAAATTCCGAAACCCGAAACGCACATCCCTAATGATTGCTGTGTGTAACAGATCTCTCTGCCCGGACAGGCTCACATCTGTCAAATGCCTCTTCCTCGCTGGACACCCAGTTTCTCCTCGTGACTCTCACACCTTTCTCTAGTACCTTAGCTGCAGCTTAAGGCCTGGTGCATGTAGAGAGCCTGGCTAGCACCCTCAGAAATAAGCCGTAGCTGTAGACCTGGAGCCTTTCCTCGGCACACCGGGCAGAAGATTCCTGGTACCCCAAATCATGAGTCGTGACTTCAAGCTTGGTCAGAATAGAACTGACTGTTTATTACACAGGCACAGAGATATACTCAACCACCAACTCCATTTGCATACAATCAGGCAGATAGCTGCACAGATCAGATAACTACACAGGACCAGAGACGTCGCTAGGTGGGGGTGTGGGGTGTGGTCCGCACCAGGTGACACCCGCCCTTAGGGTGACACCAAAGACTTTTATTTTTTTTAACCCGGCCACAGCGGCCACACTGCAGGTTGCTAACCACGGCGGCCAGTTCAAAAATAAAAGTCTTTGGTGTCACCCTAAGGCAGTGATGGTGAACCTATGGCACGCGGGGCCGACAGTGTCGGCACGCGAGCCATAGGCTTGCCTCACTGCCGAGCGTGCTTCTTCCGCCCAGCACGCGCTGGCAAATGATGTTGCCCGGCCGCTCGTTGAGGTCCACCAGCCGCGATCTCGCGAGATCAAGGAGTTAACTCCGCGAGATCACAGCTGGTGGATCTCAAAGAGGGGCCGGGAAAAATCCTTTGGCGGCGCGTGCTGGGAGGAAGAAGCATGCTGTGAGGTGCCTGGCAGAGGATCAAGTGAGCTGGGCCAATAGATAATGGGTGAGCTGCTGGGGCCAATAGATAATTGTGAGCTGGGGCAATACATCCATATGTGAGCTGGGGCAATTATTATTATTATTATTATTCTTTATTTATAAAGCGCTGGCATATTCCGCAGCACTGTACAATAGGCACAGTATAGACAGGGTTACAATACATTGAACAACATTTGACAAACAGTACAGGAGGAAACGAGGGCCCTATTCCCGTAGGAACTCACAATCTAGAATATATCCATATGTGAGCTGGGGGTAATATATCCATATGTGAGCTGGGGCAATATATCCATATGTGAGCTGGGGCAATATATATCCATGTGTGAGCTGCTGGGACAATATATATCCATGTGTGAGGTGCTGGGGGCAATATATATCCATGGGTGAGCTGCTGGGGGCAATATATATATCATGGGTGAGCTGCTGGGGGCAATATATATCCAAATGTGAGCTGCTGGGGGCAATATATATCCATGGGTGATGCTGGGGCAATATATATCCATGTGTGAGCTGCTGGGGCAATATATATCCATATGTTAGCTGGGGCAATATACACATGGATGAGCTGCTGGGGGCAATATATATCCATGCATGAGCTGCTGGGGGAAATATATATCCATGCGTGAGCTGCTGGGGCAATATATATCCATGTGTGAGCTGCTGGGGGCAATATATATCCATGTATGAGCTGCTGGGGGCAATATATAATTGTGAGCTGGGGCAATATATCCATATGTGAGTTGCTGGGGGCAATATATATCCATGTGTGTTAAATGTTTTAAATTCGAATTCCTTTGTATTCATATGATCTGGTAATATTATGGTGTCATTTTGCTAGGAATTAATGTCTCTACTATTGTCTTACATTTAGCGTTATATGGGAGTACTGCATATGAGTAACAATAGTTTAAATCATTTTGTGTAAAACTTGGGGGGGCTCGAGGGGGTGACACCATGAGTTACCGCACCGGGTGACACCAACCCTAGTGACGCCACTGCACAGGACCTTCAAACAATGGGATTTATTAGGAGGAGAAGGGGGAGGGAGAAAGCAGGGTAAACATAAGGAATTTCTTATAGAGAGAATTTACACAATAGAGAGAGCAGGTGCTAATACAGAGATCTACACTATACAGGGAAGGGTTGTATAATTGAGGGAATGTACGCAAAATACACAACAAGACACGTGAGGGCCAGAAAGTGAGCCACACCACACGTGAGGGACAGGTAGAGTGCCCCATAACACATGAGGGACAGGTAGAGTGCCCCACCACACACGTGAGGGACGGGTAGAGTGCCCCACCACAAGTGAAGGATAGGTAGAATGCCCCACCACACGTGAGAGACAGGTAGAGTGCCCCACCACACATGAGGGACAGGTGGAGTGCCCCACCACATGTGAGGGACAGATGGAGTGCCCCGTCACACATGAGAAAAGGGTAGAGTGCCCCACCACATATGAGGGCCAGAAAGTGAGCCATACCACATGTGAGGGACAGGTAGAGTGCCCCACCACACAAAAGGCAGGTAGAGTGCCAGCCGCACCACACGTGAGAGACAGGAAGAGTGCCACACCACACATGAGGGACAGGTAGAGTGCCACACCACATGTGAGGGACAGGTGGAGTGCCCCACCACACGTGAGGGACAGGTAGAGTGCCCCACCACACATGAGGGACAGAGAGAGTGCCCCATCACATGAGGGATATGTAGAGTGCCCTGCCACATGTGAGGGACAGGTAGAGTGACCCACCACACGAGGGACAGGTAGAGTGCCCCATCACACTCGAGGGACAGGGAGAGTGCCCCACCACATGTGAGGGACAGCTAGAGTGCCCCACCACATGTGAGGGAAGGGTAGAGTGCCCCACCACACGTGAGAGACAGGTAGAGTGCCCCACCACACATGAGGGACAGGTTGAGTACCCCACTGCACATGAGGGAAGGGTAGAGTGCCCCACCGCATGTGAGGGAGGGGTAGAGTGCCCCACCACACGTGAGGGAGGGGTAGAGTGCCCCACCACACGTGAGGGACAGGTAGAGTGCCCCACCACACGTGAGGGACAGGTAGAGTGCCCCACCACATGTGAGGGACATGTAGAATGCCCCACCACACATGAGGGAAGGGTAGAGTGCCCCACCACATGTGAGGGGCAAGTAGAGTGCACCACCACACGTGAGGGACAGGTAGAGTGCCCCACCACATGTGAGGGAGATGTAGAGTGCCCCACCACACGTGAGGGAAGGGTAGAGTGCCCCACAACGTGAGGGAAGGGTAGAGTGCCCCACCACACGTGAGGGAAGGGTAGAGTGCCCCACCACACCTGAGGGAAGGGTAGAGTGCCCCACCACACCTGAGGGAAGGGTAGAGTGCCCCACCACACATGAGGGAAGGGTAGAGTGCCCCACCACACGTGAGGGACAGGTAGAGTGCCCCACCACACGTGAGGGACATGTAGAATGCCCCATCACACATGAGGGAAGGGTAGAGTGCCCCACCACATGTGAGGGGCAAGTAGAATGCCCCATCACACGTGAGGGAAGGGTAGAGTGCCCCACCACATGTGAGGGACAAGTAGAGTGAACCACCACACGTGAAGGACAGGTACAGTGCCCCACCACACGTGAGGGACAGGTAGGGTGCCTCACCACATGTGAGGGACAGGTAGAGTGCCCCACCATACGTGAGGGTAGAGAACTGTGCAGCTTCATTTCTCTTGTCTCTGGCTATTGTTGAAGCCTCAGCATTGTTTAACCCTTTTACTTCCAGCACATGAGTGAGACAAGATGACCAACCCAGCTCTGAATGAATTTTTTGTACTGAAAATAGTTCAAATCGATTGAGTTTTCACTTATGGAACAGGAACCAAAATATTCAAATCTGTGACCGTGTGAAAGTGCTCGATAAGCAAAGGCAGCGAGTGTATTTGTTTGGAAATCAGCGATTTTTGGACTTATCTTAGAATCAGATTGAGGAATTCAGGGCTCTGCTCTGACGCTGCCCAGAGAATCGTCTTTAACGAAGACTCCAGATTTAGATTTTTGGATGAAATCAAGATATAACGTCAGAATTCCCACACAGAGGTCACGTTTATTAAAATAACCCTCAAGATGTTTATCTGGCTCATTAAATCAATGTAAAGAAGATAATGATGGGGTGTGATTGCTGGCCATACTTTCTGCAGGATATGTGTCTCCTCCCAGAGCCGACTATGGGTACTGCAGCTTGCTCACACTAAATGGCAGAATTAATTCAGGATTATTATTCTTAATTTATTTGTAAAGCTGCACCAACATATTCCGCAGCGTGTTGCAGGAGTCACGATAAATTCTGGCAGTTCATAGTTATGTAGATATGAGGTAGAGAGCGTCCTGCTCTCCTATGAGCTTACATCAGTTTATAGCTCTTATTGTCAAAAAAATCATTTGTCATAACATTTATTTGTAACGTGGGGTGAGAAAGCAACAAATAAATATAGGGTAAAATACAAATTTTGCAGAGAAATTGTTGTTCTGGGTTGAAAAGTTTAAATAATGCTAAATTTTCTCATTTCTAATGTCACATGTATCTGTTTTTCCTTTACAGAAATATTGCTCGGATGAAAGGTTCTAAACTGTAGATGTCGTCCTTTATCTTACACAATGTCATATGAGGTCTGCATTATCAGCATAGAGGCAGAAATGGCCTTTGTGTCAGTAAATGTGCTGCAGACAGATATTAAAATGGTGAGATCTCCTGCTTATGGGGATTTGTAGTGATCAGAATGAGATGATTAGCAATGCAATATCTGTATGCGCTGCATAATGCCTGTGTATGGCAATTACAGCAACACCTTGTATCTGTATGTGCTGCATAATGCCTGTGTATGGCAATTACAGCAACACCTTGTATCTGTATGTGCCGCATAATGCCTGTGTATGGCAATTACAGCAACACCTTGTATCTGTATGTACTGCATAATGCCTGTGTATGGCAATTACAGCAACACCTTGTATCTGTACTGTACAGGTATTTACACTCATATAACCCCCTGCATCTTATCCCTGTACAGCAGCGAGTGACCCCACAGCTCTCCCTGTATTCTGTCAAATCCCTGGCTGCTGGAATGCAGCAGTAAAGTTTGTTGAGCTTTTGTTACAGTGAGGTTTGGGACTGCTATTTGCAGCTTATTTACAGTAATATAGGATGACAGGGGAGACATAAAACAAAGAATTCCAACTCTCTACAGGGGGAATGCTAATTTTCTATCAAAAACTTACGCAAGTGGGGTATTGATTGCTTTACAATGTATTACAATGCAAAATGGAGTTAACTTGAATTTGGCAGTGAAAAGGTTAAAATGCAAACACGTCTCCATAACTTTGTCTAATACAGAGAATGCAACATGGCAGGGTGTTAAATTGGCATCTCTACAGCCCAATTGACAAAATCTTTTTCCACCAGCAGGGTAAAATACAATTAAATAAAATACCTATTTTCATGCTTTTTTCCTCTAAAACCGGTGACACAGATACCGGGGTCACTGTAACCATATCTGGGGTTAAAACTTGCACATTCTTGTCATTTCCATTATCTATAGAGTTACTGGTTACCTCTCTCGTGGCGGTATCGTGGCAGTACTCGCTGCGCTCCAAATATTTTTAGGGGTTTTTCCTTATCTTTATGTTTTCTTTATGTGCATTTAGCGTGTTTTATGTTATTTTTAACACCGAGAAACTTTCTGTTAAACAAGTCACATTCCTTTTACGCCCATTAGATCCGTAATGATTGACAGGAGCTACGGAGGCGGGCGCCAAAACTACCAGAAAATAGCCGGAGATGCTTGTGAAACGTTAATTCCGGATTATTTCCTGTGAAACTGTCAGGGTTATCCAAAGAGATCCGAATTGCTTGAGAAAGGTAACCGAACGCTGAAAATCAGCGTTCGGTTACCTTTCCTGGCCATTCGGCTATCCAGAGAGCAGGCAATTCGCCAAATCCTGGCGAATTGCCTGCACATACGGTGCCTGTTCGGTGCCTGTTCGAGGGCAGTGAAATCCCCATGAAAAAGCACTGCTTCGTCTATTCAGAGAACACAAACCAGCAGTGAAAGGTTCCCGAAATGCCCTGCCATTCGGTGGTTTAGTTCAGCAGGTTTATTCAGGCGAATCCCATAGGCTTCAATTTTAAAAATATTCCCGTTTTAATTCAATATCTAATAAACCGTTCATTATAAAATTCTGCAGCAAAAAGTCTCTTTATTTATAGATTGTTTAGGATACTTTAAGCATTTTTCTGAATTTTTTTTTTTTATTAAAAGTCAGATTTTTTTTGATTTTTTTTAAGTTTACTTATTTTTTTGTAACAGCCCTCTTTATTATCATTCCCTGGACCTCCTGTGAAAATTTCAGACATTTTCGCTCAGTAGTTTCTTTGCAAACAGCGTTTCTTTTTCCCAGATTCATACAAATGGTTTTTCTAATTTATTCACTGCCTCCTCTACGTCACAGCTGCTTCGGCTCTGTGTGATTCGGCTCATGTTCGGCTCCTGTTCGGCTCCTGTTCCTCTTTTTCAAAGGTTAATCCAGATGTTTTTGCTTGTTTTCATAGTGCATTCGGTTAGTTTTCGTCAGGTTTGCGGCAGCCTTTCCCTGCAATTCGGGGACCCTGTGGTGCTTGCTGAATACACCGCAGGGTCACCGAAATGCAATCGGCAAAAGGAACCGAATTGAAGAGAACGAAAAGTCACCGAACGTGCGGTGACTTTTCGAATCTCTTTGGATAACCCTGTGTGTGTAAAAATAGCATTAATTCACAAAAAGGCAAAAGAACACATACAGGGTGATTCACATATAGACCAAAACCCAAAGAATTTCTAACTGATCTTAAATGAATGAAAGGAAATTACTGGGAACTTCAGGAAATGTACCTCCTCTTATGTTGTGCACATCCAATCACAGCAAGTGCTGGAAGCAGCTGCAGTTTATTGTTAGGCGTATGTCGACACGGCACTACATGTTGTTGCTAACGTTTGTATTGCATCATCAATGTTTTGGGTCTCATTACCAATATCTGCTAAGGCAGGGGTCAGCAGCCTTGGTCCTCCAGATATTTTGGAACTACAGCTCCAGTGAGGCTCCACTGCATATATGATTGGCAGAGCCTCATGGGAGATATAGTTCCAAAACATCTGAAGGGTCAGGGTTGCTGATCCCTGAGTTAAGATGTCAGTCGTGCAGGACTTGTTATGGTACATGCCTTCCTTCAGATGAGCCTACAAAACGACTTCCAGGCTGGTAAGATCGGGAGGATGGGGGTGGCCACAGGTCCCTGGAATTGACTCAATCCTCAAAAAAGCCCTCTTTTGTCTTAACCGACTCATGTGATGTGCGGCGTGTGACATGTCACGGCGTCTCCCAAACAGTAAGCCATTTTGCTCCATAGGAGTAATATTCTCATGTCTGTGCCGTTGTTGTGGCTGTGCTGCCATCCAGCAGCTGCCTCCAGCAAGTTCTGCAATGGATGTGCTCAACATAAGAGGAAGTATGTTTCCTGAAGCTCTCATTAATTTTCATTGGTTCATTTATGATCTATAAGGAAAAGTTTAGGTTGGGGTCTATGTGAATCACTCTGTAGTAGCCCCTGTATCTGGTGTATGTCGCGGTTAGGTACCGGTGGGCAGGAGGAGTGTATTTATACTGAATAATACTCCACTCCAACGTACAGGTAAAATAATATTAATATGAATTTGGTGAAGAATTTAACATCAACCTGGAAATTTACATTTTCGTTTAAATGCATTATTTATGCAATCAAAGATCAGACAACGCTCATTACCTTTAAGGGTTTATTCACTAACCAGTGAGGATCAGCGTTGTTGAGAATACAGTGAACTTCCAGCGAAGGAAAACCCAATGCTGGCGGCCAGGGCAGGTGCAAGCATTTTTGTCTAGTCAGGCGAAGGTGCATTTTGGTGCCCCCCCATCCGTGTCATGTCAAGCCAATCAGGATAGAGGTGCCATGATAATCTATATATATACACATACATATATACACACACTAGGGTTGCTCATATGGGTATATTTGCCCCCAGCTCATATGGGTATATTTGCCCCCAGCTCATATGGGTATATTTGCCCCCACATCACCTGTGGATATATTTGCCCCCACATCACATGTGGATATATTTGCCCCCAACTCATGTATGTATTTGCCCCAGCTCACATGTGAATATATTTGCCCCCAGATCACATGTAGGTATATTTGCCCCCAGATTACATGGGTATATATTGCCCCAACTCATATGGAGATATTTGCCCCCAGCTCATATGGGTATATTTGCCCCACATCACATGTGGATATATTTGCCCCCACATCACATGTGGATATATTTGCCCCCAACTCATGTATGTATTTGCCCCCAGCTCACATGTGGATATATTTGCCCCCAGATCACATGTAGGTAGATTTGCCCCCAGATTACATGGGTATATATTGCCCCAGCTCATATGGAGATATTTGCCGCCAGCTCATATGGGTATATTTGCCCCAGATCACATGTGGATATATTTGCCCCAGATCACATGTGGATATATTTGCCCCCAACTCATGGATATATTTGCCCCCAGATTACATGTGGATATATTTGCTCCAGCTCACACGTGGATATATTTGCCCCCAACTCATGGATATATTTGCCCCCAGATTACATGGGCATATATTGCCCCAGCTGATATGGAGATATTTGCCCCCAGCTCACATATGGATATATCTGCCCCCAGCTCTCACCTGCTGCCAGGCCCCCCAGGCTCCGCCGGCGTTCGTCTTCCATGGTGGCGAGTGGCCACAGACATGATGCAGCTTTGCCGCTCGCCGGGCGGGAACCACATGACCAGCGCAGCCGCGTTCTAGCGAGATCGCACGCGGCGCTGGTCAGGTGGTTCGGCCCCTAGCGCTGCGCCGGGTCTCCCGTAATTCCGCCCCCACAAACTGGCAGGAAGCAAGATAGTAAGGTGGCCACTGGCCACCTGTGCCGCCTTACACTAGCGCCGGCCCTGCTGGCGGCTGGTGAAGCTGCTGCAAACAACACTGAACAACTCAGGACAAAAGTGTCGCTGATATTCTGCAGAAAAATTAAGGGGTTCTTCAGAGAGGTCCAAAATGTAACCATACACTGAATTTCCCCGTACGGTGACACTTTGTGGCCATTGGGCTATTCAGAGAGCAGGCAGGTTGCCAAATTTCGGTGAACTGCCAGCAAGTACGGTGCCTGTTCGACGGCAGTAAATCCCCCATAAAGAAGCAATGGTTAATCTATTCACATTGAACAGCAGAGAAAAGTCAGTGAAATGCCCTGCTGTTCGGTGGTTTAATTCGTCAGGTTTATTCAGGCGAATCCCATAGGCTTCAATGTTAAAAATATTCCCGTTTTAATTCAATATCTAATAAACCGTTTATTATTTTAATCTGCAGCAAAAAGTCTCTTTATTTATAGATTTTTTAGGATCTTTTAGCCATTTTTCTGGATTTTTTCAGCAATTTCTTTTCCGTTATTTATTTATTTTTTTTAAAGCGTTTTTTTTTGTTTTTTTCTGTAACCGACCTTTTTGTTATTATTATTCAAAGGATCTTATATGTAAATGTCGGCGACATTTCGGTGCTCTCTGAATAACCCCTTTAGTAAACTTCTTTATAAGTTTTAGATTGTGAGCTCACGTGCGCAGGGTCTTCTTTTCTGGTCGATCTCCGTGGGTTGAGCTTATTTGTTCACTTTCTGTTTGTTTTGTTCTATCCCTTGTACATCGCTGTTGCTGTGTTGGCGTTGTATAAATAATCGTATTGTTGTGTTGTTAATATCTTACATTGTATTACTTTGTATTTCTGTAACTGTAACACTTCAATGTTCTTGAACCCAGGACATACTTGAAAACGAGAGAAATCTCAATGTATCCTTCCTGGTAAAATCCTTTATAAATAAATAAAATAAATAAAAGTATTGGTAATTTGAGTTCCTTTTAAATTGAAGCAGAGTATCATACTGCCACCTACTGGCTTCAACATGATCTCAGCCTCATCATTACCAGGTTTATTCATGAGAACGTCTTTGTATTGACAGCGTTTTATATTCCAGAATTCCAGCACCTTTAAGGTGATGCTCGATTAAATAGAATTCCCTTTTTTGCCTCTGCCCAATTATTTTTATTTATTATATTTTTATTCATTTTGGGTGATTTTACTTCCTTTTTCTCCCTCGTCGCGCGCTGCTCCTCCCCTTCGGCTCAGAGACTCCCAAACCCAGAAGCTTTTCTGCACAATTTGTGCTCCTACACAATTGCGTAACAATGGGAAGTTCAAATTGCGCAGCGCTACCAGACTTGCACACATTACGTACACAACTTCTGTAGTGCCTGCGCAGAGTGATGGATCGGAGCTGCACGCGCATGCACAGATCTGATCCATCGCTGCCTCTCTGAGAACGCTCGCTGCAGCGATTGATCCCTGAGGGTGACGCCGGCCGCTCTCTGTGTGTGACATCACTAGTGACCGATCTGGTGACCGGCAGCCGCCTGCTGGTGGCACTGGGTGGGGTGGAGGAAACTCCTCTACTTCACCCATCCATATCACCAGATCAGGGGAGCTGGGAGGAGGGAGGGGAGAGGAGGGGGCACTCCTCACATCATGACAACTTTATAAATGTAAAGTGGTCAGGTTGAGCAGATCGTCCCTTTAAATTCCAGAATGTGAGCACCTTCAAGAATACTATTATGTCCCTCACTATACCATAATAAAACACCCAAACGTGGCAAGGCCTGCTGGCTGAGTATTGTGTGGTAGCAAGTATGTACCGTTAGGTGTCTCACCCAAGGACACTTACTGGAGAAGTGCTCTGGTCGGGATTGACCCTGTGTCTCCACGGTTACAGAGCAGTGATGGTACCTCTACTCCATCCAGCCCTTTATAAAGCGGCCATTGTTTCATTTATTGACAGTATCTTTAATTAAAACGCGCTTTACCTCGCCCTGTATCTTCGCTTTACACAGTCATGCACGGCTACTCACAAAATCCTCACTCGTGAACTTTTATGACCAGATTATAGGGATGAGCGCCAAAGGGGTAAACAATGCGGCGCTTTGTATGTGCCGTCTTTACTCAAAAAGGTCAAGCAAGATGGGACGAGCCAACATTTGGATTAGTCGCATGTGACAGACACGGTAATTGCATCAGTGAAAGCCATAACAACATGTTTACCCTTAGATATGTCATCTGATCACTTGCACTAGTAAGTCAATATGCATTTCCTTGTATGTCAATCATTGGGGAAGCTCAGCAGGTTCGGCACAGAGAAGCCCATGAAGAAACGTCGTGGGATGCGTGGAGGAACGCTGCCGTGGACGAGAAAGATCTGTGTTGCCATCATTATTTGCAGTGGGTGGCAACAAATAAAACCAAAAAAGGTTGTTTGTGTCTTGTGTGTTCCCTAGTCATTCTTGGCACATTCCAACGCACTGACTCACTTTAAAGGTGGTGTCTCCTATATGTTGTTACTGTTTAAAGTCAGCACCGCCAACACGGATCCAAGCTGGGAAGTGGATACTGTCCATTCCTTTTGAAAGCGGTTCTATCCGGCTCTCTGCTTTGTGTAGGAGAAGCATACAAAGAACGAAGAACGGAGAACGGAGCGGCTCGGGCCCATGTCATGATCTACAACTACCATGATTTTCTTGCCACCTATTGCACTCAGTGTTCTGGGAATTGTAGGCCATCAACCTCTTAGGGAGCAGAGTTTGACAGCCTGGGTCAAGGTCATTTTTAGTCAGGTGGCCCACGTCTACTTTCTGATGAACCATTAGTAGAGGTGAGAATTTTTTTATCCACTTTTAAAGTAAATGACCGATTTAAATAAATGTAACAATATCAATCTCGCTCACTTATCTTCAAGAGTGCTGGCGATGGCGGCCTCAGACCAAATCAACCAATAGCGTGTCAACAAAAATGTCCGGAAAAATGTCCTGCAATCTGTCGACTTTTGGATGGGTCACAATGCACTCCATGGTTCACATACTGTACGTGGATGTGGATTGGATCATGTGATGGTAATCACTTAAAGGAACACTCCAGTCTGAAAATCACCCCCCTTTTTTACATTATATTAAAGCTATTGCCCTAACTAGTCATTCAGTATATATATATATATTTTTAATGTATTACTTACCCTAAAAACGACACTTTTCCAACGGCGTTTTTTTTTTTAACTCACCACCCTCCTCTTCCGCTCCCGTCGTGGAAACTTGGAACTTGGCTACAGGTTTACAATCCATCCTGAACGCCTCCGCCAGGCTAATTCACCTCACCCGCCGCTCTGTCTCTGCCGCTCCCCTCTGCGAGTCCCTTCACTGGCTCCCCATCCACTGCAGAATTAAGTTCAAAATCCTTATCCTTACCTACAAAAGCCTCACTAACTCAGCTCCCCACTACCTGTCCTCACTAATCACCAAATACACACCGGCCCGCTCCCTAAGGTCAAACAGTGACCTGCGCCTAGCTTCTCCCCGCATCACCTCTTCCCATGATAGACTGCAGGATTTCTCACGCGCAGCCCCCACTCTCTGGAACGCTCTCCCTCGTACTGTCAGACTTTCCCCTAACTTCTCTTCCTTCAAACGCTCCCTGAAAACATTCCTATTTAGGGAGGCCTACCACCCAACTCACTGACGCAACCATCAATCACTCTCACCTTACAGTCCTCTCCTCCTGTTTCCAACCCCAACCCTCCCAGATTGTGAGTTCCTACGGGAATAGGGCCCTCATCTCCTCCTGTACTGTTTGTCAAATGTTGTTCAATGTATTGTAACCCTGTCTATACTGTGCTTATTGTACAGCGCTGCGGAATATGCTGGCGCTTTATAAATAAAGAATAATAATAATAATACGTGCAAAGCGCGCATGCGCGCCTAACACGTAAACGAGCCAATCAGCAAATCAGCAGGCTTCCTCCCGGAATCCTGCTCATTCAACCGCGCATGCGCGGAGCAGCGCACGTTCACGAGCGGCGAGGTGAGCTGAAGTTCACCCTGGCTGCTCGTCTAAAAACTCTTTGGCGAAGGAGAAGGAGGAGGAGGCAGCGGCTCCGGCTCCTTCTCCTGCGCGTTCCCGCAACTCTGCCGGAGTGGTGGGACGTCATCGCGCTTGTAGCGCGATGACGTCCCAGCTTTGCCGAGAGTTCCAAAACGCGGGGACCTTGAAACCCGATCGGCTGATTGACAGCTGGGAGGGCGGAGTAAAGTCCACCGCTTCTCTCAGCAATATCAGCCGATCGGGAAAAGGTAGAAGGCAGGGGGAAAAAAATGGGATACTTCAGGCAATATATAAAAAGCTGAGGTTGTCATATTGCCTGGAGTATCCCTTTAAGACTTGGGGTACGTGGACCTAAAAATGCTTTTGAGAGGTCTGAGACTGGGGGTTTTGGTGGACCTGATATTTCATATTATTCCCCAGCCCTCTCCTATGTTAAGGTCACCCTGTACTTAAAAATGTAGGTACAGGGTGTTTGTGTTTTCTGTGCCCTATCCCTCTGATGTCTACATTATATTATTCCCTGAAATATTTCTTGTACCATGTCGTTTTGTACATGCTGTTCTGATTCCCTTATTTGTAATGTGTACTTATTGGTTCCTTTGTTGTCTTGAGGTGTTTCCATGTGCTCCCATCTAACTCCCAGGAACTGGTTTAAACCTGATCTCTGCCACCTCTCCACGAACCTGTGGAAACCAGTTCTGTAATCCCTGCCATGCTGGGGATGGGAATTCCTTCCTTTATCTATTACATCAAGGTTCATTATTCAGTATGGTAATGCTAGGGTATGTTTTACCTTTGTTGTTCTGCCCTTCACCCTGTGTGTGTTGTCCCATTGTAAACTCAGAATAAAGGCAGTTTAAGTTCTGTCTTTACCCTGTAAGACGCTCCGGGATATTGACTGGATGGGACTGGACCAGAATCAGTACTACTTTAGGATACTGACTGGAGCCTTTCTGCACTCTGGGCACTGACCTCCATTACAGATAGTTATAGGGACCTTTCCCAATAAACTACCTATGGAGACTTGAGTTATCATCTCTATTAGCTACTGCCCTCCAGTGGTGGTCTGTGCGTTCATTGGCCTACACGTTCTTCCACCTAAGAACCTCAGCAGAACTATCACTGGCTGAAAAATACAACATGGCAAAAGTTGTTCCTGGTAACATGCCTCTGGTTATGATATTTGCTGACGTACTGGGTCTATCATTCATTTCAAGGCACATTATTTAATAAAAAAATAGTAAAAAGCTACAAAACACAATAATGAAATTGATGGAATTGGAAAAGACAAATCAAAATTAAAAAATCCATAGTATTTATTGAATTGAGATTCAGTTTTATTTTCCATACAACATTGGATGTCAACTAACGTGCTAATGGCAGCAAACATTATAAATACGTACAAAAAAATAGAAAAGTTATTTTAAATAAATGAATTTTAACAGGACATTCATTAAAATAAATACTAGCTATAAACATTGACATTCGTAATCTAAAATCTGTCTGCGCATGTACCATACGTCCGCACGTATTGTAGAGTTAGAGAGGGTTTGCAGACGCGGAAAATAAATAGTGCATTTATTAAATATTAATAAATATTTAACTGGACAGTCTAATTCCCTCCCTTATCCCAGTTTACAAAAAATAAAAATACAACAGACATGATTAATTAGCACATTCATAGCGTTTTTAGGTTTATATCAGTGTCATATAAAAATAATCATTAAAATAAAATGAATTAAAAATACATTTCTAGTTTATTATTACTGTCATTTTCTATGATTGTGTATATATATATATATATATATATATATATTTTTATATAATCCAGTAATCCAATCAATCACAAATTCCCCAGTGTTTAGGTGGAGAAAAATAAGAATATTCCAGAGTGTCGAAAGACTCAGGTACTGCTTTCAGGACAATTTTATTTACCATTTACCAGCTGAATCAGTCTTTTTGACTAATACTTATATATTTTCATTTACATACTATTTATTATAATTTAAGTGTCACGAAATAAACCCTTGAGTCCACATTTTGGTGGCAATAACACCTTCAAAATAATAATAATTTAAAATAAATATAGAGTGCTCAGCATTTTGTATCAGTTACTGTAACACCCTTAGAGAACTATCCTATACAGGGTCGGCATCCTTGGTTCTCCGGATATTTTGGTGGTACTTCTCCCATGGTGTTCTGCCACTCACTAGTCTAGTGGGAGATGTAGTTCCAAGACATCTGTAGAGCCAAGGTTGCCAACTCCTGCTATACAACATGAACTTCATAAATCTTTGGCAATCTCCACGTTACAATGCATACAGCCCAATGTACGTATCGCCAGGTTCCCGCGCCAGGTAGTCCTCACCGCGGGTAAAGGTATAGATGTAATCCCCCTTATTGAGTTCAAATATTCCTCCTTGGAATAAAGATTTCCGCCAACTATTGGCCGGCATCGATGTGTTTCCGGACTGTCCTCCACAAAGAGTCTTTTGAGAACTGAGGAGGCTCCTGTCCGGGGTAGCTTCGTCAAAGTGATGTAACACAACATGCGACAAGTAATCGAAGCCCACTTTGGAGCAGTCTTTTCCATGGTAGGAGGCCTGGGTGTATATGTAGTAAGAGCCGTTACTGGGTATATAGATTTTGTTGTCTCTTAGTGACAGTTTCCCTTGGTTGACGGTGTTGTCCATGTACTTACTCCAAAGGAGAGCATTTGTGGTAAAGGGGTCGGCTGAAAGACATAAGGAGGAATTCTTGTTTGAAATCTGTGATGACAGCAATGAAAAATATACAGTAGACATTTATGGTTTGTTAAAAATTAACCTTTGCTTGCGGATTTTACCTTCAAAATGAGCTGCCGGCTTCTTGCCTTTAGTAGGTCTTGATTTAAGTTTGTTGCCTGAAAATATAGAAAAGCTGTCAGGATCGAGGGTGAGAGATGAATGAGTACACCTAAACCTTCCAAAGGAAATCCACCTTCCATGACATGGATCACCTCCACCACCCATGACAAAGAATTATCTAGGACCTGTAGGAAAGAGCTTCCGTACCATACATTAAAACAATAATTTATAACAACCATGGCACAGAACACCTATCATGTAAGAAATCATCACCCCTGACGAAGGACATGCCAACCATTTGTGACTAAGGACACCTAAACCACCCATAGCAAAGAACATCTTCACCATCAATAATGAAGAACATTTACACCACCTATGGCACAGAACACCTTTCATGACAGAAATATCCACCACCACCCATGACAAAGGACATGTCAAACATTTGTGACTAAGGACTCCTAAACCACCCATAACAAAGAACATCTTCACCATCAATAATGGTGAACATTTACACCACCTATGGCACAGAACACCTCCCATGACAGAAATATCCACCACCACCCATGACAAGGGACATGTCAACTACACCTACCACCCATAATAAAATACATCTACACCATCCATAATAACAAATGTTTATACCACCCATGGCACAGATCAACTCTCAATCTCATTACTGACCTCTTCACCACCACCCATGACAAAGGACATGTCAAACATTCTTGACAAAGAACACCCAAGCCACCTATACCAAAAACGATTTTACCATCCATAAAAACGAACGTTTGTACCACCCATGGCACAGAACATCTCTCATGATAGAATTCTCATCCAGCACCCATGACAAAGAACATGTCCACCAATCGTTAGGACACCTAAACCACCCATAACAAAGAAAATCTTCACCATCCATGGCATCCCCAGCAAACATCTCCACCATTCATGATGACGAACACCTTTGCGAACTAAACAAAGAGCGCCGTCACCACATGATGGGGCAAAATGACCACTAAAATAAGGAGAAAGTCAAAAGTGAGTTTCAGTTTGACTTTCAACACAAGCCAAGAGTGAAAACCAGTTAACGAGAGGAATGTGAAGCCAGGAAAGAAGAAAGTATCCAAAAACACTGACGACATAACATGGTGCTACTGATATTGAGCTATATTTTTCCAGAAAGGAAATCAGTCTCCTAAGAAGCGTCGGATAGACACTGACTCTCCTGGAAGTCGAAATCAAGATGGAAGGTTGAAATGAAGACACTGATAGCAGTACAGGCTGGACATCTATGACACAGAGTGCAAAAGGAACATGTAAACCAATAGGATCTTTAGAAATATAAAAGCATTATACAGTAGACATTGGACAGATATAGATAAACAAAACAAAAAGTTGACAAACCAGAACCACTGAAAAAACATAACTGAGGTGTGCCAAGGTGGTCCATCACGTACCTTCATTGTGTTTAGCTTGTTGGAAGCCTGGAACTCCTCTCTGTGTATAGAAATCACACAATCAGCTTCATATCAATTTATCTACTGTTCCGTCACAAATTAGTTTGAGCGAAAACCGTTTTTCTTTATGTCTTTTTAGGAAGTTTAATTCTTTTTCTACATTTTCCTTTACGGTTTTCGGAAACCAGACTAAGATTCCTTGCGCCTTCTCGACGTCTCCAGATAAAAACCTGGTGGCTTCCACGGAGAGCTGAGCAAGAGCACTTTATCTGATGGCCCTTTCTGTACTGTTTTGATGTGGTATCAATATTTTAAGATAAGAAAGATGATTCAATAAAAATAAATGCAAAAAGAAAGAGAAAGCAGGTCACCAAATAATTACAGAGAAAGTGAGAATGGAGAAGAACACTGGTGGTTTCGTTCTTCTAGGTATAAACTGAACTTCTGTTTTTTTCCGACTTTCGATGCCCTCAGCCTTTTTATGATGATAATTTAGGAAGTAAACCTACTAAAAAACACTTTTTTATCTTCTGCAATGGACATTGACGTCTTACCTGAAACGGAGAAGAATCTACCAGAGACAGCAGATAAAGTAATGTCAACGTGGAAGCCCAGAAGTGTTTTCTGAGAAGGAATAATTGCATTCGGCGGATGCTTGTCGGTGATGTTTGTGGCATGGTGTGTGAGCAGAGCTTGTGTCTGCGTCTGCAGGTGTTGGACAGACGTGTCTGACTGATGAATTAAAGAGAGCGACCTCCCTTATAGCGATCAGAAAGTGGTGAGTGGGAGGCAGGGAGAGTGCGATGGGTGGTGGGGAAAACCCAGAAGAAACAACAGCAAGAGAGGAAGTCAACGAAAAGAACGGCTGTAGGAAGGAGGCACGAAAAAGGAAATCCCACTGTAGGACCAAGAACAAATGTTACAAAATCCCACTGAAGAATATAGTCAGATACGGAGAAGAGGAAGCTGGTCGACGAGAGTGACTTTATGGAAATTATTACAGTTCTTCACAGCTCTATAAAGTTACATTAATGGAGAATAGATATAACTAGGTTCTGCTAGAAGAGGATTCATCTCAATCCTGCATCCTTCCTAGCATCATTTCCCTCCTAGTGGTCCATTCGGCATCCTTTCCCGGCAGTGCTCCATTCAGTTTGACACCAGATCAACACCTGCACCATTCCTTATGGAATCCACTGGGCGTCATAATGCCGCATTGGTTCACACCTGGTCATGACGCCATTCAATGACACACAGGCCCACCTATTTAGTCCTCTGGCTCCCTTTGCCAGTGCTCTGTCGTGGCTTATCCATTGCCTTCCTAAGTCCTTATTCCATCCTTAACTCTAGCATGGGGACACTAATGGGTAAAATCTGCCACCAATGCTTTTCTCAATGCATCCCCACGTGAACTTATTCCTGGGCAGGCGCTAGCTGAGCACCTCGTACCAGAATGCAGCGCTTACTGCTGGGATACTGGCGGTAGTGCTTCCACACCGCAGCGAGCTTCACCTCCTGGAAGCCACAGGACTTGCGAGATTATGCATTGCCGCATAGTAATCGCGGAGGGAGACTGGGAGCCTTGCGAGATCCGGCAGGTCGGCGTAGTGATTTGCAGAGGGAGAGTGAGGGACTTTTTCCCCCAGTCTCTCTCTGCTCCTGGAGGCAAGAAGAGGCGGATGGAGCTGCCGTTCTCGCCACGGGATGGGAGGTGAGTATCCGATTTTTGGGGGGATTTTTTGCTGGCACTGATGGATTCTGAAGAAGTCTTATCATTTAGCACCGGGTTAGGACAGCGGGTCCTAGCTGTGGGTGACGTTTGAGTAACCGCAGCTTGGCGTAATTAGCGGTAGCACTGTGTAATCCTAATGTTAATTAACACTTTGCGCTCCCCATGTTAAGCATAGGGAGCGCAAAGTAACCGCGTGCTGAAAAGTGCACGATCCGAATCACTAACGGCTTTTTAACCAAAATACAAGAACACAGGACGTCTTGGAGCCACCTGAATCCAACTCATTGCCTGAAAGATGCGTGTTTGTAACTGCAGAAGGATTTGACTAATTTTGGTTGCACAGACTCGTTATCACTGCGGTTCGTTGACGGCACAATATGATGTCGATCATGAATCATAACCGGCTTCCTTTTTTTTTTTATAGAATAATTGCAAGTGTTTCTTCTTAATGTGGACTGACTTCCTTTGTGATAAATTCATCCATTAAAAGGACAGATGTTTAATCGTTAGAAAGATATCGTACACAATTACAGATCTACCTTAGCGATGGCCAAAAGGTAGATCATCCACTACTGGTGGGATATGGAAGTTGTACCTCTGTAATGGTTGGGGGGGGTTGGCTCATTTTCCCAAACCTGAACTACCTACACAATGGCTGACTAATCTAAACGAGGCAGACATGTGCGTCAAAGGGACACTCTACTCATCCTGACCACATTATTGTTTTAGGGCATCCCCCCATGCTGCCCCAAGCTGGCAGAAACGGTGAGTGGAGAAGTTTCCTCCATCCCACCCAGCATCACCAACAGGTGGGATTTTAGAATTTCTCGGCTACTGGGCACCAGATCGGTCACTAGTGATGTCACACACAGAGAGTGGCCATCGTCACCGTCTGAGAACAATTGCTGTGGCGAACGTTCTCTTAGAGGCAGCCGATGGCCTGGATTTGTGCATGTGCGTGCATTGCAACTCCGATCCATCGTACAGCATCGGAGCTACGCAACTTGTGTATGTAAAGTCTGCAAGTCCTGTAGCGCTGCACAATTTGCAGTTATTACACAATGCAAGTTGCCTAGGAGCACAAATTGCACAGAGAAGCTTCAGGGAAGTCCAGGTTCTGAGAGTCCATGAGCTGAAGAGGAGGAGTTACGCCAGGTAAAGGAGAAAAAGTGAGTAAAAGCACCCAAAAAGTAATTGAGCAGAGGCTGCCAGCAGGATCTGTCCACTTATTTAACCTCCCTGGTCATCTATTTATTTGGAAAATTCTTTGCTGAAAACGGTCTATTTTTATTTAATTTTTTGCCCTCCCTAGCGGCATCCCAAGTGTGGCTCGGGGTTAAATTCCTATGTTGTAAGCGGTAACCCCGAGCAACACTCGGGATGCCGCTGGATACATCACCTCTCCCTGCGCTCCCTCGATGTCCCCAGCTGCCTCCTCCGGCGATCGCGACCTCATTACTTCCTGGTTCCCTTCTTGCGAGAAGGAATCCAGGAAGTAAAACGCTGCGATCGCCGGAGGAGACTGCAGAGATCAGCGAGGGAGCGCAGGGAGAGGTGATGTATACAGCCCGAGTGTGTCTCGGCGTTACCACTCCCAGCGGTGAAATTTAACCCCGAGACACACTCAGGAACACCGCCAGGGAGGTTAAGGGCAAAAAGGGAGCTCTGTTTTTAGTAGTGTATCCCTTTTAGCCCTTCGCTGACCAGCCGGTAGTCGGTTGAGCCACGATATAAATCCTGTGTGCGTTCTTTTAGATCCTCTTACTCGCGGCTTGTGGTTTGTTATCGGGTGTTGCGCTGGTGGAGGTTTTGAGTTAAATGTTAAATCTGTCGAAAACCGACATGGGAATTTAACGCTCTACATCACGATAGACAATAAAATTCCAACTCTCCCACCTCGTACCATGCAGGTCACATGTCGATTCACCGTGATTTCCTTCGGCTTGAGCGTGTGTGATGATAGCGGGACGCGCGCTGGTTTATGGCGCTGATCGAGAGCTTGTTTTACTTCTAGTACAAGCTAAATTAAGTGCCGTGATTCCTTCTCCCTCCAGCCTCTGATCCCAAGAAATTCTCCCCTTTCATCATTTCCTCCAACCTTACTAATTGAATGCCTCGCTCGGTGCTTTCTCCCGTCCGCCTGCATAATTAATGCCATCCCCATCGTACACCTCACTCATTATCCTGCAGCACTTTTCATGTTGCCGTCTTCCTTGCTACGTATGCACATATGATATTAATTGGTTTCCTGTCGAACAGGAGGCTACGCAACCCTTACCGCTCCTCTACCGGAGAGAGACTTCGGGGGGGAGGGACTACTTGGCTCTTAAGTGGGTCAAACGAGGAAGGTGAGCAGAACGTCAGCTCCGCGGGGAGAAGCAGGCCACACATTCAGCCATCACTCCAGAAAGTGACGCGAGCATAGGAATAGAAATATATAAGGCTCCAAGGACGAAGGAATTAACTCTTTAACGTGTTAGAGTATCCAGATCTAGGAAAACACCTGACGCAGCAGTCAATATGAGGGGCAGAAATTTCCCGTGACGCATTTGGGAGTGGCATTTAGGTAGGGCCGGCCCAAAGCATGGTGCTGCCTGGGTCCAAGGATGAAATGCTGCCCCCCCCAAAAAAAAAAAAATCACACCTGCAAGCATCACTGAGATCCACAGCAATTTTACAAAATATAGATTAAAATGAAATATAGTCAAGTAATTATATTAAAGTAAATTTAAATATTACAATAAAACACACATTAATAAACATGTTTTACAGGAAAATACAGATGTCTCAAGCCGTTAATGTCCAAAAATCATGCCTTTCCCATCTTAGTACGCATGGGATTATGGGTCTAGACCGGTCCAGCTGGAGTGTCAGTTAGAACAGTGATGAGGAACCTTAGCACCCCAGGAGTTTTAAAACTATATGTTCCATGATGCCTAGCCAGTCTTAAAGCTGTTGGATCATCATGGGACATTTAGCTTCAAAACGCCTGGTGTGTCAAGGTTCACCATCACTGGGTTAGAATTTACATTTGCCAGAATGGAAATCCATCTCAGGAATTATCCAGTTGGGTTGACCATTGACGGAACCATTGACAAAAACAAAGCGGACATCCTGCTCGCGCAAAGGACAATGTAAGAACCATTCTGTTGCAAAGTTCTCAAAGTGGAGCAAGTCATCATGGGAACGAGTGAGATGTTCCTGCAGATAACAAAGGTACAACTTCATTCAAAACCAAGAAATCGGCAGGGAGATTCTTAGAGACGGGATGAAAAACCATTCGGAACAACCATGCCAAAGCTTCCACGGTGACCATGAAAACCCAAAAAAGAGACTCCAGACATGGAACACAAGAACGCGAGTGATTCTGCTCGATTTCGGTGGAGAGTGAAACGATTGTCGATGCTCATTGAATTGTTCGCTGGTGTAACCGTGAATTCTTTTCCTCCTAGTGTCTTTTTTCATAAGTTGACTCATAGGATATATTAACATTTAACAACCTCTAAAAACATATTATTAGCGATTCGCCTGAAGTTATAGATAAATGCAAAAGATGGCCAGGGAGTCAAGGGAATTGTAGTTCAGAAACATCTGGGGGGCCGGTGTTTGACAGCCCTGGTTATAGATCATGTCTATATCTAAAATCCACTCGCCTCCTGATTGATGCGTCTCTGTGATCGAGGAGGAACACTATAAACACAAGGGAGGCTCCAGTGTCTACTAGACTCGTCTTTCACTACATTCTCCATTCATTTGAAGACGCGGGATCACTCGGTTGTTTGTGTATTGCGTAAGTCATTTACATACAGGAATCAATGTTTCTGTCATGCCCGTCACCGCAGACACCGCAAAAGGCCTTGATATGGGTCTGAACTACCATCTTCCCTGTTCTGTCCCATTCCAGATTTCCCATCTAGCCCTTGCTTTGATCCAGTTCCCCATCCTCCAGCCCAGTATTTCCCATATGTTTGTCCCTGAGTTTAATTACCCCTCACCTGCCCAGGTCTCCATATAGGGAGACTACGCCCAATGCTCGGGACTTCAGCATTAACCTCTGACCACTGTGTCACACGCTGTGTGAACCTGCCTGTACCTGGATTCCAGACCCCCTGTCTTCCCTACTGGACTTTTCGTTGCTATTTGGATTATCCCCTCATTTTGCCAAAAGGACTTCTGTTATTTCAAGGACTTCCACCATTCATATGGACTCCTGCTGACCCCTGTACCAAGACCTCTTTGTTGCTTCCTCCACCATAGACCCTCTGCTATTTGTGTATCTGTCCCTGTGTCCTGTAATCTGCCTCTGTTATTATCCTGCTTCTGTGTAAGTACCCCTTTGTATCTTGTATCTAGTTCATGTCATGCCCCTCTGTATCCAGCCTGTGTCTAGTTCATGTCATGCCCCTCTGTATCCAGCCTGTGTCTAGTTCATGTCATGCCCCTCTGTATCCAGCCTGTGTCTAGTTCATGACATGCCCCTCTGTATCCAGCCTGTGTCTAGTTCATGTCATGCCCCTCTGTATCCAGCCTGTGTCTAGTTCATGTCATGTCCCTCTGTATCCAGCCTGTGTCTAGTTCATGTCATGCCCCTCTGTATCCAGCCTGTGTCTAGTTCATGTCATGCCCCTCTGTATCCAGCCTGTGTCTAGTTCATGACATGCCCCTCTGTATTCAGCCTGTGTCTAGTTCATGTCATGCCCCTCTGTATCCAGCCTGTGTCTAGTTCATGACATGCCCCTCTGTATCCAGCCTGTGTCTAGTTCATGTCATGCCCCTCTGTATCCAGCCTGTGTCTAGTTCATTGTCATGCCCCTCTGTATCCAGCCTGTGTCTAGTTCATGTCATGCCCCTCTGTATCCAGCCTGTGTCTAGTTCATGTCATGCCCCTCTGTATCCAGCCTGTGTCTAGTTCATGACATGCCCCTCTGTAGTTTCAGCCTGTGTCTAGTTCATGTCATGCCCCTCTGTATCCAGCCTGTGTCTAGTTTATTCATTTTTCTCTTAGTCCTCTGTCAGCTCCTTTTCTTGTGTCTAGTCATCTTTTAGTTCTAGTCCTGTATATTCCTTTTGTCCTGCCGGTGCATAAAATAAACTAAACCGTGCCCTTCAACCTGTATGGTCTCCTGCATTTGCTGCAAACCGGACTCCCCTGCTCCTCACACACAGCGACGCATGACAGTTTCCATCTTGGCTTTGTACCAATGGTGTATTTCTTCTGAGGACATCTGGAACAAGTAAAACAGAGGCTGTGTTGTGTTTGTCGATGTTGGTTGGGCGGTGGTTCCGTTTCTCAGGCTTTCATGGTAGAGCCCCAGGGCTCACTTTAAAAAAGCTGACGAACGGTAATTGATATAGTAGCAACACTAATACTATTTGCAAAGTAACTGTTACCACTTGAGAATCGTAAGACTTCCCGTCCACTGCTGGTACCATTTATCCAACCGATTAATAAGACACAGTGAGGGTTATTCACGAAGTAGCGAAACTGAATACAATTTCGGTGCATTTCGCCACAATTCGGCGTAAATATGGTGCATTCACTATTCACAGAATGGTCACCATATTGTGCCGAAAATGGAATTGTCGGACGTTGGTGGAAAGCGTCAAATTGGCCTCGGCGAATTGCACTGTACTGGAAAAAAAATATCCGATGGGAAGTCTCCTATTGTCCTAATAGGAGGTTAAATAATAAAAATGTATCAAAATGTGCCTAAATATTAAAAAAGATAATACTTTTATTACATTGAAACCTACTAAATTCACCTGTTTAAATCTGAATTTCACCGATTTCAATTCGACAGTTTTCTGTGAACAGATGAATCGATAGCTCTCATTGGAAAAATTTTGGTGCCACCGAATTGCGGTGAAATGCACCTTATTTCACTGTCAGTTCGTCTGTATTTGGCAAAATGACAGCTTCGTGAAAAGACGTATTGCCCTGAAATTGCATCGTACGGGGAAATTCACCATTCGGCGGCAATTTCGGAGGTCGCTGAATAATCTCCAGTGTTTATACAATACAGCACATAAATACAAAATAATAAAAGCATAAACAGTACAAGGAATCCCTGATCACCTGCTCCTTAACAGGACTGTACAAGGAATGCCTGATGACCTGCTCCTTAACAGGACTGTACAAGTGTCAAGTGATCATACATTGAAACGTGAAAACAGGAGAGATCGTTTCACCGAAATACTAGGCTCAGGTTCATTATGGCAAGAATAATAAATCTTTTTTTTTCTGTCTGGATTGTGCGCTCTAACGCTATAAGTCAATAGAATGTTTTATCACATACGTTAGCATCGCAGACCTTGTCACAGATAGGAACAAGTGACCCTGAGGAGTTTTTCTTCATCTGTAATACTATGTAACTGTGCTTCAGCTTCCTCTGCCCACTCGTACCTGCTTGACCTCCTTATAATTCTCCAGAAATGTAACGCTCTGACATCATACCCAGTAAAATGAATCTGGACGTACATTAATATTTCGACTCCGGACAAACCCTTAAAAAATTATTTTCTCTGTGGAGGTTACAGGCAAATGCACGAGAAATCCCCTTGTGGTCTCACACCTAATCCTGTGTACATAGAGACGCTCAAGAAGAAAGCGCTTGTTTTTTATTGGGGTAAACCAGAAGCCGTATGTGTGAGGTCAGCGTGGCTTATCAGGGCAAGCATTTCAAGTGACAGAACATACCACATCATTAAAGGGACAACACACTACATGCACCAGACGGTCACATGGCTTGAGAAAGGTCCTGTGTGTAGGACAAACGTTTCTGCTCCTACAATAAAGCTCCTGCTGAAGCCAAGTCTTGTGCGATGGGTCAAGCCATGTGGCTTGAGAAAGGTCCTGAGTGTTGGACTGAAATATTGCTGCTCCTACAATGAAGCTCCTGCTCAAGTCAAGCCTTGTGTGAACGGTCAAGCCCTGTGACTTAAGAAAGGGCTTAAAGTAGGACTGACACATTTCTGTTCTTACAATAAAGCTCCTGCAAAAGTTAAGCCTTCTGTAATGGGTCAAGCCATGTGGCTTGAGAAAGGTCCAGAGTGTTGGACCGAAATAATGCTGCTCCTACAATAAAGCTCCTGCTAAATAAAAAATAGTTGGTGTAGCGATTGCAATGTTCCTATTTTCAAATCACAGTCCCAGGGGTGCGTCTATCACGTCTTCTCTGTTCTGTGACCTCAGGAAGAATAAAAGAACACATCATGGTGCGATCTGTAAACCATGTCCAAAAGTGTATTGTACAAGATGACACTCACATGAAATCGAGCCCTCCTGGCTAAGGACAGTACACCTCTGGGTAATTAATCGGCCACCCAAACGCCCCTTCGATCCTCCTTGTCCTTGGGAACCTTAAATATAAAGGTTCCCAAGGACAAGGAGGATCGAAGGGGCGTTTGGGTGGCCGATTAATTACCCAGAGGTGTACTGTCCAGAGCCAGGAGGGCTCGATTTCATGTGAGTGTCATCTTGTCAATCAGGGATTCCTTGTACAGTCCTGTTAAAGAGCAGGTCATCAGGCATTCCTTGTACAGTCCTGTTAAAGAGCAGGTCATCAGGGATTCCTTGTACTGTTTATGCTTTTATTATTTTGTATTTATGTGCTGTATTGTATAAACACTGGAGATTATTCAGCGACCTCCGAAATTGCCGCCGAATGGTGAATTTCCCCGTACGATACAATTTCAGGGCAATACGTCTTTTCACTAAGCTGTAATTTTGCCAAATACAGACGAACTGACAGTGAAATAAGGTGCATTTCACCGCAATTCGGTGGCACCAAAATTTTTCCAATGAGAGCTATCGATTCATCTGTTCACAGAAAACTGAATTTCACCGATTTCAATTCGACAGATTTGAACAGGTGAATTTAGTAGGTTTCAATGTAATAAAAATAATATCTTTTTTAATATTTAGGCACATTTTGATACATTTTTATTATTTAACCTCCTATTAGGACAATAGGAGACTTCCCATTGGATATTATTATTTTTCCAGTACAGTGCAATTCGCCGAGGCCAATTTGACGCTTTCCACCAATGTCCGACAATTCCATTTTCGACACAATATGGTGACCATTCTGTGAATAGTGAATGCACCATATTTACGCCGAATTGTGGCGAAATGCACCGAAATTGTAATCAGTTTCGCTACTTCGTGAATAACCCTCACTGTGTCTTATTAATCGGTTGGGTAAATGGTACCAGCAGTGGACGGGAAGTCTTACGATTCTCATGTGGTAACAGTTACTTTGCAAATAGTATTAGTGTTGCTACTATATCAATTACCGTTCGTCAGCTTTTTTAAAGTGAGCCCTGGGGCTCTACCATGAAAGCCTGAGAAACGGAACCACCGCCCAACCAACATCCCAGGGATGCGTCTATCACGTCTTCTCTGTTCTGTGACCTCAGGAAGAATAAAAGAACACATCATGGTGCGATCTGTAAACCATGTCCAAAAGTGTATTGTACAAGATGACACTCACATGAAATCGAGCCCTCCTGGCTCTGGACAGTACACCTCTGGGTAATTAATCAGCCACCCAAACGCCCCTTCGATCCTCCTTGTCCTTGGGAACCTTAAATATAAAGGACAAGGAGGATCGAAGGGGCGTTTGGGTGGCCGATTAATTACCCAGAGGTGTACTGTCCAGAGCCAGGAGGGCTCGATTTCATGTGAGTGTCATCTTGTACAATACACTTTTGGACATGGTTTACAGATCGCACCATGATGTGTTCTTTTATTCTTCCTGAGGTCACTGAACAGAGAAGGCGCGATAGATGCACCCCTGGGACTGTGATTTAAAAATAGGAACATTGCGATCACTACACCAACTATTTTTTATTTGGATTGTATATTTGGTTGTTGAGCCAAAAGGACCACTGTGGTGTGTTTTAGCGATTTTCCTCAACATTTTTATGTTTCTTTCGTTTCCAAAGCTCCTGCTAAAGTCAAGCCTCATGTGACCAGTATGTCTCCTATTTCTGTTGTCCACATTAGGGCTGGTGACCCTAGACTGTCAGAATCTTGGCTGGTGTACCGTTACAGTTACAAGCATTTATAAAGCGCCAACAGATTCCTTAGCGTGTACTATATACAAAACAACTGTGCTGCCCCTCTATGGGCCAGATTACATAGTTGGTGCTAACTTAACCAGAGCTGTTGTAAACTTCCCAGAGCCATTATAGCCTATGGAGGTTTTAAGTTTACAACAGCTCTGGTTAAGTTAACACCAACATTGTAATACTGCCCTATATGTCTTGAACTCCCGCCGGTCATGTGACAGCTGTGGCTTCAGCGTAAATCACGACTTGTCACATCTGGACCAGCGTAGGTGTTGGAGTAACGGTGAGTCTTATGGTCAGAGGGTTAAATAGGATGGGCATGCAGAGAGGGTCAGGAGGGGTTAATATTTAACCCATCTGTTTCCCCTCCCGTTTTAATCCTAAAGTATCTCATTAATGTTCTACATCAACCATCATAGAGAATCATAATATCCTGGACCAAAACAAATGAATAATGTGTAGAATTGTCCATATTTTCTGCCAATATACACATTAGATAAGGTCTACATGGAGCATAAGGAACAGAGGAACTTTGTGTTGTCCTATTATCTTCACCAGGAATCAAATTCCAAAATCTGGTTACTCTTGTTAATCTGGGATGTCCCTTATTTGTTACACTGAGAATGGATAGTTTGGTAACAATCTGGCAACAATGTCACACTCTGGAAAGGAAGCATTGAATAAAGTAGCAGGTCTTAGCTCTGCTACGTGTGAGTAGACTAGAAAACGTATCACTTTTTTCTTCTCTATTTTCATATTTTATAGAAAACATATGTGGCCTACTATGATGTAATAAATAAATTAATGTCATTCTACGTCCCAACATGTCACACAGCAAGACGGGGACATGCAAGGTAACATCACGAGAGGCAGGGCCAGAGATCGGTCAGAATCGTCTGGAGATTATCAGGGCCATTTATGTTGACAGAATATAATATGTATATAGGACGAAATAAATATAGAATTCTCCTGTTCTTTTTTATAATATTACTAATATATAATAAATATAACATTTTGAATAAGAGGAAAGTATGTTATTTATAGAAAACAATTACTAACAACATTTATTATAGTTTAGACTATAGGGATTGTATTGCTTTACAGCACTATTATACACCCACACACCCAAATAAAAGGGGAGACCTTAAAAAGACACCCACACAGCCCCTAAAAAAGGAGCCATTAAAAAGACACCTGCATACCCTGAACATATGGAGGAGCCCCTAAAAGACACCCACACACCCTGAATATATGGAGGAGCCCCTAGAAAGACATTCACACACCCTGAATATATGGAGGAGCCCCATAAAAGACACCCGCACACCCTAAATTTATGGAGGAGCCCCTAAAAAGTCACCCACACACTGAATATATGGAGGAGCCCCTAAAAAGACACCCACACACCCTGAGGGGCTCCTCCATATATTCAGGGTGTGCAGGTGTCTTTTTAGGGGCTCCTCCATATATTCAGGGTGTGGGTGTCTTTTTATGGGCTCCTCCATATATTCAGGGTGTGTGGGTCTCTTTTTAGGGGCTCCTCCATATATTCAGGGTGTGTGGGTGTGTTTCTAGGGGTTCCTCCATATATTCAGGGTGTGTGGGTGTCTCTTTAGGGGCTCCTCCATATATTCAGGGTGTGCGGGTGTCTTTTTAGGGGCTCCTCCATATATTCAGGGTGTGCGGGTGTGTGTTTTTAGGGGCTCCTCTCTATATTCAGGGTGTGCACTGTGCGGGTGTCTTTTTAGGGGCTCCTCCATATATTCAGGGTGTGCGGGTGTCTTTTTAGGAGCTCCTCCATATATTCAGGGTGTGCGGGTGTCTTTTTAGGGGCTCCTCCATATAGTCAGGGTGTGTGGGTGTCTTTTTAGGAGCTCCTCCATATATTCAGGGTGTGTGGGTGTCTTTTTAGGAGCTCCTCCATATATTCAGGGTGTGCGGGTGTCTTTTTAGGGGTTCCTCCATATATTCAGGGTGTGTGCGTGTCTTTTTAGGAGCTCCTCCATATATTCAGGGTGTGTGGGTGTCTTTTTAGGAGCTCCTCCATATATTCAGGGTGTGCGGGTGTCTTTTTAGGGGCTCCTCCATATATTCAGGGTGTGTGGGTGTCCTTTTAGGGGCTCCTCCATATATTCAGGGTTTGTGGGTGTCTTTTCAGGGGCTCCTCCATATATTCAGGGTGTGCGGGTGTCTTTTTAGGAGCTCCTCCATATATTCAGGGTGTGCGGGTGTCTTTTTAGGGGCTCCTCCATATATTCAGGGTGTGTGGGTGTCTTTTTAGGGGTTCCTCCATATATTCAGGGTGTGTGCGTGTCTTTTTAGGGGCTCCTCCATATATTCAGGGTGTGCGGGTGTCTTTTTAGGGGCTCCTCCATATATTCAGGGTGTGCGGGTGTCTTTTTAGGGGCTCCTCCATATATTCAGGGTGTGCGGGTGTCTTTTTAGGGGCTCCTCCATATATTCAGGGTGTGCGGGTGTGTGTTTTTAGGGGCTCCTCTCTATATTCAGGGTGTGCACTGTGCGGGTGTCTTTTTAGGGGCTCCTCCATATATTCAGGGTGTGCGGGTGTCTTTTTAGGAGCTCCTCCATATATTCAGGGTGTGCGGGTGTCTTTTTAGGAGCTCCTCCATATATTCAGGGTGTGCGGGTGTCTTTTTAGGGGCTCCTCCATATAGTCAGGTGTGTGGGTGTCTTTTTAGGAGCTCCTCCATATATTCAGGGTGTGTGGGTGTCTTTTTAGGAGCTCCTCCATATATTCAGGGTGTGTGCGGGTGTCTTTTTAGGGGCTCCTCCATATAGTCAGGGTGTGTGGGTGTATTTTTAGGGGTTCCTCCATATATTCAGGGTGTGTGCGTGTCTTTTTAGGGGCTCCTCCATATATTCAGGGTGTGTGCGTGTCTTTTTAGGGGCTCCTCCATATATTCAGGGTGTGCGGGTGTCTTTTTAGGGGCCCCTCTCTATATTCAGGGTGTGCGGGTGTCTTTTTAGGGGCTCCTCCATATATTCAGGGTGTGCGGGTGTCTTTTTAGGGGCTCCTCCATATATTCAGGGTGTGCGGGTGTCTTTTTAGGGGCCCCTCTCTATATTCAGGGTGTGCGGGTGTCTTTTTAGGGGCTCCTCCATATAGTCAGGGTGTGTGGGTGTCTTTTTAGGGGCCCCTCTCTATATTCAGGGTGTGCGGGTGTCTTTTTAGGAGCCCCTGACCCTTCTAATCAGGAGAATTATTTCTCAGAAGTTTCTCCTGGTTTTTGGGGTACTTTCCCGTTAAATACAAGACGAAGCAAAAAAAAAAAAAAAAACCTCTCTCAGCGATCTAGTCTTTCCGTGATTAATCTTTTTTCTTCACAGAAAACAATACCGCTGCAAATACCAAAACTACAAAGGCGGCGGATAAAAGACAGGAAAGTGTGTGTGTGTGTGGGGGGGGGGGCTGAGGAAACCCAGGGATATTCCTATAAAACAGAAAGTGCGACGGAGAAAAAATGCAGATTATTCTTATAACATAAACCACATCAATAGACGGCAGGAGGAAACCGATACAGGCGGGAGGAGGCTTCGTCTAAAACCTAACCTACATCACATCACCTTAAAGGAAAGTGATAGGGGATTGATTGCTCAGAAATCGTCACCGTGGTAACTCTGTGAGTGTCTTGTCAGAAAAACCCACCGTCTCCCACACAGGCCTTTTATGATCTTGAGGGGCTTCTTTTGGTCAGGTCTGTGTTCAGGAACGTCATGTGACTCCCTGAATATCCTGAATGAGCAGGTTTTTCCATCAATGGGTTTTTTCTCCCCTGGTGGCACAGCGGCCATTTTCCAAGATGGCAATGCCAGGATTCATCGAGCTCAAATTGTGCAAGAGTGGTTGAGGGAGCATGAGACATCATTTCCACACATGTATTGGCCACCGCACAGTCCAGACCTTAACCCCATTGAGGTTAATCTTTGGGATAATGTGCTGGAGAAGACTTTACGCAGCGCCGCGACTCTCCCATCATCAATACAAGATCTTGGCCACAAATTAATGCCACTCTGGATGCGAATAAATGCTGTGACATTGCATGAACTGATCGAAACAATGCCGCGGCGAATGTGTGCCGCAATCACAGCGAAAGGCGACGCAACCACATACCAGCCTTTTTTCAGGCATATACAGGTTGAATGACCATCCAATCAAATGCAGTAGTTTACCCAGAATGTATTTTCATACATAATTTCTTCCAAAACGGGCCAAATTGGAAATATTAGGAATTATTGGGAATTACAATCTGAATAGAGCCCCTAAATTGTGAATTAAAGGCCAAACAAATACGCACATTTTAGCCCCAAACAAGTCACATAAGCGATATAGAACTGAGTATGTTTTCAAGTCAGGTACAAAGGGCTGGATTCAATGTGATTCTCCCCGCCGGATCCAGATCTGAGCTGTGAGATCTCATAGGGATCATTAAACCTTAAGAAAAAATAAAAAAAATCGCCAGTGGTGGGATTCCCGATGGATCCTCATCTTTAAAAATGTCACCCTTCGAGAATCCAGCCCTTAAGTGTTTATTCAAAGAGCACCGAATTGGCCACGGAATTACACCGAACAGTAAATTTCCCCGCACGGTGCGTTTTCGTGTCCATTCAGCTATTCAGAAAGCTGGCAGTTCGCCAAATATAGGCAAATTGCTAGCAAAATAATGGGGACATTCGGCGGCAGTGAAATTCCCCATAGAGACGCAATGGTTAATCTATTCAGAGACACCGAACAGCAGCGAAAAGTCGGCAGAATTCCCTGATTTTCAGTGCTTTTGTCTGACAGGTTTAAACAGGCGAATTGCATAGGTTTTATTGTAAAAAATTATTTTAAAAAATCCCAGTTTTTATGAAATTTTTATTCAACCGTTTACTCTATTCATTTGCAGCAAAAATTCTCTTTATTTATTTATTTTTTCAAATTGTTTCGTAATTTTTATGGATTTTTCAGCAAAAGTTTTTAATCCGATTTTTTCTTAATTGATTTTTTTTCTTTAAATTCTGTAGCAGACCTTTTAATTGTTATTCCTCGGTCTTATATACATATTATTTCATGCATTATATTTGTTTAAAACGCCTCTTAAAAATTGCTTTTTTCTTTTCATCGCTGTCAGGGGGCTGGTCGGTTTTTTCCGGTGGCGTTCTGCGGCTGATCGGCAGCATTCGGCGGTCTATTCGACGGATCGTCTGCTGCATTTGCCAGTTTGCAGCTGCATTCGTGGTTTATTGAATGCGTTCGGTGGTTTCTCGGTGGTGTTCGACCGCAGAGTCGACAAATTGAGCGCTCCGAAGTGCGCCGAAAAAAAGAGCACTGAAATTTCACTCTTTGAATAAGCCCTTATGTGACTTCTTTGGGCTGACAGATCCCCAAGAGATCTCACAGCTCGAGTCTAGATCCAGCAGGGAGGTCCAAAGAATCCAGCTCGTTGACGTTAACCCTTCATACTCTGTTTCTCTTTTAACATGAATCACTGTTTAGGGAATAGACTCAAATTCGTGAAGAAATCCCCAATGGGGTAAAGTCACGGCCCGAGAGAGCGAGAGAGTGAAAGTGTGAGAAAGGGACGGTGAGCGGAGTGGAAGGGAGAGTCCCGCTCAGGTGAGAGTGAGGAACGTTGGGTGAACAAAGAAACTGAAAGTGAGATTAGCATTCAATAAAATATGAAACTTAAAAAATGGCTAAATATAAAGGCGGAAACATAAAGGGAGAGAGAGAGGGTGATGGATAGATACAGATGGAGAGAGAGATAAATGGATGGACAGAGGATGGTTAGACAGATAGACACTTACAGCTGTGTTCAAAATTATTCAACCCCCAATGCTGTAAAGGGTTTTAGGGAATTTAGTGTACATTTGTAATTGTATTCAGAATGAAATCCTACAAGGACTTTTTAAAGAACCATATGCAACTAAAATGACATCAATTGGTTTTGTAATACAGTAGTAAATGTTTCTTTTGTGAATTCTTCATTGACACAATTATTCAACCCCTTAAAGACTACCACTCTGAAGAACAGAGGTTCATTCAAGTGTTTTCAATCAGGTATTGAAAACACCTGTGGATGTCACGGAGCAGCAATAAAGCATAATAAGCACCAATTGGGCAGCTTTAAAATGACTGTGATACTCAGCTCCTTCTAGACATTTACTGGTGTGGTTACAAACATGGTGAAGTCAAGAGAATGGTCCAGGAAGACAAGAGAAGAGGTGATTACTCTTCACAGGAAGGGCAACGGCTATAAGAAGATTGCAAAGATGTTAAACATACCAAGAGAGACCATAGGAAGCATCATTTGCAAATTCAAGGCAAAGGGCACTGTTGAAACGCTACCTGGTCGTGGCAGAAAGAAGATGCTGACTTCGACTGCTGTGCGCTACCTGAAGCGTAGAGTGGAGAAAAGTCCCCGTGTGACTGCTGAGGAACTGAGAAAAGATTTGTCAGATGTGGGTACTGAAGTTTCAGCTCAGACAATACGGCGCACACTGCGTAATGAAGGCCTCCATGCCAGAGCTCCCAGGCGCACCCCCTTGCTGTCTCCAAAGAATAAGAAGAGTCGACTGCGGTATGCCAAAAGTCATGTGGACAAACCACAGAAGTTTTGGGATGTGTTTCTGTGGACTGATGAAACAAAATTAGAACTGTTTGGGCCCATGGATCAACGCTATGTTTGGAGGAGGAAGAACAAGGCCTATGAAGAAAAGAACACCTTGCCTACTGTGAAGCATGGCGGGGGTCAATCATGTTTTGGGGCTGTTTTGGTTCTGCAGGTACAGGGAAGCTTCAGCGTGTGCAAGGTACCATGAATTCTCTTCAGTACCAGGAGATATTGGATGACAATGTGATGCAGTCCGTCACAAACCTGAGGCTTGGGAGACGTTGGACCTTTCAACAAGACAATGATCCCAAGCATACCTCCAAGTCCATGACGAATGGGCAAAGATACCCGTAGATCGCTGCAAGACACTTGTGTCAAGCTATGCTTCACGTTTAAAAGCTGTTATAACTGTAAAAGGATGTTGTACTAAGTACTAAGATTGAATGTCACTTGGGGGTTGAATAAAACTGATAATGATGTGAGCACAGAAAAGACATTTGTGGTTATTTCATTATAAATGTTATGTTATATTTGTCTGACCTACACGTGCCTCTTTGATTTAATTGTAAGCAAGATGACTGAATGATCAAAATCAATGTCAAACTGGCCAAAACACTCAATTTCAGTGGGGGTTGAATAATTTTAAACACAACTGTATATATGGAAAAAGGAATAGATTGATTAATAGAGATAGATAGATAAAGGAATAGAAATAGAGGAATAGAGAGATAGATAAATAGAAAGAGAGGAATATATAGATAGATAAAGGAATAGAGAGAGAGGAATAGACAGATAAATAGAAAGAGAGGAATAGATAAATAACTAGATTAATAGATAGATTAATAGAAAGAGAGAGGAATACATAGACAGATTAAGGAATATATGGATAAATAGAAAGAGGAAAAGATAACTAGATGAATTGATAGATGAAGAGAGATAGCTAGAGGAATAGAGAGATAGCTAGAGGAATAGAGAGATAGCTAGAGGAATAGAGAGATAGCTAGAGGAATAGAGAGAGATGAATAGAGAGATAGCTAGAGGAAGAGAGAGATAGATGAATAGAGAGATAGATGAATAGAGAGATAGATGAATAGAGAGATAGATGAATAGAGGGATAGATGAATAGAGAGAGATGAATAGAGAGATAGATGAAGAGAGATAGCTAGAGGATTAGAGAGATAGATGAATAGAGAGATAGCTAGAGGAATAGAGAGATAAATAGAGAGAGATGAAGAGAGAGATAGCTAGAGGAAGAGAGAGATAGATGAATAGAGAGATAGATGAATAGAGAGATAGATGAATAGAGAGATAGATGAATAGAGAAATAGATGAATAGAGAGATAGCTAGAGGAATAGATAGATGAATAGAGAGATAGATGAATAGAGAGATAGATGAAGAGAGAGATGAATAGAGAGAGATGAATAGAGAGAGATGAATAGAGAGATAGATGAATAGAGAGATAGATGAAGAGAGAGATAGATGAAGAGAGATAGCTAGAGGATTAGATAGATGAATAGAGAGATAGATGAATAGAGAGAGATGAATAGAGAGAGATGAATAGAGAGAGATGAATAGAGAGAGATGAATAGAGAGATAGATGAATAGAGAGATAGCTAGAGGAATAGATAGATGAATAGAGAGATAGATGAATAGAGAGATAGCTAGAGGATGTCACGTCCTGGGTCTCTGGCGCCCCCTCTGGCTTCCATGGAAGTTGTATTTAGTTCTGGACATTTGGTTCACGTCCAAGGCTGGACCTCACCTGGACCTATTGTTCTCATTTAGTCATGGCCTATATAGGCAGGCATCGCCCTAAGAAGGGCGCTGCCTCATTCTGATGTTTCAGTCTGCTTTGTTCCAAGCCTTGATCTCCTTGATCCTTATTCACATACTTTGCAGTTCTGGTAGGGATCTGTTACTCAGGTTCTCCTGTATGTGTTCAAGTTACCCTTTATTACTTTACTTTCAGGTTTTGGGTTTACTCCTCCGCCAGTTCTGTGTTTACATCTGTTTAATATCTCCCAGGTCCTTGGTTATTCATTCTGTTTTGTTCATATGGTTCCTGTTTTGTATTTATGTTTGCATTTCATGTTTATTCTCTAGGTTTAAACAGGTTTATGTTTTTTCGCATGTCTTTCTGCCTATAGTTTCCTAGGTCCTTGGTTGTTCATCTGTTTATTTATTTAGTTCAGGTCTTGGTTTTATTGTGGTTAGATGAATAGAGAGATAGCTAGATGAATAGAGAGATAGATGAATAGAGAGATAGATGAATAGAGAGATGAATAGAGAGATAGATGAATAGAGAGATAGCTAGAGGAATAGAGAGAGATGAATAGAGAGAGATGAATAGAGAGAGATGAATAGAGAGAGATGAATAGAGAGAGGAATAGAGAGAGGAATAGAGAGATAGCTAGAGGAATAGAGAGATAGATGAATAGCTAGATGAATAGAGAGATAGCTAGATGAATAGAGAGATAGCTAGATGAATAGAGAGATAGCTAGAGGAATAGAGAGATAGCTAGAGGAATAGAGAGATAGCTAGAGGAATAGAGAGATAGAGGAATAGAGAGATAGCTAGAGGAATAGAGAGATAGATGAATAGAGAGATGAATAGAGAGATGAATAGAGAGAGATGAATAGAGAGATAGCTAGAGGAATAGAGAGATAGATGAATAGAGATAGATGAAGAGAGATAGCTAGAGGAATAGAGAGATAGATGAATAGAGAGATAGCTAGAGGAATAGAGAGATGAATAGAGAGATGAATAGAGAGATAGCTAGAGGAATAGAGAGAGATGAATAGAGAGAGATGAATAGAGAGATAGCTAGAGGAATAGAGAGATGAATAGAGAGATAGCTAGAGGAATAGAGAGATAGCTAGAGGAATAGAGAGATGAATAGAGAGATAGATGAAGAGAGAGATAGCTAGAGGAATAGACAGATGGCTAGATGAATAGAGAGATGGCTAGATGAATAGAGAGATGGCTAGATGAATAGAAAGATGGCTAGATGAATAGAGAGATGGCTAGAGTAATAGAGAGATAGCTAGATGAATAGAGAGATAGCTAGATGAATAGAGATAGAGGAATAGGGAGAGAGAGATGAATAGAAAGAGAGAGATGAATAGATACATAACTAGATGAATAGATAGAGAGATAGCTAGATGAATAGACAAACAGCTAGATAACTAGATAAAGGAATAGAGAGATAAATAGATAGATACTGATGGATACAGACAGCCAGTCTTAGGCCCGTGTCAGACGAACGCAGTTATCACGCCCGTGTTGCCGCACAGTTTAAAGTCCGCCGTAGCATAGAATCATGAGCAATAGAGACCCCCACACGAAGTACATGCGCACCGAACTGCGAACGCACAACGCACGTGGCAAACGGACGCAAGTTAGGCAAGAACGTAAAACCGCTGCCACGGACGCGGCGAGTGGCCACGTCCACCACGTCCACGTAGCGTTCTGTGTGCATGATGTGGAGACGTCAGACGCAGCGCATTTGCGACATCAGCACCTTGACGCACACAATGGCTTTTCATATCCTTTTTCATATTAATTTTGTTTCCCATATTTCCCTTTTTTCTACGTCCGTCATAAAAAACGGACTGTGTGGTGTCTACAGTATCTTACGTCAGTATGTCCGTCCTTTGTGCACGCACGCACAGTGCGCTCAGACTGCGTTCCTCTGACATTAGCCTTACTTGGATAACACAGTTGCTATTTGAGCTGAGGCTGTTGATTAATTTTCTGAGTAAAACCACTTCCTTTGCTGCTGCTGCAGGATTGTGATTGAACGAGAAAGTGTGATTAACAGGACGAAAAAACGCATTTGATGTAAAACCACAAAATATAGAAATATTAACCCTAGAGTAACGGACAGGTAGCTAGAGTGATGAAGACAGAAAAAAGACAGAGAGACAGGATAAAAAGGTGTTTTCAGAGGTACATACAGAGAGTGTTAATAGTTTTAGGTATATAGACTGAGAGACAGGCGGGTACATAAAATGACCAAGAGATGTTGGCGAACTGCTACTTATACCACCAACTAGACAGCTGGTGGGACATACAGACAGAGAGAGAGACAGACAGACAGCTAGCTGTAAAAAAAAAAATAATTTAAAGAAAGATGCCAGGAGACAACGAATCAAGCGTTTATTTATATGTTTAGTTTGTTTGTTTATTTGTTTCTTTTTGGATCATGTTTTGTTTTAACTCGGGTTGTTTTAAAGGCAAAGTCCTATTCCAGTCAAGCCATTGATATCAATGAGTAGGGTCGCCAGGTCGCCATGTTTTCCTGGACACATATTACCGTTTCATGCAGAGGGGGAGCACAGGGGAAGGTGCTGCCCTGCAACATGTATAATTCATATGCGTCAGGAAGGAAATCAAGGCAGGTCACCTGGGATTCTTTTCTGATTTCTCGTCTGCAGCGTATGGATTATACATGTTGCGGGGTGGCATTTTTCATGCACTGCCCATCAGCATGAATAAATTATATGTGTCCAGGAAAACATGACCCACCTCAAAACCCTGTTAATAATGAGTAAACCATTAAGGATAACGACCCCACTGGTTACTACTAACATTTTACGTCCTTCCTTTGAGACTCCTTTGTTTCGCTGACTGCTCTATCTTAATGCTTTCTAAACTTTGTATATAGACATGGATTGACAGATATAGATAGGTTTGCGCTCCTTCCTGTAAACCATGCCTCATTGCAAGGCCTATTTAACCCTTGCCCTGCACATAGTTCTACGAGGATGTATATCTCAAGTAAGAAGCATTAGATTGCCATAGATATTAAATGCCACGATGGGATACACTGACGTTGTGACGGGTTTATTCAATGCAGGATCAGATTTAGTAACAAATCCAGGTGTTTTTAAACTATTTAAAACTATATTAAAGCCGAGTGCTCTGGTATGGTGTACAAATATAGACAGATAAACAAGACAGACAGACAGAAAACTAGACAGACAGACAGATAAATAGACTGATCGATTGTCTGTGTATCTATGTCTGTCTGTCTATTTATCTGTCTATGTCTGTCTATTTATCTGACTATCTTTTATCTGTCAGACAGACATAGACAGATAAATAGACAGACAGACATAGATACAGACAATTGATCAGTCTAGTTATCTGTCTATTTATTTATGTCTGTCAGTCTATTTATCTGTCTATCTTTTATCTGTCTGTCAGACAGACATATACAGACAGATAAAAGATAGACAGATAAATACAGACATAGACAATCTATAAGTCTATTTATCTGTCTGTGTCTGTCTGACAGATAAAAAATAGATAAATAGACAGACAAATGGACTGTCTATGTCTGTCAGTCTACTTATCTTATCTGTCAGACAGACAATCGATAGACAGACAAATAGAATGACAGACAGATATACAGACAGATAAAAAGACAATAAAGACAGGCAGATAAACAGACAAATAGATTGACAGACACAGTCAGACAAATAAAGAGACAGATAAACAGATAGATAGACAAACAGATGTTTAACAGATATAAATAGACAGATAAAAAGACATCTTAGGCTGGGGTCAGACGAGCGTAGTGTTCACGTCCGTGATTGCGCCTAAAAGTACGTCCGTGATAGCATGAAAGTAAGTCCATTGGAGCCTGACACATGAAGTACGTCCGCACTGAACTGCGGACGCATGACGGACGCGGCAAACGGACGCAGGTTAGGCAAGAACGTAATACTGCTAGAACGGACGTGCGGAGTGCGCCACGTCCACAACGTCTGCATAGCTTTGTGTGTGAGTGATGGAGCGAGGTCAGACGGACTGCATTTATACGTCCAGCATTTTTGACGGACAGAATGTTTTTTCATTGTAATTTATTTTCCCCTCCTACATCCGTCAAAAAATAACTTCAGTGAAAAAACGGACTGTGTGACCACTACTGCGTCATCCGTACTGACGATGTCCGTACTGCACGGACGTACAGTCCGTAGAAATCACGCTCGTCTGACCCCAGCCTAAATAGACAAAAAAATAAACAGACATATAAACAGACAGATTTTGAACAGATATAGATAGGTAAACAGTCAGAGTGATAAACAGACCGACAGCTAAGTAGACAGACTGACAACAGTCAGACCGCTAAACACACAGACAGACTGACTGACAGACAGATAAATGGACATATAGAGAGATGATAGATAAATATATAGAAGGATAAATATTTACAAATATAGAAAGATACACATAGACGGAGAAAGAAAGAGTTAAAACAGACCGATAGATGATAGTTTTCCAAGCATGCGCACAATCTGCGTTCACTGCCGCACATTACACAGAGAGAAGAAGCGATATTAAAATATATACATGTTCCTTTTTTATAAACATATATTTAATACGGGATTCTTATTATTTTCATTCATTTTTTTTACCTTTTTTATAGAATGTTTTTCTTGTAGAATGTTATCGCCACCTACTGGTGCGTCACAACAAATCATTGCATCTGTCTCCCTAATGAAAAATCGATATTGTGTGATATGAACAACATGGAATATTATTCGTGGATTCTGGATTTTCCAACTTTCCTCCTTAGATAAAAAAAAAAAAGTGCTAATTGAGTAATTTCTCCTTCCTCGCTTCTTTGGGTTATAAACGGCTACACTGTCCAACCTCTCACAAGTTCGGTAATTAAGCGAATATGCCCCTATCCTGTGTGGCACCCTGTGCCTGGCACCGCCCGCTTCATGAGCTTTAATTCCCTCTCGAGGTTCAATATGCCCCTTTCAGAGGAGCCGACGCAGGTCGACCCGCGATGCTGCTAATATGACACGTTCAAGCAATCACTAAAATATCCGAAAACCAGGGAATAAATAAACGCATCACTTATAAAAGCACATTTTATTGGGCAAAATAAAGATGGGAAGAGCTGGAAATCCTGCCCTTCTGCCGTGAGCGCCCCCTGCAGCCAGGAAATGCTCTAAATACACTGTGGGTTCACCAGGGGCCTGGGGCAATGGTGGCAAACCTTGATACCCCACATGTCTCCAAACTACATGTCCCATGATTCTTAGTCACTCATAAGCCTGGCAAAGCATCATAGGACATGTAGTTCAGAAACATCTAAGCAGCCAAGGTTTCCAATCACTGGCCTACAATATCCCTTTTAGACCAGGGTTGCTCATCCTCGGCCCTCCAGATCTTTTGGAACTACATCTCCCATGATACTCCGCTACTCCTTTAGGTCGACAGAGCCTTAGGGGAGATGTAGTTCCAAAACCTCTGAAGGACCAAGGTCGACCTCCCTGGCCGTATAACCGACATTGACGCTGGATGCCTGGCGTCAACCTAACACTACAAGGGAGGGTCATTTTTAAGAACTGATGCCTCTCTGTTTATCGAAAGGTGAGCAATCACCGTGGAAACCGAGGAGAAAGCAGGACCATCCTCTCATCGGTTGCCATGGTGATTCATGCACTTAAATCACCTCGTCACCCAGCGCTGTATCATTGTCATATCAGAGGAAAGAAATTAAAGAAAAAACAAAAGAATAATCAAACGTGTCATTAGATGGAGAACGGATATTCTATGGTCCTACGTGGAGCTTCTCCATGCTGTGTTATGGGAGTCATTTGGTGGTGGGGTGGAAAGACCATCCTACGGGGTCTAGCGGAGGGGAATAGGTGTCGACACGCACGTCAGGGGTCAAGTCCTACAAGAATAAGTGTGAGATCTCATCAATGTGTCTGCCCCCAATTTAAGCATTGCCCTCTAGCACGTAACCCATAGACCACACACACACACACACACACACACACACACACACACACACACACACACACACACACAGGGTTTTAGGGGAGAATTCAAATAATACATTTAAAGAAAACATATTAATTATCTTCTATGCAAATGTTTCACAGAGTGTGGACCAAAAGGGAACTGCAAAGACAGTGGAGGAACAGAGTTCCAATTTGTTCTTGCTCGACATGACCCCTGTGTCAGGCTCTCCATCATAGGTTGGCCTGGTGAGGAGTGAGAAGAATTGGGAGTGTGAGCTGTTCATACCAGACGTGCATACCTCACAGCCCCATGGTATCTATCATCCATCTATCTATCCACATCTGTCTACAAGGGTTTTAACCCTAAACTCTGATAGAAAATTATGGAAATTTAGTTCACAATATACGGCCATAAATTGCTTAAGCCTGTCAACAGAGCCAATGTCTTTGAATGTGATAGTTGGTGGCTCTCCTCCTGGTTTGCTGTTGTATGTTTTGTCTATAGAAGCACCTGACCGTTATGCTTAATAAAGGCTAAGTGCTGCTCTCCTGGTGTATTTTGTATGAAAAGGCTGACAACCCACCAGGCGTGCACCCCTCCCTGTCACAGGTGTTCCACTTCCAGGCTCTACTAAACCTTTGTAACGCTGGGAACTCCAGGAAGGATTCATTCCTCAGCAAGTAAATTAATCCCATAATGGTTGTCATTAGGTGATGTACAGTAGGTCCTGTCAAAGGTGGGATACATTGGCGCTGTGACAGGCTTAAGCAATTTATGGCCATATATTGTGAACTAAATTCCCATCATTTTTTAACAGAGTTTAGGGTTAAAAACCTTGTAAAAAAAACTTGAAAGGGTTAAGAACTGTTTAAATCCAGAAAGGGTTAAGAGTTGTGAGAATGTATAAAGGGTTAAAATTGGGTAGAATTTTTAATTGTTTAAATGTATAAGCTACTGCTAAAGTCTTTGAATGTGTTGGTTGGTGGCTCCCTCCTGGTCTGCTGTTATTTATTTATAAAGATATTTTTATATCTATTTATGTATATATTTTATATCTACTTAATCAATATATTTAAATATAAAATAGATTGATAAACAATATATTATTTATATTTATCAATCTATTTTCTATCTGCTTAAATGTAAAATATATTGATAGCTTTATAAATATATATAATATAAAGTTTATTTTAGATCTTTAAATAGATTGATAAGCAGATATAAAATTGATAAATATAAATATAAAGTTGATATAGTTATCAATCTATTTTATATCTGCTTATCAATATATTTTATAGTTTTTTATAAATAAATGTAAAATATATTGATCGGTAGATATACAGCATATATTTATAAAAAGCTATAAAATATATTGATAAATATAAATAATATAAAGTATATCTACTTATCAATATATTTTATATCTTTTTATGTATATATTTTATATCTATTTATCAATCTATTTATCTTTCTAAATATACTTTATATCTACCTATCAATATATTTTATATTTAGAAAGCGGTATAAAATATATTGGTAAATGTAAATAATATAAAGTACATCTATTTATCAATATATTTTATATTTCCGATATGTTTTTATATCTGTTGATTGATATATTTTGTATCTACGTATAAATATATGGTGTATCAATCTATCTGTCTGTCTTCTACACATGAACCCTCCTCACCCCTGACAATTCTAGAGGTGGACTTCGGATGTTCTTAAAACCCGCAGAATTGGAGCCTTTTTCCTGGCCGGTACATGATGTATTTACCGTCTGAGCTGCATGTTCTGTCGGCCTCTAATGAGTTATGTAAAGGGAAGCTCATCGTCTAAAGCCTGACTCTGGTTTTAATTGAATTACCCTTCAAAGAGCATACGCTATCCTGCTCTGGCTGCTTGATGGCCTATTTCCTTAACAACTCTCAAGACTTCAAAGTTATTTCGAGACGCAAATTGCGCAAAGCCTCAAATTAACAAGCCATCAATACAAGGCTCTCCTCCGGTTCTGGCCGAGGTCCCACGCTGCTCTCAGAGGCCGCATCAAAACACAAATCAATAATGGAAGCGAGCGCGCCGCGCATTAGGCTCGCTAGCGATACCCCCGTGCAATTACAAAGGCGGTCATCAATGGAATAAAAGCCCATTTATTGGGAAGCAAATGAGCGGAGAACGCGGCACGTGAAATGCGTAGAAAGCTACTCCTCCAGGAAAGGTCAACGGAAAAGGTGAATGAGTTTACTTAGGGAAATTAAACCCAAGAAGGGGTTAAAAAATACACATAGGTTCATTTAAAGTAACAGCATAATTACCACATTTATAATTAAAAGTCAAATAAATGTCCAGAGGCGCCTTAAAGAGGACGACTAAAATGCGTTGGTCACGCCAAGGTAACGCGAGAGTGAGCGCCAGCGAAAGCTCAGCTTAAAATACTTCATCCTTAAAAAAAGAGGGGTTTGACAAGTAAAGGGCCCACCTGGTACTTCTTATCACTAATGTATAGAAACCAAAAATAATGGCGCTCAAACCTAACGTCTCAGAATCATTCTATATCTCTCCATCCTATTATCTCGGAAACATTCTATAGCTCGCCATCCTATCATCTCGGAAACATTCTATAGCTCGCCATCCTATCATCTCAGAATCATTCTATAGCTCTCCTTCCTATCATCTTGGAAACATTCTATAGGTCTCCATCCTATCATCTTGTGGAATCATTCTATAGCTCTCCATCCTATCATCTTGTGGAATCATTCTATAGCTCTCCATCCTATCATCTCGGAAACATTCTATAGCTTCCATTCTCTCATCTCGGAATCATTCTATAGCTCTCCTTCCTATCATCTTGGAAACATTCTATAGGTCTCCATCCTATCATCTTGGAATCATTCTATAACTCTCCATCCTATCATCTCGGAAACATTCTATAGCTCTCCTTCCTATTATCTCGGAAACATTCTATATCTCTCCATCCTATCATCTCAGAATCATTCTATAGCTCTCCATCCTATCATCTCGGAAACATTCTATAGCTTCCATCCTATCATCTCAGAAACATTTTATAGCTTCCATTCTCTCATCTCAGAAATATTCTGTAGCTCTCCTTCCTATCATCTCGGAAACATTCTATAGTACTCCATCCTATCATCTCAGAAACATTCTATAGCTTCCATCCTATCATCTCTGAAACATTCTATAGGTCTCCTATGATAGATAGAATTCCAAAATGGAGGGATAGAGAACCATTTAAAGACTCCACGTTAAAAGGATGGAGAGCTATAGAATAATTCAGAGATGATAGTATGGAGAGCCATAGAATGTTTCCGAGATGATAGGATGGACACCTATAGAATGTTTCTGACATGATAGGATGGAGAGCTATAGAATGTTTCCGAGATAGTTACATAGTTACATAGTTATATAGGCTGAAAAAAGACATGCGTCCATCGGGTTCAGCCTCTCGAGATGAGATGAGAACGAGATGAGAGAATGGAAGCTATAGACCGCCTCCATCCTATTATCTTGGATACATTCTATGGCTCTCCATCCTATCATCTTGGAATCATTCCATAAGTCTCCATCCTATCATCTCAGAATCATTCTATAGCTCTCCATCCTATCATCTCAGAATCATTCTATAGCTCTCCATCCTACCATCTTTGAAACATTCTATAGCTCTCCATCCTATCATCTTGGATACATTCTATGGCTCTCCATCCTATCATCTTGGAATCATTCCATAGGTCTCCATCCTATCATTTCGGAATCATTCTATAGCTCTCCATCCTATCATCTCAGAATCATTCTATAGCTCTCCATCCTATCATCTTGGAAATCATTCTTTGGCTCTCCATCCTATCATATCGGAATTATTCTATAGCTCTCCATCCTTTTATCGTGGAGTCTTTAAATGGTTCTCTATCCCTCCATCTTGGAATCATTCTTTGGCTCTCCATCCTATCATCTCAGAATCATTCTATGCTTTTCCATCCTTTCATCTCAGAATCATTCTATACTTTTCCATCCTTTCATCTCAATCATTCTATGACTCTCCACCTTATCATCTCGGAAATCATTCTATAGCTCTCCAAACATTCTATAGCTCTTCATCCTTTCATCTCGGATCATTCTATGTCTCTATCCTATCACCTCTGAATCGCTCTACGTCTCTCCATCCTATTATCTTGGAAACATTCTATGTCTCCGTGTTATCATTAGGGATGAGCCGAACACTCCCCGAGTTCGGTTCGGAGTCGAACCCGAACTTTCCAAATGTTCAGATCCGAACCCGAACTCAATGTAAGTCAATGGGGCTGAAAATTCGGTTTTTAGAGTCCCCTCCAAGAGGGCATATATGCTAGATATTTGCCATAAAAGGTGTATGGGGGTCCGGGTAGTGCCCTGGGGGACAGGAAACAAGGACAAAAAGTAAAAAAAAAAACGTTTTTAAAAGGGACAGTGAGTTTTCCATGAAATAAGGGTTAAAAATAAAAACGAAAAATTCCTTCAAATATCGTGCCTAGGAGGTCCCCATAACCTGCCCGTGAAGTGGCGGATTTCTAGGATGTATAGAAACATTTAAAAACAAAAAATGACATTTCAAATGACAGTAAATGCTTTTCCTTTAATCTATCCATAAACAACTGCTTGGGGCAGCAGTCTGTATGAAAAGAGGAGACATTTTCGGACACGCAGAAAAAGTTTACAGATTTTTTGGCGGTGAAAAGCAGGAGAATGACTGGAGAGAATGGAAAATTCTAGACCAAATAGCCGATTTGGAAAGTGAGATAAATCGGAGATTTTTTCTGGTTCGGCTATTTTGACCTAGAATTTTCTCTTCAGTCATTCTCCTGAGTTTCACCTTTCTCTGAATAACCCTGTCAGGGTTATTCAGAGAGCGGTGAATAGCAGGAGAATGACTGGAGAATGGAAAATTCTAGGTCAAAATAGCCAAACCAGAAAAATTCTCCCATTTAGGCTAGGGTCAGACTAGCGAATTTTTAACGTGCGTTTAGGCGCACTTAATCACGGCCGCACTAGCAGCAAATGACGGGCAATGACGGCCAATATACGAAGTATGGTCGCACGAAAGTCCGGCTGCCCAACGCAAGTGGAAAATGAACGCATTTTTTCAAGAACACGGAACCGCTAGTACGGACATACAGAGTGCGCTGCGTCCACTAGCGGCGTGTGTGCGTGATTTGGAGACGTCAGACCCTGCTCATGTCCGGCCAACATAACGTCCAGACACCCAAAGTTTCCTGGTTTGGATCTGTAAAAAATCACGCACAAAAATGCGCATCGTATGACCGTTTTCGCGCATTCCGTGAAAAAATACGGCAATGCGTTCGGACGCACTTTCGGTCGCTGTGAAAAATGCGTTAGTCTGACCCTAGCCTTATCTCACTTTCCAAATCGGCTATTTGGTCCAGATTGTTCTCTTTTCCTGCCATTCTCCTGGTTTTCACCTTCTCTGAACAACCCTGAGAGAGAGGTGAAAGCCAGGAGAACTGGCAGGAGACGAGAACAATCTAGACCAAATAGCCAATTTGGAAAGTGAGTTAAATGGGAGAATTTTTCTGGTTTGGCTATTTTGACCTAGAATTTTCACTTCTCCAGTTATTCTCCTGCTTTTCACCGCTCTCTGAATAATCCTGTGAATGTTTAATCCCGAGGTGAAAAATAATATTGCTTTAGATGTTATTTTGAATTTTTTTCAAGCACCAGTTAACCACTTGGCTGCTATAGATGCGCTCAGCGCGTCCAGCCAAGTGGTTCTCCTGTGCTATGGACGCGCTGAGCGCGTCCATGCACAGGAGGCAGCAATCTGCTGGATTCTGGCGGATTGCTGCGCCCCCCCGGTGCGGGCTGACATCTTGGATGTCAGCCCAGCACTCCGGGGCCCCGGCGGAGCAATTAGATGTCATCGTGGCGACGCGATGACATCTAATTCAGGTGCCCCCCCCCCGCATGTGCGGAGGAAGCGCCTGAAAGGGAGGGGGGGAAGGTCCTTCGGACCGCTCTCCCTCCCGATCGCCGGGGGGCAGAGGGTTAATCCAGGCACCGTTTGGAAGGGCACAGCCTGCCCTTCCAAACGGTGGCTGTGATTAACCCCTGGGGAGCCGGATCACGAATTGGCGCTGAAAAGCGCCGGATCGTGATCCTCTCCTGGAACTCCCCCTGGAACTCCAGGAACTCCCCCTGAGGACTGGCGTCATCGTGCATAGCACGATGACGCCAGTCCTGGAGTTAACCCCTAGCTGCCACCAATGGTGGAGATAGGGGGTTCCAATGAAAACGTTTTTTTGTTTTGTTTGTGTTTTGTTAATGCAGCAATATTGTTCCCATTTCAATTATAATGTGAACAATAATGCTGCACTAATGATTTTTGTATGCGGTGCGTTTGTTAAAAAAAATGACATTTTCCCCAAAAAAAAATGTAACGAGACCCCATTTCAAATTTTTTTAACAAGCGCACCCCATACAAAATATAACCGCAAACGATCGCATGTTAAAATGTGAAAAAAACACTTTACACATAATAAATTATTGAAAATTCAAATTTTATTGCATTTTTTGTTATAATATACAGACATGACATAACGTATACATATAATAATGACATATTATGAATCTGCCAAGTCTGCCGGAAAGAACGATATATAATATATATAAAACGCGGTTAAACATGATGAGCGAAAGCGGTAAAAATGACCTCAGCACAGAGGTGTGAAAAGCCTCAGCAGCGAAAGGGTTAAATGCAGCATATTAGAATGTTTTAGGGAGGGAAATTAATTCTCAAATCTCAATCAGAAGCAGACACCACCCCACCCCCTCAGTATAGTGTACAATGTATCAAATGGATAACCAGACTAAAAACACCTGGTGTTATGCCCGTTTGTGAACAGAGGTCATTTAGAGTTGATAATCTTTCCACGTTCACATTAGTTTTTAATTCAATATCTAATAAACCGTTGCTTATAATATTCTGCAGTAAAGAGTCTATTTCTAAATTTTTTTGTATTTTTTTAAGCATTTTCTATACTTTTTTCAAAATTTCTTTTTTTTTTTTTTTTTTTTTTTCCGAACACACCCAAAAAGTTCGAAGTTTGCGAACTTTCGAACTGCCAAAGTTCGGGTCGAACTCCTAACCGTCCGAACCCGAACAGCTCATCCCTAGTTATCATCTTGGAATCTTTAAATGGTTCTCCCTCCTACCAACTGGAACTGGGCTCTTCCATCCATTATCTCCCCTTGCTTTTCTTGGTCCTCTCCATTGATTCAGGATCATTTTATCTATAGATAAAATGAAATCAAGGAGCTATATTTAAATATATATGACCCCGAAATTCTAATTTGGAATCGTGAGTAATTAATGTTTCTTTCCTGTTCAGTGAGCAGCGCGGGGAGGACTCACTCATGAAATGTAATCAGACGTGACCGTTACCTCACATTCTTGTTCTGAGTTACAGTAAACGGATATTGTGTTGATTTCTGAGTAATTGTGAAACGTTTCTTTATTGGCTGCATTGTGTATTTTGTAGCAGGGATCAGATCTGCAGAGCAATGTGACATATATTTATACAATAATCCCCAAAACATCCCCAAGGGCAGCCGGCCGGAGAAATATACCATTACCATTTACCAAAACCATCGCCATGACGGGAAATTCCTCAGAATTATTATTTTTTATCTCATTTCACTTAACATAATTAATCACCAAACTCATGCCAGTAAAATGCTCTTCAGAAATTAATGACCCTGCTCTGATAATGAGAATTTGGAGTATTATTATTATGGGTGTGGTTTAGTATTTGTAAGAATTTACCATAAATTGAATATAATGCACATAGTGGAGAAAAATCATCTAAAATTACCAAAAAATTTCATTAATTTCTCGAAATAAAGGCAGAGGTCAACTACTTCTCCCACAATGCTCGGTCGATCTAATGAGTAGCTGAGTATCATGGGAGATGTAGTTCCAAAACATCTGTATGGCCAAGTGTGATCCCCTGATCTGAGGCTAGTGATCACCCCACATGTTTCGGAACTACAGGTCATGTGATGCTTTGCCAGGCTTATGCGTGAATGGGCATCATGGGCAAGGCTGCCATCAGTAAACGTGGGGCTCCTTACTAAACCGCTGGTCGGGGCCCCCTTCTGTCTGCTGTCCAGTTCAATAAATTAAAAATTTACCTTTTTTCCTCCTTCTGCAAACCTTATTTTACTGGGAATGGCGATCCAGCAAGGGGATACAAAGTGTTTCTTGGTGCAGATCCTACTAGTTGATCCCTCCATTATGAGGCAGAGTGTTCTGACCAGCCCTTAGATGCCCCAGCCCACTGGGAAAATTACTGGTATCTTGGTTGACCAGTCCTGGGTGACATGGAGGGGCCCCTTACCTATTTGGCACTTAAGGTACACAAAGGGTTTGGCACGGGCCCCCTGGATCAACTGGGCCCCTGAACATGTCATGGGCTGTCACCCTCTGATGGCTGCCCTCATAGGACAGTTAGTTTTGAAACGTCTGAGGTGCCAAGGGTTGCCATCATTGTCCCACGCCCCTGATGGACCTACAGTGTATTTAGTGCATTTCCTGGCTGCAGGGGGCGCTCACGGCAGAAGGGCAGGATTTCCAGCTCTTCCCATCTTTATTATGCCCAATGAAATGTGTTTTTATAAGTGATACGTTTATTAATTTCCTGTTTTTTTTTGGATAATTTAGTGTTTGCTTGAACGTGTCAGATTAGCAGCGTTACGGGTCGATTTGCGCAGGCTCCTCTGAAAGGGGCATATTGAACTTTATAGGATAGGGGCATGCCTTAAGCACCAAACTCGTGAGGGATCGGACGGTGTAGCCGTTTATAACCAAGAGAAGCGAGGATGGAGAAATTACTCAGCCGCTTTTGGGGGGGGGGGGTTGTCCTTTTTACAACCTTGAGCGGCTGAGGATCGTGGGAGATGTAGTTCCAAAATGTCTGGAGGACTAAGGTTGTCGACCCGATAGAGAGGAATTAATGCCTGTGAAGTGTATGCTGTGATAGCGGAGTGGAGGGACGAGGACAACTCCCTACATTGCCATGGTTTATTCGGGATGGAAACATGGTCACAGCGTCCGGATCGGGCACCATGGGAGCATCAAATCTAAGAACGAAGACCCAGAGGGCATGAGAGGGATGGGCCAGACTCACAATTCGGTGGCAGAGATGGGTCAGAGAAACAGAGGGTATGAAAAGGATGGGTCAGACAAAAAATTTGGTGGCAGGGAAGGGACAGAGAGAGACCCAGTGGACATGAGAGGGATGAGCCAGACACACAATTTGGTGGCAGAGATGGGACAGAGACCAAGTGGACAGGAGAGGGATGAACCCGGTGGGCTCGAAGATGTGTTGTTGAGATATGAGTTAACTAGGAGTGCCTTTTCCTGAGCCTTTCTTGCGCAAACCACTCATTGATCGAGGTGTTTAGGTCATACATCACCCCACTCCTCTTAGATTGTGAGCAAGGTCCTATCTTCCTGTCGTCCTCTGTGTGTCAAACGGTGTCCGCGCTGCAGACTATGTTGGTGGTTTATTGTAACAGTAATTGTTCTGGCCCGTGATCGGTTACGTTGTTGCGCTGCTGATTCCGTTTGTATCATTCTGTAACAATGAGAACCTGCGGAAGAGACTTTAAGGTGATTGTGCTTTTAATCACGTTCCTGTGTTGCTTTCGCTGACAACGCTCTCTGCACTCGGCTGCCCGCCGGCTCGTACGCTTCCAGGTATTGGTGCATAACCATGCCACGCCGGAGACCTTTCAGAAACCCTAGAGGAAAGATGCAGCTTTGTGAAACGCGCTGTGGTTTGAAGCGTTTCACTGTTTGCAGAAGACCTCAATCTGCATCTAGAATAGAGAGTGTGGGCTGCGACTACGTGGAAAATGCATTCGAGGAGCCGAGAGTCTCTAAGAGGAGTCTGTGCTCATGAGACGCGTCGGGTAACATTATTTACAGTCATAAACATCACATAAGGGTTTATTCACTAAATGAAGAGTTAGCCCTGAATATCACCAAACGGTGAATTTCACTATAGGGGTTATTCAGAAAGAGACGATCTGGCCCCGAAATGTCACCGGACACGGAATTTCCCCGTAAGGTGACATTTCAGAGACATTTCAGCTCGCCAAATTTTGGCAAACTGCCAGCCAGTACGGTGCCTGTTCGACGGCAGTGAAATCCCCCATAGAGAAGCAATGGTTAATCTATTCACAGACACCGAACAGCAGAGAAAAGTTGCCAAAGTGCCCTGCTGTTCAGTGTTTTCATTCGTCAGGTTTATTCAGCAGAATCCCATAGGTTTCAATGTTAAAAATATTCACGTTTTAATGTAATATCTAATAAACCGTTTATTATTTTAATCTGCAGCAAAAAGTCTATTTATAGATTTTTCAGGATCTTTCAGGCATTTTTCGGCAAAAAAAATTTCCGTTTCTGTTTTAAAAAGCTGTTTTTTTCTTTAACAGTAACAGCCCTTTTTATTATCATTCGTTGGATCTTATATTAAAATTCCAGACATTTTCATTCAGTAGTTTTTTTGCAAACAGCATTTAAAATTTTGACACTTTCAAGTGTATGGTTTTCTCTTAAAAAAAAAAAAAATTATTTACCCCGTTTGCCAGCTTGTCGGCTTTTTCCGGTGTGTTTTTTGCAGCGGTTCTGGCGGGTTTTCTCTGCGGGACCCTGCAGTGAACGCCCGTCAGGCTGTGTATAAGGTGTGTATGAAAGATACATGGATTCCGTCTTCAGATTTGGGTTCCTAAAATATCTCATTATTAAATGCAAATATTCCCAAAAATACACAAAAATCCCAAATCTGACACACATATTATATTAGCTGCAAGCTAGTGCTGAGCCACAGGTACATACTGGATCCCGTCGCCAATCCATACCTTATTACTGCTTGAGCGATGAGGTCATAGGTCAGATTATACATACTGTTTTGGGTCCTCTTCAGGTTGAGTTTAGGGGTTGCACGCTGTGGTTTATGTGAAATGTTTTGCAACTTTATGGTGACGCGGAGCCGATGCATTTTATCTCCCTTGCACACGGGGCACGGGAGCAATGCCTGCCCCACACACGGGCATTACCCATGCCTTCCGGACATTGTTTCCATCCATAGCAGAGACAGAGCTCGGTGCATACCGCGTCTGGTATACGGGAGTGTGGGCTGGCTTGGAAAGTAGGACATACATTGAGAACTAGGTCACTTGGGAGCCTATGCACAGCACGCACAGCCTCGCACGCAGTTTCGTGCACAAGCAGCACATCTCTGACCACCTGCAATCATTTCAGAAATACAGGAGGCTGACATCAGCAGGCGGGCTTCATTAACCCTGTAAACGCTTTCATTAGAGCTGAGAGTATGCAAAAAGTGAGGCTGACGGGAACAGGCGACCTGAGCGTCTTGTTACGACATGAAATGGTTAGACAGTGCATGGATCAAGAGGTATATACAGTGATCAGCCACAACATTAAACCCACTGACAGGCAAAGCGAATAACATTATATGATTACAGGCGCATGTCATGTGGTGCGATATATTGTCACAGGGCGGGATATATTGTCACGGGGCGGGATATATTGTCACAGGGCGGGATATAGTGTCACGGGGCGGGATCTATTGTCACAAGGTGGGATATATTGTCACGGGGCAGGATATATTGTCACGGGGCAGGACATATTGTCACGGGGCAGGACATATTGTCACGGGGCGGGACATAGTCACGGGGCGGGACATATTGTCACGGGGAGGGATATATTGTCACGGAGCGAGATTGTCGCGGGGCAGGATATATTGTCACAGGGAGGGATATATTGTCACGGAGCGAGATTGTCGCGGTGTGATATAGATTGTCGCAGGGTGGGATATATTGTCGCAGGGTGGGATATATTGTCACGGGGCGGGATATATTGTCGCGGGGCAAAATTGTCATGGAGCGGGATAGATTGTCGCGGGGTGGGATATATTGTCATGGGGTGGGATATATTTGCGCGGAGCGAGATTGTCGCGGGGCGGGATATATTGTCACAGGGAGGGATATATTGTCACGAAGCGAGATTGTCGCGGTGTGGTATAGATTGTTATGGGGTGGGATATATTGTCGCAGGGTGGGATATAATGTCGCGGGGCGAGATTGTCATGGAGCGGGATATATTGTCGCGGGGTGGGATATATTGTCGCAGGGTGGGATATATTGTCGCGGGGTGGGATATATTGTCACGGGGTGGGATATATTGTCACAGGGTGGGATATATTGTCACAGGGAGGTATATATTGTCACGGGCGGGATGTTGTCACGGGGTGGGATATGTTCCCGTGGTGGGATATACCGTTGCGGGGTGGGATAGGCTGTCACGGAGCAGGATTGTCACGGGGTGGGATATATTGTCACAGGCGGGCTATATTGTCATGGGGAGGGATATGTTGTCACGGGGAGGGATATGTTGTCACGGGGTGGGATATGTTGTCACGGGGTGGGATATGTTGTCACTAGGGATGAGCTGTTCGGTTCGATCTGTTCGGAGTTCGCATCGAACATCGGCTGTTCGACAGTTCGCAAACTTCGAACTTTTTGGGACGTTCGCCAAAAGTTAAAAAAAAATAAAAATTTGAAAAAAGTATAAAAATGCTTAAAAAAATACTAAAAAAAAATCTAGAAATAAAAGAGACTCTTTACTGCAGAATATTATAAGCAACAGTTTATTAGCTATTGAATTAAAAAGCGGGAATATTTTTAACATTGAAGCCTATGGGATAAAACATTCTTGTTACTAAAACATCAGGCAGACACGGCCCTCCAATCAGGCACTGTAGAGGGCAACCTGCCGGGGCCTCCCAAGGATCCCCTTGAGGAGCATGCGGCCGCCAGATGACAGAGCTGCGACTGTGCGGGCTAGCCGCCCGGGTGCATGTGGCAGAGACAGGCAGCGCAGGGAGGGAGCCACTGAACCTGGGGCCACGGCAGACCCCTCCCCCCACAACCAGGATCAAGGGAGCCCCCACTGACCACCAGGCTAAGGTAAGGCGACACATTTCTAAAAAAAATAAAATCCGAGGACATTTTTAAATGTCCAAGGGAACATAAAATAAAACCTTTTTTTTTTTTCTCTACCTGGTTGAATGTATTTAATATATAAATTTAAATACATTCAGCCAGGTAGAGGGGGGGGTGGGGGGGTGGCATGTGGGCTGCGTGGGGTCTCAGGCAGTGTTTTTTTTTTTTTGTGTGTATATTTTTAGCAAATTTATAGGGGAAGGTAAGGGCAGGTATGATATATATATATAGATAATATATATATCTATATCCTTATAAATATATATGTCCAGACTTGTATTACACACACATTTTGGCAACTAATTGCCCCCCCCCCAATTTGGCTGATCCCTCCAGAAGAAATGTTGAACCCGATAGAGCAGAGAATAATATATATATATTCTCTGCTCTGTCGGGTTCAACATTTCTTCTGGAGGGATCAGCCAAAGGGGGGGGGGGCACATTTAGTTGAGATTGTCCACATGCCACCCCCCCATGTGCATATGTGTAAATATTGTCACCTCAGCCAGGTTAGCCCCCCCTTATCAAAATTTTTGAACAAAACTCATGCAGTTGGTTAGAGCTTTGTTAGATCAATAGTTGTTTGCGTTAGATCACACATAGAAGAAGAGATATTAACAATTATTGTAAGGGGGCTAACCCGTCATCAGCCCCCCCTTATCAAAAAATTAACCAAACACTTAGCTATTTTGGAAGCTTTACGTTAGATCAGGTAAGATCAAGTGGTCTTAACATTAGATCACACATAAATACAAAGAGTTTGTGTATTACATAAGGGGGGTTAGTGCCCCACCCCCCTACATTAAATTTTCTGCCAAAAGAAACACTCAGGCTTATAGATCTGTTAGATCCAGTTTGATCAAGTGGATCACACATAATTACAAAGATTTCATATCAAACATGGATATAAGGTTTTAGGTAAGGGTGGCTACCCCCTCCCCCCTCTCTGTCTGACCGCAGTCAAAGGTTAAAAGTTCAGGTTTGTATATGTAGTAAGTTTTTGTTTATGGCTTAACCCTTTCGCTGCTGAGCCATTTCACCTCTGTGTGCTGAGCTACTTTTTACCAGTTTCGCTCATCAGGATTAAACGAGATTTGAAGTCACGCTTTATTATACAACCCAGACATATTATGGATCATTCTTTCCGGCAGACTCGGCAGATTCATAATATATCATTATTATATGTATACGTCATGTCCTGCCTGAATATTATAACAAAAATTCAATAAAATTTGAATTTGCAATCATCTACAGTGTGTAAAGTTTTTTTTTCTTCACATTTTATCATCCGAGCCTTTGCGTTTTTTAATTCTAAGGGGTAAGCCTGTTAAAAAAATTTGAACTGGGAACCCATTACTTTTGTTTTTCTGCAAAATTATGTGATTTTAGCTAAAACCCCTCCCAAAAAAATAAAAAGAGAAAAATCGCTAGGGCAACATCATTGTTCGCATTATAATTGAAATGTGAACAATAATGCTGCATTAATAATAAAAATAAAAAAAGCAGTTATTTTTAAAAAAAACTGGAGGAGGGTTACTCCCCTTATGTAATACACACAATCTCTGTGTTTTGTTAAATATCTTTGTAATTATGTGTGATCTAACGTTAAAACCTCTTGATCATACCTGATCTAACAAAGATCTATAAGCCTGAATGTTTTTTGTCAGAAAATTCAATGGGGGGGGGGGGGTGGGGGACCACCTAATATAGAGCGGCATTCCCGGCTCGCTCCAGTAACCCCATGGGGAACTGGAGGCCATGGAAGAGGCCACAAGGCCGGGCAACCTGGGGCCAGAGGAAGCGGTCAGAGCCATGGTACCCGTTCCAATGGCTCACCCAGGTCCACCCATCGTCCCGCACACACAAAAAAGAAAAGAAAGAGAAAAAAAAAAAATATAGAAACCTAGATGCCCACAAATTACCACATCCCGGCCATGAAAGATAAAGTCAGTAAAGGAGTGTCCAGAGGGAGAGGGGCGAGTAAAAATAAAACATAACACCGCAATGGCGACAGAAAGGGTCTAATCAAATGGCGAGGGGGGGGGGTGTCATCATGGATGGAGGGGATCATTTCTCATAGAATAAACATGGGCATGGTAAGTAGGGTGAACAAGGTATAGCCAGAGGACATCAACTAGAAAAGAGGCACGACGCAGTGGGACATCAGCCAGTGTCCAGGACAGTAAAGGGAGTCGCGGCCCGCAGGAGAACAAATAGTGCACCCAGACCAGTCAGCTTCACGAGGGAGTAAAGCCCTCGCAGCACCAGGATCAGCCGCCAATCAACAAAGCCAGCCAGCTCCTCTCTGCATAATAGGGCTGCAGAACATCCCGCCGAGGGACCGCTGAGACAGGACGGCAAAGCAGGCGGCAGAGAAGCGGATCGCAACCAACCTCCGGCCACAGGAATCTCCAGGTAAGCTGCTTGCAGGGGGAACTCCATGACGTGTGCAGCCAGGTGAGGTCGCAAGTCGCACTGGACGTCGGCAAAGACGTCAGACCCGGTCACAGGCCCCGCAGTATCACAGGGCCGCGGCACCACCTCCAGCTCCGCAAGGCAATCCGACTCCTTCACAGCCAAATCTATGCCGTAGGCCCAGCCAGCTTCCCGCCAAGTGTCGCGCCAGAGCCTCTGCATCTCCTCCATGAGGTCCTCTAGCATCCCTTTAGTAAGAGGGGAATCAAGGTCATCATCAGACAGCTGCAGTGGGGAGGGAGGCAGCCCCGGTGCTGGAAGGTTAGCAGTCTCCATGGCATTCGAGTTCACTACTAGATCAGGCCCACAACTCCGGAGCAGGCTGTCAAAATGGCCGCCTGCAGCTAGGCTGCAAAAAGCAGCACGGCGTTCAAGCGTTGCAGTAAAGATCTGCAGAGCGGTGCACCTCAAACATCTCAAACACCTCTCCAGGGCGGCAGGATCTCGGGGTACAAAAACAGCAGCTTTCCTTGAAAGTGGGACGTGAAAAATAATGCCTAAAAGGCCAGTTCAGAGAGCTCAGCAGAACCACATCCACACTCACTTGATCTTACCTGATCTAACGTAAAGCTTCCAAAATAGCTAAGTGTTTGGTTCATTTTTTGATAAGGGGGGGGCTGATGACGGGTTAGCCCCCCCTTACAATAATTGGTAATATCTCTTTTTCTATGTGGGATCTAACGCAAACAACTATTGATCTAACAAAGCTCTAACCAACTGCACGAGTTTTGTTCAAAAATTTTAATAAGGGGGGGCTAACCCGGCTGAGGTTATATGGTCTGAGGGTGGGTGGGTGTATAATATATATATATATATAATCAGCGTGTTGATATATAGGTATATGTCTGCGTGTGGTATCAATGCATCCCTACTCTATACACAGCGCTCCGTGTCCCTATAAATATATATGATCAGGGGTTAACTTTTTTATATTTTTATTCTATTCCTATTAAATTAACAGTAATTTTTGATGTATTTTATTGAGTAGAAACTTTTTTTTGCCTATATAACATGTGCTTTGTGAAAATAAAAGGTTTTGTGTGTACATTTTAATTTAGTTAGTGGATTCCTGTCCAGTGCGGTGAGAAGCAAACTTAATGCAGTGTAGACACGCTGCGAGGCGGAGCGGAGTGAAGTCAAGCCTGCAAAATGTTTGCTTTTCTTCGCTTCGCTATGCTGTGCGTCGCTACACGCTCAGTGTGTCTCAGCCTTTATTCCCACATCGCTAGCTTACCGAATCAGTTTGTATACTTGTTACTGACCCTGCTTGTTCTGAGGACCCGATCTGTTGCCGACTTTGCCTGCCATTTGACTATTCTCTCTGTGTATTCCCTGCCTGTTCTGTTTGCTTCTTGTTGCTACTGGTGTGCGCTGATTCTCACCATATACAGTAGCGCAGTACAAGTGCCTAAACATTGCTGACCCAGTTTTGTTATAGCTGCTGATGTAACTGAATAGATCGGGGATCTCTTCTGCATTACCAAAACCTCCACCACTGCACTCTTCCACAATACCACAGAGGGGTTACGGTGTGAAGGCACTTGCTGCCAAAGGCAAAATATTTGGGAGCACTGACGCCTGTACCAGATTCATATCATTTTAATATTGGACCGCAGGGTCCAACCCTGCACTCTTCCACAATACCACAGAAGGGTTACGGTGTGACCGCACTGTTGCCGACACTAAAGGCCCAATTTTAAAGCACCTGTTGTTACTTTCATCCAAAGCCTGCATAAGTTTCACCATAATTTAGCCAAAAAAATCACTAAACTTGTTCTGCGTGTCCTAAAACGTCTCCTCTTTTCATACAGGCTGCCGCCCCAAGCAGTTGTTTATGAATAGATTAAAGGAAAACCATTTACCATCATTTGAAATGTAATTTTTCTCTTTTTAAATGTTTCTATACATCCTACAAATCCACCACTTCACGGGCAGGTTATGGGGACCTCCTAGGCACGATATTTGAAGGAATTTTTCATTTTTATTCTTGACCTTTATTTCATGGAAAACTCCGTTACTTTAAAAAGTATTTTTTTTCCATATTTTTGTCCTTGTTTCCTGTCCTCCAGGGCACTACTCGGACCCCCATACACCTTTTATGGCAAATATCTTGCATATATGCCCTCTTACAGGGCACTTAAAAATCGAGCTTTTGAGTCCCATTGACTTGCATTGAGTTCGGTTCGTGTTCGAACTTTTGAAATTGTTCGAGTTTGAATGCGAACCGAACATGGGGGTCTTCGGCTCATCACTAGTGGTCACGGGGTGGGATATATTGTCACGGGTTGGGATATGTTGTCACGGGGTGGGATATATGGTCTCGGGCGGGCTATATTATCACGGGGTGGGATATGTTGTCACAGGGTGGAATATATTAGAAGCAGTCAACAGTCAGTTCTTGAATTTCAGGTGTTGGAAGCAGGAGAAAATGGGTGAAAAGTTGTGAGTGACTGTCACTAGCCAAATGGTGATGCCCAGGCTAGGGTTGCCATTTCAGACATGTTTTCCTGGACACACATTAGCATTTCCTGCAGAGGGGAGCAGAGGGAAAAGTGCTGACCTGCAACATGTATAATTCATATGCTGTAGGAAAGATTTCTTACCTGCAGCATATGGATTATATATGCTGCAGGGTGGCATTTTAAATGCATTGCCCATTAGCATGAATGTGTTATATGTGTCCAGGAAAACATGGCTGAAATGGCAACCCAAAGGGAGGTGCCTGGGTCACAGCATCTCCAAAAGGGCAAGGTGGCTCCACTTCGACAGGTGCAGGTCCTAAAGAATCTGCTGCTAATGTCTTGGTGCCAGATCCCACAGGACACGTTCAGAAGTCTCGTGGAGTCCATGTCTCGACGCGTCGGCACAAGGGGGACCTACACGATATTAGGCAGCGGGTTTAATGTTGTGGCTGGCCAGTGAATATTCCATGGATACGATGCACCCAATCCGCTTACGTCACTCTAAATACTATTCTTTTCTCTTCGATTTCATGAAATGCAAACCAAGGAAACGTCACAGAAACAGGTTTCTTTTATGAAAATAAATATGTTTATTCTGGGTTCTGCTGTGAAGCAGCAAATGACAATAACGCAGATATCTCTGATGGGCTGAACGCTCGGCCCCGGGTGAAAATCTAGACAGAAAGGCCTGGGTCGTTCTGGCCAGAAAGGTCATTGCCCTTTGCTACAGAATTAATCTCTATATAAAGGAGCGTCCCAGCCTCTGTATAAAGCTTCTTCTTAGAACATGGTGAGGTGGTTGGGGTTCGGCGTTGGGCACTCCTGTGGTTGAGTGACAACCCACCATATCTTGACCGGCACCTCGGCTCTGCGTATAAGACAGAAATATCATATTGGGCATTAATGCCGTCAGCTCTGTGCGTTCTCGTGTATATGTGTCACGTATGGAGCCCGGAGGCATCTTCTGCAAACTGTATCTAGAGCTTAGAACTCGTGTCACTGCTGCCGTCATGTGAGAGTATGAGATATTGGAATCAACGGCAAAATACGGTGCAGTTCGACGACCTTCGGTGCCGAACTGCACCGAAACTCCAGCAAAATGCCCCGATTATCTGTGTTTCAGTTCGACAGCTTTAATCAGGTGAATCCCATAGGATAAAATGTAAAAACGTGATATCTATTTACAGACCGTTTATTCTTTTCATTTTCAGCAAAAAAAACATTTTTTGTTTTTTTAGAAAGAGGTTTGTTCTGAAACAGACCTTTTTATGATTTTTTAAAAGGACTTTTTATTATGTGGACACATTTTAATACATTAATAATGATTTATACTCCTATTAAGAGAACAGGACACGTTTTTTTCCCCCCAGTTCGGCGGTTATTGGTGCACTTCAGCACTTTTCACAGACGTCCGGTACCTGCTTTGGTGACTCGATGTTCGACAAAATATGTTGACGGTTTGTTAAATAGTGAATTTATCGTATTTTCAGCGAAATGGAATCACCGAAACGTGGCGAAATGGGCCGAAATGCAAAACACTGAAACTTTGGTGCTTTGTGAACAGACCCTTAAAAATTGGACTTTCAAGGCTTTCCAATAAGACCTGAAACTGGACCAAAATGCACCGATTCCCCCTTAAATCTGTCAAATACAATGTAATAGTGTAACGGAGAAACTGAAAATACAATCAAAGTCCAGCATAAACCCCAAGGCTGGACTCCAAAAAGTCAACATAAATAGCTAAACATGCTGTTATCACACGCACACACGTTTCTTTGCTCTGAATGTCGGCCGATGCTTGAGTCTACACCAATGCCAGGCATGCCATGCCGCCCCTTGCCTCTCTGCCCCTTTCTTGCCCACGGGGATTCCCTGTAACAGTAACTGTACCTTTTTTATCCGTTCTAGGCGTCACAGAGTGTGTTTTGTTGCAGTTTGTCCTGGATTCCAGTGAATCGTGGATTTTACCCACCTTAAATCGGCATCTACAATGTCCACATGTACTTGTGCCCCCCCCCCCCGGGCAGCAACGTGGGCGCGGACCCATCAGCTTCTTACCTTTATTCCTTTAAAAACACCACAGGGACCATCAGACAGGACGCAAAGTGCTTAAATTTATCTATGTCCGCCGGCTCCGCGCGGCCAGATTTAGCTGAAACACATGGAAAGACAAGAGTGAGGCTGCCGCCGCGCAATAAGCTCCACCTACACGAGCCGCCGCTGGCAGAAAGCGAGGGCGTGAGTACAGTAAGATCTTGTACAGACCGTAGCTGTACAGTTGTAGCCTCCTCACAAGAAACACATGTCTGTATAATATACCCCTGCTGCACTGCTGGGAATTCTGGGATATGTAGTCCTGAAATTTTACATAGAGAGTCGATAACTGAACACCCGGAACATGGTGCCTCCATGGAGCATTGCCACGCTAGGAACTATGGGGCATGCTCTGCATCTTTATAGGACGTCATCTTAGATACGTGATTGGTCGAGGGACTTTCTGTACTGGGCGGAGCTTACTGCACACGCTGCAAAGTCTCTGGATTTACAGTGGATAAAGAGATGACTCTCTATGGGTCTAATAGAGCCCAGAACATCCTTTTATGATGAATTAAACCTTCATGTAATTAAGCTTTAATCGTTCGGACTGACGGCGCTGTAGAGGCTCACGGGATAGTGGCAGAGGGGCACCGCGACGATGGGATCCCACACTCACACAATAAAGTCAGAGATATCTGGCGATCAGCGGTGGTTCCGACCAAAGACATCAGGAGGTCTTCAGATATTTCATAGAATCTCACTTTTATCTCCTCGCCGGTATCTGGAGACGATAAACAGACAAAGGAGCAGGGACGGATTTACAATTAGGCAAAGCAGGCATCACGGGGGGGGGGGCACTTTGCTCTGTAAAACAAACAGGCAAAAATAAACTCTGCGCAAGGTTTGGCAGAGGCCCCGTGGTGCGACGGGGCCATGGCACGTAACGCCCACCCCCAGCTCATCTATCAACGTATCCCCCATGATACAGCCCTCCTCCATCCTGTGCCCCGCTCTCTCACAGGCTCATTTCCGGCCAGTCTCGCCAGCCATCCAGCTCCTTTATGTCCTTGGCGTGCGGAGATTATAATGGAGATAAACCAGCCCGTGGCGTCGGATCCTACCTGTGCTGTAGTGCAGTCTGCCGCCTTCTTTTCTGTCGACAGTGATCGTACCGTTCCTGTAATCACATCATAACTACATTAGGATTCTGAGGGAATATCCTGAGCCGCGCGTCGCTCCGCTACAAGGGGGGGGGTGTATCTGCTCTGTGCATCAACGCAAACACAGCGAGGACGATTTATAGGCAGAAAAACATAGCAAAGGTCAAAAACCCAAATAAAACACAGTGGAAGCAGGAGAATCATCCCATAGATCGTCATGGTAACAGATGCAGCTACAGAGCGTTGGCCCACTTGTATGATTCCGCAGAGACAGAAACTCCTAGGCTTCCTTTATGGTTTTGTGCTACATACAACCACGAAAACACACACACACAATTCCGTGTATAATTCTCTGTTTATCCAAGATTCACCGCACTGTGGATTCGGTTTGGACAAAATGTATTGTTTTGTTAAGTGTGCTGGTGGCACATGCACGCAGACTCGTTATCACACGACTAATTAATATCTGACCAATCGGCAGTGGTTGAAGAGTTAATTAGGAATGTGGGTGGGCTGCCAGTAAGTACACCACCCCCGTAACTGGTTATTGAGGGGTTAAATCAAAAGATGTTGACTAGCCCGTCTGCTGCGATTTAACCCTTCGTCAGCTATACATGGTTGAAGGGAATGGGGGATGGGAGCAGCAGGTAACGTACCAGGCAGCTAATCCACCCGGATTAAATAATTCAATGGAATGTCCTGACACATTGTATTTATGGTTCATGAACACGAATCAACTGCACAAACGAAAGTCATTCAACGTGTCCGTCTCACTGACGGTGCAGAAGCTGCGAGCGACGCGGCCCGAGATGTCACCAGTAGGGATGAGCCGAACACCCCCGAGTTCGGTTCGCATTCGAACTCAAACTTTCCAAATGTTCGAATTCGAACTCAAACTTTCCAAATGTTCAAATTCGAACTCAAACTCAATGGGACTCAAAATTCGATTTTTAGAGTGCCCTCCAAGAGGGCATATATGCTAGATATTTGCCATAAAAGGTGTATGGGGGTCCGGGTAGTGCCCTGGGGGACAGGAAACAAGGACAAAAAGTTAAAAAAAAATAAAACGTTTTTAAAAGGGACAGTGGAGTTTTCCATGGAATAAAGGGTTAAAAATAAAAACGAAAAATTCCTTCAAATATCGTGCCTAGAAGGTCCCCATAACCTGCCCGTGAAGTGGCGCATTTCTAGGATGTATAGAAACATTTAAAAAATGCCGTTTCATATGACGGTAAATGCTTTTCCTTTAATCTATTCATAAACAACTGCTTGGGGCGGCAGTCTGTATGAAAAGACATTTTAGGACGCGCAGAAAAAGTTTAGTAATTTTTTTGGCTAAATTATGGTGAAACTTATGCAGGCTTTGGATGAAAGTAACAATAGGTGCTTTAAAATTGGGCCTTTAGCGTCGGCAACAGTGCCGTCACACCGTAACCCCTCTGAGGATATGAATCAGGTACAGGCGTCAGTGGCAGTGCACCCAGATATTGTGCTTTTGGTGCCAGGCCAGCAAGTGCATTCATACAGTAACCCCTCTGTGGTACTGTGGAAGAGTGCAGGGGTGGACCATGCAGTCCTATATTAAAAAGATATGAATCTGGTAAAGACGTCAGTGCAGCCAAATATTGTGCCTTTCATGGCAGCAAGTGCCTTCACACCGTAACCCTTTTGTGGTATTGTGGAAGAGTTCAGTTCTGGAGGTTTTGTGAATGCAGAAGACCTCCCCGATCTATTCCATTACTTCAGCATCAGGGGATTGATAGCTGCTGATCCAGGACTGATTCATTTTTATAAATGTCAGCCGGTCTACAGAGTCGGTGGACAGACGCACTCTTTTGTCTGTGACAAAACCTCCAGCGGCACTGAACGTCCTTTCAGAAAGCACGCTAGATGAAGGGCAACCTAGTAGCTGCATAGCATATTGGCTAAATTCTAGCCAGTGATCCAATCTCAACACCCAGTAAACCAGTGGATCATCTGCTGGAAAGTTATCCAGGTCTGCCCTTGCCCCTAGGTAGTCCTGCACCATATGGTGAAGACGCTGGCAATGGGTGCCTACATTTGACGTCCCTGGGCGTCGTGGACTAAAACAATTTAAAAAGGCATCAGTCAAGCGGCCCCGGCCTTCACCACTATTCCTCTGATCATCTGCAGCCTCAGAAGCATCTGTGTCATCACTTGCTAACCTACCAGTGCCTGGAAAGGTGTTACACAAGTGTCGCTTTAGAGAGAGTCTTCAAGTTTTTTCATCCTGTGCTCCCTCTGTGCGGGCAGGATGAGCTCTGCAACTTTACCCTTGTATCGTGGATCAAGAAGGGTTGCCAACCAGTCAGTGGTGTATTTAGGTTTTGTGCTGCCCTAGGCCTGACTAAACTCGTGCACCCCCTAATTTAAATTTGAGGCACCCCTTCCGGTCAAGGGCACACCTCTTCCTGGTTAATCCCCACCCTTCCTCTTTAAGCTCCACCTTTTCCTCTCTTTATATTAAAAGTGGATACCAAGTGCCTACTTGTATATTTTGTATACCATTTCAAATGTACCTATTGCGATAAATAAAATTATGAAATGTTTAAATTCAAGCATTTTTACAAAGAACAGCCACGCATGTTAAGTATACTGGATCACAGCCGCTCTAATTGGTTGAACAATAAAATCCACAGAAACGTGCACTGCATATGAGCGTATCACAGAGCTGCACAGCAATAAAACCCACAGAAATGTGCACTGTGTATGAGCATATCACAGAACTGCACAGCAATAAAACTCACAGTAATGTGCAGTGTGTATGAGTATATCCCAGAGCTCCAAGGCAGGCAATAAAACGCACAGTACTATGCAGTGTGTATCACAGAATCCACAGCAATGAAACTCCCAGCAATGCAATGTTTGGTGTGCGTCAGCGTATCAGAATCCACAGCAATAAAAATTCCAGCAATGCAATGTGCAGTGTGTATGAGTGTATCAGAATCCACAGCAATAAAACTCCCAGTAATGCAATGTGCGGGTCAGCGTATCAGAATCCACAGCAATAAAACTCCCAGCAATGCAATGTGCGGTGTGTATGAGTGCATCAGAATCCACTGCAATAAAACTCCCAGCAAACCGAGTGTATATGAGCACACAGCAATTATTTATTCTACATTTACCGGCCTCCGTCCGCGGTAGGGCTGTGTGCAGACTCAGCAGGAGGTCCCTCCAGGCCACGTTAGGATCGCGGCTGTGCCTGTGCGTGGAGCCATCTTGTCAGCAGTGGGGTGCCACTGCCAGAGGGTGCACATGGCTTTGATTCCCTTCCTGGTGGGTGTTCAGTCCAGAATAGAGCGACAGTCCATGTTAACGAAAGGGTGGGCAGCTGCGTGCGTGTCACGTGGTTCAGCTAGTCAGGTGGTACTGAGACTCAGTACCACCTGACTGGCCGGACCGAGTGTGACCTGCACGCATGCAGCCTCACCAGGAGCCAGGCAGCTCAATGACAAATTTCTATCACTGCAGTGCTGGTTAAGGAAAGGTCCACTTTAAACAGCAGTAAGCAGACAGGGCTTCATATTCTGCTAATACCCCCCCCCCCTTTACCCGCCGTTTACGGTCATCTTCTCTCTCTGGACACAAATCACATCCCCCTCCTAGAGCTGCTGCGGGGCAGGGGAGGAGCTATGGAGGGAGGAGAGGGGGATTTTTATTCTATTCGATTTTATTCCGTATGCAAACGCCATGCTCCGCTGCTCGTTGTTTGAGAACACAGCTCAAAGCTGACACACAGTGACAGTGGCACCTCCTAGTACCCCCTAATGACACCCCAATAATCACTGGTACCTGGGGCAGCCCGCCCTCCACCACTCCTCTAAGTACACCACTGCTCTGGTGATATGCTCACACACAAGTTTGGCGAACTGCCAGCAAGCACGGTGCTGTTTGAAGGCAGTGCAAATCCCCATAGAGAAGTAATGGTTAATCTATTCAGAGAACACCAAACAGCAGAGAAATGTCAGTGAAATACCCTGATGTTCAGTGGTTTCAATCAGCAGGTTCAGGTATTCAGGCGAACCCCATATGTTTCAATATTAAAAATATTCCCGTTTTTATGCAATATCTAATAAACCACTTATTATTTTAATCTGCAGTAAAAAGTCTTCATTGATTTTTTTTTTTTTTAGTACCATTTAGTAAATTTTCAGATTTTTTTGGGCAAAACCCCCCCCCTTTTTTTTTTAATATCGGTTCTTCTTTTTCTGTAACAGAACTTTTTATTATCAATCATAGGATCTTAAATGTAAATTCCAGACATTTTCGTTCAGTAGTTCTTTTGAAAACAGCAGGCCATGGGTTTGGGGTGGCAGCATACAGCGGCCGACTCCATGCACTTTGGGGACCCTGCGGTGAATGGTGAATTCACTGCAGGGTGGGGAAAGTTTATTCCCCCAAGTGCAGGGAACTACAGAACACCAAAATGTTGGCGTCATTTCGGTGCTCTGTGAGTAACCAAGTTAGTGGTGAGGTTTTTTGTTGCCCCCTGGAAAGTGAAAGCCTAGGCGTTGCCTACCCAGGAAATACTTGAAAATTAGTGACATCTCAATGTTTCCTTCCCGGTAAAATAGTTTACAAAAGTAAAAAAATTTTTTTTTTTTTTTTTTGGGGTGGGGCCACCCGACGGGCCGCCGCCCCCCTGTAGAGTGCCGCCCTAGGCCTTGTTGGCCTAGGCCAAAATACACCAGTGCAACCAGTAATGATCCCTTTCCTTGATAGCACGAATCCTGGGGTCCTTTAGCAGGCTTTGCATAATAAGGGAGCCCATGCAGCATAGGTTGGAGGTGGCATTAGCTTCCGAGTCTTCCTGCTCAATGAGGAGGATGACCCCATCGTGCACTTCCTCCTCCCAGCCACGTACTAGTCCTTGTGTTTATGGGCACACAAAACCCTCCCTTGAGGAATCCCCACCTTCAATGCCCCCACTACTCAAATATTCCTCCTCCTCATCCTCCTCCTGTATGATCTGAGGAGGACCCCCTGGAATGCTGTCTGCGGAAAGACTGGGGCCTTCAGAGCTAGGGAAGGCCTCTTCTTCCTCCCACTGCTCTGCCTCTAGAGCCACATCTATAATTCCCCGCAGAGTGTGCTCCAGCAGGAACACTAAAGGAATTGTGTCACTGATGCATGCACTGTCCCTGCTCACCATTCTCGTTGCCTCCTCAAATGTTGACAGTGCAGTGCATGCATCCTTGATCATCAGCCACTGCGAGGGGGGGGGGAAACAAGTTGACCTGAACCTGTCCTTGTGCCATACTCACAAAGGTACTCGTTGATGGCCCTCTGCTGCTTGTGCAGATGCTGCAGCATTGCTATTGCCGAGTTCCACCTGGTGGGCATGTCACAGTTCAGACGGTTTGTGGGAAGGTGGAATTCTCTTTGAATTTCTGCCAGGCGAACGCTTGCTGGGAATGACCATCTGAAGTGGCTGCAGTCTTTTCTGGCCTGGCTGAGAAGCTCTGCCAGCCCTGGGTACCTGGTTAGGAAACGCTGTACCACCAGATTTAGGATGTGTGCTAGGCATGGTACATGCATCAACTTACCCTGGCGTAGGGCGGAGAGAAGGTTCCTGCCATTATCACAGACGACCATTCCCAGCTGAAGCTGGCGTGGTGTTAACCATCTCTGCACCTGCCCCTGCAGAGCTGACAGAATTTCTGGAACGGTGTGGCTCCTGTCCCCTAAACAATCCAGCTTAAGCACAGTATGGCATCTTTTTGCTTGAGCCATTGCGTAGCCCCTGCCACGTGTCGGTTTAACTGCCACTTCGCCAGAGACACAGAAGGAGGAGGAGGAACAGGGAGAGGTGGTGGTGGAGCAGACAGACCTCATACAAGCAGCTTTCTGGAGGCGTGGTGGATGAACAAGCTCCAGCACAGTGCCCCGTCTTGGATCCCTCCCAGCTGCAATCAGAGTTACCCAGTGTGCCGTGAAGGAAATGTAACGACCCTGTCCATGCTTGCTGGACCACGTGTCTAAAGTCACATGCACCTTGCTGCTGACTGCCTTTCCCAATGACTCGATAACATTGTCTTCCACGTGCTGGTATAGTGCTGGAATGGCCTTGCGTGAAAAGTAATGGCGTTTTGTAACATACCACTGTGGTACAGCACATTCAGCAAATTCACGGAAGGGAGCAAAGTCCACCGGCTGGAAATGCAGCAGCTGCAATGCGAGTAATTTTGCTAAGCTGGCATTTAGACGCTGTGCTTGGGGATGGTTGGGACTATATTTTTTCTTACGCTGCAGCAACTCGGGCAACGTAATCTGACTGCGTAAATCTTCAGCTGATGGGATGCTGTCACATTGTGAGGAAGGAGCTGGTACATCCATTACTGTAGCATCATCCCTGTCAGTAGAGGTTGAAGGCAATGACATGCCAGGACATACAGTGGGGGTAGAGACAGATGAGGAGGAGGAGCTACACAAAGTTTTGTGCCAACGGGATGTGTGGCAGGTGGTCATATGTCGCCTCAAGCACGTGGTACCCAAGCGTCCGGTGTCTTTCCCACGCTTGAGCCTCATCTGACATAGATTACAAATAGCAACGGTGGGGTCTGCTGCACATTTCTTAAAGAACTCCCAGACAGCAGAGTTCCTGGATGTGTGCTTTGAGACAACAGCGCTCTGCACCTGAGCAGCTCTGACATCTGATGCCTTGGACTGGCTAGTGCTACGGTTGGTCATAGTGTTTGTTGTGCCTCCTCCTCACTTGACTCCTCTGTTCGATCAGGCACCCAGGTGGAGTCAGTGACCTCATCATCATTGTCATCATCACCCCCTATCTCCTCGTCACTGGAGCCAACTTGGCAGAATGCTGCAGCTGCTGGGGCAACATGAGTGCCAGTTATTTGTGCGTCATCATTGGCACCCCCTTCCTCTTGGTTGATTATACTCCCTTCCTCAACCTCAGAGATTGAATCAGAGCACTGTACTTGTTGCGCATCCTCAAGCAGCATGTCATTGTCATTGTAGTCAAACAATTCAGCTGACTCCTCCGTGTGTGATAGCGAGGCTACGGCAGGAGTAGCTGTGGACATGGAGGCTGTATTAGATGCTTTGGCAGTTGAGGTGGACTGTAAAGCACTACAAGCCTGGCTGGCAGAGGACTGGGAGGATCAGGATGGCCTGGTTAGCCAATCCACCAAATCCTCTGTATGTTGCTGCTGCTTAAGACGGCCAGCACCAGTTAGAAAGGACAAGCGTGCCCCTGCAGACGATGCACCACGTCCACCACGACCAGAGGCACAGCCTCCCGACACAGAGGCTGCTTGCCCTCTTATCTGTTTCTGGGAGCGTCTGCCTGTCCTTTTTGGTCTTTCTGACATGGGGAGTGATAAATATAGATTAAATATATACAGAACTCTGATTCGACTCTGGTATAAAGATTAAAGATTTCCAGAACTCTGGTATAACTCAGTGAGACACCCTGATAGCTGGCAGCCAGTGAGAAGACACAGATTACAATTCCCAGAAACCTCCTATAAATTAGTGAGACCCCCTGATGGGTGCCAGTGACAAGACACAAATTACAATACGCAGAAATCTGCTAGAAGTATGTGGGACCCCCTGATAGCTGACAGTGAGAAGACACAGATTACAATTCCCAGAAACCTCCTATAAATCAGTGAGACCCCCTGATGGGTGGCAGTGACAAGACACAGATTACCTCAATTCCCAGATATTTTGTAGAAATTACTGACGTCCAAAATACTGCGTGGCACTGGCTGTGACAAGACACAGATCACCTCAATTCCAAAATATTTTGTAGCAATTACTGACCCCCAAAATACTTGGTGGCAGTGAGAACACACAGATTAGAACAATTCCCAGATATTTGGTAGAAATGAGACCCCCCCCATTAGCTGGAGGCAGACTGGCAGTGAGAACACACACTAACACAACAACAATCTCCTCTCAAACGCATGCTGAAGCGCTGTGTGAAGCCTATATAGTGTGCTGCGGGACCTAGCTCTGTGAGTCCATGATTGGGCAAAATTTGCCCAATCAGGACTCTGAGCCGTGATTGGCATAGTCTTGAACCTGTCTTGCACCTAAACTGTGGTCAGTTGCAAGGCTGTAGCCAATTACAAGCTTCAGGCCAGTGGAAAAGTGCATTGTGGTCCATTGTGGACGAACACGCGGCAAATGTTCGTAGTTCGCGAACATGCGAACAGGCTATGTTCGCTGCGAACTCCGAACTGATCGAACCGAACAGCTCATCCCTAGTCACCTGCCAAAATCAAAAATGAATATTGTCAACCCCTCTTCTTCTTTCAGGTTGAGTCGCTAATCGAGTTAAAGTTACCCTAAGGAACAGGCTTATACAATGTATAGTGTAGAGTGAAAGTTTGTATCTCACCTGGCACTGTCTACAATTGTGATCTTCTCGTCCTGCACGATGTATCGCACCTCGGGGTTCAGCGCATAGTCATGCTTTAGGGTACTGGAGGCGGCAGCGAGTACAGTCCATCGCCCCACCAGCTGGTGGAGGGAGCAGACACCCGACATAAATTAACAGAAGCAACAATACTACACAACAATGCAAAACAATATCACATAAAACAAAAAAAACAATAAAAAAAAACAACACTGTACAACACTATACAACACACAGCATGCAACAACACTCTACACCAAAACACAATAGCATGCAACAACACTATACAACAACACACAATAGCATGCAACATTACAACACACAATAGCATGCAACAATACTATACAACACACAATAGCATGCAACAATACTATACAACAACAACACACAATAGCATGCAACAACAATATACAGCAACACACAATACTAAGCAACAATAGCATGCAACAATACTAAACAACAATAGCATGCAACAATACTAAACAACAATAGCAGGCAACATTTACTAAACAACAATAGCATGCAACAATACTAAACAACAATAGCATGCAACAATACTAAACAACAATAGCATGCAACAATACTAAACAACAATACTAAACAACAATAGCAGGCAACAATATTACACAATTCACAAACAATACTGTTTGTCCATGTTACACCCCACTACAACAGCATGCAACACAATAATACCGCACTCAAACACACAACAACACCGCATAATAATTCTACATAGGATTCTACACAACAGTACAACACAGAAAATGTACACAGTGTATCGGCTGTTATCCCATCGCATGTCACACCGTAACCTATTGACCTGCTCATTCACCGCACAGAGAACACCGAATCTCCTGCACCTGATACATGGGAGCAAGCGTTTGTGTGATTGTCACTTTGTCACTCGTGACAGCTCTGTGTGCATTATAAGTGTATTCCTTGGAGTTTATGATTTTCATCTCAGTAGATTCTCATAAACTACACATCAGGAAGATATCAGATAAAACGATGACAAGAAAGACGCACAATCCCTCCTCTGCCGAGCGATGACAGCAACAATACATCACAATAACAATCAATCACACAATGTGTGCTCTGTGCATTTATTACCTGACTGTCACGTAGTATTGGGGTTTCATGTGGGATGTCTAAACACGCCAAGGCTGGGAGAAAAACATGTTAAAAAATGTACAAACAAGAAAACACAAACAAGAAAACACAAAGAACAACAATCCACAGAGACGTGCAGAGAGACGTGCAGAGAGACGCAGAGACGTGCAGAGAGACGCAGAGACGTGCAGAGAGACGCAGAGACGTGCAGAGAGACGCAGAGACGTGCAGAGAGACGCAGAGACGTGCAGAGAGACGCAGAGAGACGCAGAGAGAGGCAGAGAGAGGCAGAGAGACAGGCAGAGAGAGGCAGAGACACAGGCAGAGAGAGGCAGAGACACAGGCAGAGAGAGGCAGAGACACAGGCAGAGAGAGGCAGAGACACAGGCAGAGAGAGGCAGAGAGACGCGCAGAGAGACGCGCAGAGAGACGCGCAGAGAGACGCGCAGAGAGACGCGCAGAGAGACGCGCAGAGAGACGCGCAGAGCGACGCAGAGACGCAGAGGGAGACAGAGACGCAGAGGGAGGCAGAGAGACGCAGAGGGAGGCAGAGAGACGCAGAGGGAGGCAGAGAGACGCAGAGGGAGGCAGAGAGACGCAGAGGGAGGCAGAGAGACGCAGAGAGACGCAGAGGGAGGCAGAGACGCAGAGGGAGGCAGAGACGCAGAGGGAGACAGAGACGCAGAGGGAGGCAGAGACGCAGAGGGAGGCAGAGAGACGCAGAGGGAGGCAGAGAGACGCAGAGAGACGCAGAGGGAGGCAGAGACGCAGAGGGAGGCAGAGACGCAGAGGGAGGCAGAGACACAGAGAGAGGCAGAGCGACGTGCAGAGAGGCGCAGAGGGAGACAGAGGGAGACAGAGGGAGACAGAGGGAGACAGAGGGAGACAGAGACGCAGAGGGAGAGAGAGACGCAGAGGGAGAGAGAGACGCAGAGGGAGGCAGAGAGACGCAGAGGGAGGCAGAGAGACGCAGAGGGAGGCAGAGGGAGGCAGAGACGCAGAGGGAGGCAGAGACGCAGAGAGAGGCAGAGACGCAGAGCGACGTGCAGAGAGGCGCAGAGGGAGACAGAGGGAGACAGAGGGAGACAGAGGGAGACAGAGGGAGACAGAGGGAGACAGAGGGAGACAGAGGGAGACAGAGGGAGACAGAGGGAGACAGAGGGAGACAGAGGGAGAGAGAGACGCAGAGGGAGAGAGAGACGCAGAGGGAGAGAGAGACGCAGAGGGAGAGAGAGACGCAGAGGGAGACAGAGAGACGCAGAGGGAGACAGAGAGACGCAGAGGGAGACAGAGAGACGCAGAGGGAGACAGAGAGACGCAGAGGGAGACAGAGAGACGCAGAGGGAGACAGAGAGACGCAGAGGGAGACAGAGAGACGCAGAGGGAGACAGAGAGACGCAGAGGGAGACAGAGAGACGCAGAGGGAGACAGAGAGACGCAGAGGGAGACAGAGAGACGCAGAGGGAGACAGAGAGACGCAGAGGGAGACAGAGACGCAGAGGGAGACAGAGAGACGCAGAGGGAGACAGAGAGACGCAGAGGGAGACAGAGAGACGCAGAGGGAGACAGAGAGACGCAGAGGGAGACAGAGAGACGCAGAGGGAGACAGAGAGACGCAGAGGGAGGCAGAGGGCGGCAGAGAGAGGCAGAGACGCAGAGGGAGGCAGAGACGCAGAGGGAGACAGAGACGCAGAGGGAGACAGACGCAGAGGGAGACAGAGACGCAGAGGGAGACAGAGACGCAGAGGGAGACAGAGACGCAGAGGGAGGCAGAGGGCGGCAGAGAGAGGCAGAGACGCAGAGGGAGACAGAGACGCAGAGGGAGGCAGAGACGCAGAGGGAGACAGAGACGCAGAGGGAGACAGAGAGACGCAGAGGGAGGCAGAGACGCAGAGGGAGGCAGAGACGCAGAGGGAGACAGAGACGCAGAGGGAGGCAGAGACGCAGAGGGAGACAGAGACGCAGAGGGAGACAGAGAGACGCAGAGGGAGGCAGAGGGCGGCAGAGAGAGGCAGAGACGCAGAGGGAGGCAGAGACGCAGAGGGAGGCAGAGACGCAGAGAGAGGCAGAGACGCAGAGGGAGGCAGAGACGCAGAGGGAGGCAGAGATGCAGAGAGAGACAGAGACGCAGAGGGAGGCAGAGGGCGGCAGAGAGAGGCAGAGACGCAGAGGGAGGCAGAGACACAGAGACACCGCTCCCTCTCACACGTTACACCGCTCCCTCTCACACGTTACACCGCTCCCTCTCACACGTTACACCGCTCCCTCTCACACGTTACACCGCTCCCTCTCACACATTACACCGCTCCCTCTCACACCGCTCCCTCTCACACGTTACACCGCTCCCTCTCACACCGCTCCCTCTCACACGTTACACCGCTCCCTCTCACACGTTACACCGCTCCCTCTCACACGTTACACCGCTCCCTCTCACACGTTACACCGCTCCCTCTCACACGTTACACCGCTCCCTCTCACACCGCTCCCTCTCACACGTTACACCGCTCCCGCTCTCACGTTACGTGGCTCGCTCTCACGTTACGTGGCTCGCTCTCACGTTACGTGGCTCGCTCTCACGTTACGTGACTTGCGCTCACACATTACACGGCTTACACTCACACATTGCATCACTCACTCATTCTGACTCCGCTGCACAGACCCAGCGCTTACAGTTTTGTTTTCTGATGACGATGTAGTTGCATTTCACACAGGTGGCATAATTTGCAAATTTCTTAATATCAGCACTTCCAACCTGGGCCGATCGACCTGAAATGGAGCAAAAGCACGTGATCATCAGCGCAGTGTATTCCACCTGCAGACAGTGTGCATTCAGGATGTGCGGGTGTGTTTTTAGGTGCTCCTCCATATATTCAGGGTGTGCGGGTGTGTTTTTAGGGGCTCCTCCATATATACTGAGTGTGTGGGTGTCTTTTTAGGGGCTCCTCCATATATTCAGGGCGTGCGGGTGTATTCTTAGGGGCTCCTCCATAAATTCAAGGTGTGCGGGTGTCTTTTTAGGGGCTCCTCCATATATTCAGGGTGTGGGGGTGTCCTTTTAGGGGCTCCTCCATATATTCAGGGTGTGCGGGTGTCTTTTTAGGGGCTCCTCCATATATTCAGGGCGTGCAGGTGTATTTTTAGGGTCTCCTCCATATATTCAGGATGAGTGGGTGTCTTTTTAGGGGCTCCTCCATATATTCAGGGTGTGTGGGTGTCTTTTTAGAGGTTCCTCCATATATTCAGGGCATGCAGGTGTCTTTTTAGGGGCTGCTCCATATATTCAGGGTGTCTTTTTAGGGGCTCCTCCATATATTCAGGGTGTGCGGGTGTCTTTTTAGGGGCTCCTCCATATATTCAGGGTGTGCGGGTGTCTATTTAGGGTCTTTTCCATATAGTCGGGTTTGTGAGTGTATAACAGAGCTGCAGAGCAATACGTCTCCAAGCCTCTATACTATAATAAATGCGGTTATAAATCGCTCTCTGTATAAAAGACGCTTTGCTCTTGCTCTAAATTACATAACGGACCCGATAGGCCGAGACGTCATGAAAAAAGTCTGTGTATAGCCTTGTTTCTGGCTCCTCCTCCGACGACAAGAGTGAAAAAGCCTCAGTGTGACCATATAAAAGGTTGGTAGGTGTGGGACATCTCCAATTAAAAGGTAACACCAAGACGATGCGGACTCGTTATTCCCTCAGTTAATGTATCATTATTTCCGTCGCTTAGAGAGCGCGCGTCTTTGTCGGCTTCATTTCCTTTTAGTTTTGTTTTTATACAGAAGGTAAAGACGTTTTATGTTTAGGTTTCGGCTTCTTGAATAAATATTTTATTGTTTATGTCGTTTTGAGCAGTTTGAGGTTTTACGATGCTATAGCGCCACCTGGTGGTCCAATATTAGCTATTGCTATAATCTGCAGCTACTGCTTGGGCTATATATTGGGGGGATTCAGGGGGTGTTATATGATTTTGCAAATGCAGAATGTATCCCTGTGTATTCGGTCTTCTATGCCAAACCAGGAAGGTCTACTCACAAAACAGGAAGACCATCCCGTCCACGTTGCTGTGGAGCAGGGTGGAGAACATGATGCAGTTTGGGCTCACACGGTACATGGTGGATTTGATTGATGTGGTCAGATCTACAATGACAGAGACAATAAATGTGGTGCACACATGGGGGTGACTTCAACGTGAAACGCAACGAGCATTATGCGAGTCAAGACAAGAACAGGCGATTAAAAGACTAAACCAAACTTATCATTTTTCCTTTCACTGATTTTTAGACATTTCACTATTTATTGACTAATCTACGTAACGTCTTACACCTCACATTGGGTTCAGGAACTAGCTTTGCTCAACATTGGTCCAAGAAACCCAAATCAGGTCCATTACTAAGCCAGGACTGCCCATTGGGCAAAGAAGCATGCAATGGCGGCCATGGACAAACTGAGGAGGTCAAATGTCCAAGGATCCTCCCACCCATGCAAGGTCAATGCGAAGATCAAAAGATTCCCCCAAACGATTGGTCTGGCACCAGTTTTTCCCCACAATTCACTGCAGTACCTCCTGAACCTACCTGAAATCTACCCTGACCCACTTGTTGCCACACCTACAAGGGGCACAAGGTTTAAGGGCCCAGTTTGGATCTGTCCATCACATGGTCAGTATTGAGCAGCAAGTAACAGGAGTCTTGGACATCTTTTGAGGAAAATAAACCTAGGTGTGCAAATTTAGATTTGGACAAGGAGAGAGACAGTCACAAAGATCCATAACCAGACCCTGAAATCCAGGGTTTTGATGGCATAGATCATGGCTGTCAAATTTCGGCCCGGAGATGCTTCTGAACTACAACTTCCATGATTCCATGGACATCTATTGCATCGAAGGAATTCTGGGAATTGTAAGCATCCACATCTGGAAGGCCGTGAATTTGACTGTCCTGACATAGACCATCACTATCATTGGCCTTTACGTAGCTCACTAGTATTGACAGGTAGTCCATCTAGAAGAAGGACAACTCCGATTATAAACCCATCAGGCGCTAGGTGTGCTGGCAAGAACTGGAGCATGGCGGACCTTGGGTCCAAGGACGCCTCAGCTCCCGACATCCGTGCTCCAGCTATCGAATTATAGCTCAGTGGTTTTGCGAGTCATCGCCAGAAGTGGCAAGGCCAAGGGAGCAAAACCCTACAGAAATACCAGAGGGAAGCTCAAAGGTGGCTGGACATCATCTAGTTGTCACCCTTCCTGCAACATGGGCAACCAAGTCACCCCTAACATGGTGCATCAGACTTTGCATAATGATGTTGTTTCAGCAACACAAGGCCTCCTTAAATTTTGCCCTGGCACGGCGCCATGGAGAGGTCACCCCAGTCTCACCGGACGGTGAGAGCAAAACAACCAAAACACTCAAGGAAACCCAAATGGTTATCAATGAATTGCCAGGTTTACCTTTGAATGTCACATGGCCGTTGCCGTCTTCCAGTTCGATGTTTCGCCTCCCGAGTGTGAATAGGGAGCCTTCACTGAAAGATAGAGTCTGCATTAGCGTGACGCGGCGTCCCCGGCTCAAACGGCTTATTGTTATCACACTTACATAATGGAGACGTAGGACATGTGCGGCTTATCGTTCTCTATGCCGATATCCATCCAACCATGGTCAACCAAAACATCGGCGACCGTGTGTTCTATTTTCGCGTACGCAGAAACCGTCAGACTCCATTTACCTAACGACTGAAAGAGACCCGTTACAGGATCATCTCGACCATCCTATAGGTTATACACCATTTACCTAGGGGCTGGAAGAGGGAGCGACTCGTTATAGTGTCATCTCTACACTATCATCCTTTAAGTTGTACATCATATACCCAGGGGTTATATGGGGGGGCATTAAAATATAGTATCCCCTCTACCTTCCTAAATGAATGTCTCATTTACCTAGGGGTTGTAAGGGAGGGCATTAGATTATAGTATCATCTCTACCTTTCTTGACAAATGATTTAGGTAAACTAAATAAATGGTGGGAGTTGTGGCAATTGAGTTTTAATGTGGCTAAGTGCAAGATAATGCACCTGGGACGTAAAAACCCAAGGGCTGAATATAGAATATTTGATACATCTGAGGGTTGGGATTTATGGGTTATTATTGCAGAGGATCTAAGGGTAAGTAGTCAATGTAATAGAGCAGCAGGAAATGCTGGCAGAATGCTTGGAAATGCTGGCAGAATGCTTGGTTGTGTAGGGAGAGGTATTAGCAGTAGGAAAAGGGAAGTGCTCATGCCACTGTACAGAGCACTGGTGAGACCTCACTTGGAGTACTGTGTGCAGTACTGGAGACCGTATCTCCAGAAGGATATAGACATCTTAGAGAGAGTTCAGAGAAGGGCTACTAAAATGGTGTACGGCTTGAAGGAGAAAAGTTACCAGGAAAGGCTTAATGATCTTAACATGTACAGCTTGGAAAAAAGACGAGACAGAGGAGATATGATAGAAACATTTAAATACGTAAAGGGAATCCACAAAGTCTTAGATTAGAGGGGCAAAGGTTTAAAAGTAACATCAGGAAGCATTATTTTACTGAGAGGGTGGTGGACTAGATGTGCCGAAAGGTTCTTATCTGCGACATTTTTCTATGTTTCTATGTTTCTACAAGTATTCACTTTTACCTAGGGTTGTAAGGGGAGGCATTAGACTATAGTATATTTTCCTTCATATAGGTACACACGTTTACCTAGGGGTTGTAAAGGGTATTAGATTATAGTATCACCACTACCTTCCTATATGAATGCCCCATTTACCTAGGGGTTGTAAGGGGCATTAGGTTATAGTATCATCTCTACCTTTCTATGTATTTACTTTTACCTAGGGGTTGCAAAGGGGGGCATTAGACAATAGCCTCATATAGGTATACACATTTACCTAGGGGTTGTAAGGGGTATTAGATTATAGTATCATCTCTATCTTCCGGCATGTTATATGCCATTTATTTAAGGGTTGTAAGGGGGGTATTATAGTATCACTGTACCTTCCTATACCTAATGTATACAACATTTACCTAGGGGTTATAAGGGTGGCATTAAGTAATACTATCAGATCTACCCTGTTTTAAAAATACAACATTTGCCTAGGGGTTGAAAGATATAGTACGAACGATCTGTACCTTCCTATATGTTGCACATTATTTGTTTAGGGGGACATTAAGTTATAGTACCATCTGTACCTCCCTATACGTTATACACCATTTTTCCGAGGGGATGTAATGGGAAGTGCCCTTTGTAAACGGTTATTTATCCCATTATCATATTCAAGACATGTACCTCTTTCAGGACCATGGGGTTCATCTGATGAAAGACGCGGCCACAGGCTTCTGGAACACACAATCATGGGTGTAATGAATGAACAACTACCTGGCGCGGGATAGATCGCGAGAAGAACGTGATATATAAACAATCAGGGCCTGAATTACAATTAGGCAAAGTAGGTATGTGTCTACAGGCACCTACGACAGGGGGACGCCTTGCTCTGTAATACAATTTTTTTTTTAAATTAGTCCTTTTTTTTTAGTAATGCAGAGAAAGGCTCCTTCCTGGGGTAGACGGCTCTCTATAAAATTAAAGAAAAATGTCTAAAAAAATTTTTTAAAAAAAACACTTTTTTTTTTCCTTTTACACACTTTTCCTTTTTTTAAAAAAAGATTTACTGAGAATTATAAAAATAAGTAAAAATGAAAAAAAAAAAAAAAAACAGGAGTTACTTTATAAAACTAAAATATTTGTAATTTTTTTTTTAAATATTAAAGTATTTTTTTAAATTTTATTTATATATTTATAAAAGTATTTTACCCGGAAGTATACATTGAGATTTCTCTCTTTTTTTTTTTTGTATGTCCTGGGTATATAAATGTATTTTCCCTGGTTTTTGCACTTTTTTACTCCAAACATGTAAATCCGACCCTGTAAACGATATAGGTCTTTTTTTTCTTCAGCTTCTGGAACGGATTCAGATTTGCAGATTGACAGATGGATAGACACAGACAAACAGACAAGCTCTCAGGCATCGACATTTACCGTTGTCTGTTTTGCTGACGGGAATAAGGTAAACCTGTTCTGCTTCGAAGCACCGGGCCTGCTTCTCAAATGTCTCCAGCACGGACTCTGCGGCTTTAGACCTCTTGGCTGAAGGAATAGCACAAACGAAAAGACACAGGAGGACAAATAAATGGTGGAAATGTGGTTTCTACAAGAAAAGTCTGTCTGATTATTGGAGGAATCGATATTTAAGCATGCCGCTGCAATATTTACTGGCATAGAATATCAATATTTCCCAAAAAAAAAATCCACAAACCCTTGTTTAGATGAACCATGGTCATCACCAGTATAAGGGTCTTCCTTATCCTGTATGAGTACATGATGGCTACTATAGCCAACATCAGACATGTCCATCACTGGGAAATGTCCAAATTTGACAGAATTCTGGCGCATATATTATGAATTTCTTTTAACGGGACTCTCTAGGCTCAATACAGGGATACTTCTTAGCCTAGAATGTACTAAACACAACTTATGTCCACTACTGTGGTCTCCCTTGGCACTCGTCCATCACCCGACACCTGATGCAGGAAGCAAGGCTGGGTTTGCAATAAGGCAAAAGTAGACATGTTCCTACAGTCACCACCGTAAGGGGGGTGTTTTTCTCTGTTAAAACAAACAAATATAACAAAATAATTAAAAGTATATGAAAAAGAAATAATTATCTTTTAATTTCCTGTATGAATATATAAATATTGTGATTCAAATACATACCTTAGTTAATATGCCACATTTAGTTTGAAACGCATGTTCTAATACAGATGGGCTATGGTTTTCCCTTCCCCCTTGTATGTTACTCCAAAAGTTAAAATGTAAACCAGATGTGTTTTAAGTTTACCCATTTCAGATGTGGCAAATGTATCCGCGCCATTTTAACGCTGACGTGATCTGTTTTATGATTGGCTGTTACGTCACATCCTTGTTGCGGGGCACAGATGAACCATGTCTGTTGTTGGAACAATCTCATTGGTTATAAATGTGTCTGAGTTTTAATAAAAGACCTGGCTGAACAAAGACACGACAGATATATTTGAAGCTCCACATCTTGTGTGATTGACTGCAATTATCTCTACTATAGCGTAGCGCTACTTGCGTCTTTCTTGGTAATATGGGAGAAACAACAGAAGTTTTCTGAGATACATGCTTTGGTAACTATGAATAGGAATATTGATTTGATTATTATTTTATTTAACACTAAATATATATATATATATATATATATACACATATACACACACATATATATCACTGTATATAATTATTATTAATTAATTTTTTTACTAAGAAAGGCCCCACTGTATTGGACACTTTTCTCCGTACAATTAAAATAAAAAGTAAAGAGAATTTTTTTTTAAAAGCCGTAAAAAGATCTTTGTTTTGCACGCAATTAACTTTTGTTTTGTTTTGGGTTTTTTACGGAGGAAGGTGCTTTGTGTTGGACACCCTTTTCTGTAAAATAAAAAGTCAATAATTTTTTTTAAAGAAATTGTAAAAAAAATGAATCTGATTTTGTATGCAAATTTTTTTTTTTCTTTTTACTGAGAATTGCACCCCCTGTGGTGGACACCTTTGTCTGTAAAACTAAATAAAAAGTTAAAGAAAAGAAAACAAAGAAAAATTGTAGAAAATTTTATTTTTGTACACAATTATTATAGAAACATAGAAAAATGTCGGCAGATAAGAACCTTTCGGCCCATCTAGTCTGCCCAATTACATGGATACTTTACCTGGATTTATCTTTTGTTTAGGATAGTATTATTATTATTATTTATTTTTTTACTGAGCAAGACGCCCCCCCCCCTGTGGTGGACACCTTTCTCTATAAAACTAAAATAAAAAGGAAAGGGAAAAAAAAATAATTGTAAAGTGAGAAAACAAAAATTTGAATTTTTTTTTCGTTTTTCAATGGATTCTTGCAAGCCCCAAGACAAAAAACTTAAAAAATATTTCCCCGTAAGTTTTACAATCTTTTTTATTTTTGGGTCAGCGGTCGGGTTTCTGTGACTACAGTCTCATGAAATGTAAATCGGGCCCTTACAGAGAGCATGAAGTCCTGACCCCTGAAGATCAATGTGTAAGTGAATAGCAGACGCATTGAAGGGCTTGTAAATTCTGAGGTTTGATCGGCCAAATCCTACACTAACCGCACTCGATGAAGGCTGCCGATCGGCTGCTGATTGACATCCATCAGGGCACAGAGAAGCCCTCTATGTTGTAGGACACCTTTCACACCATGGCCATTTAACATCGCTTTAGTGCTCACAGAAGCAAACCATGTTATTATAGCGCAGGGCTGTCAAACTCACGGCAACCGAAGATGTTGATGCCTACAATTCCCAGAATTCCTTTAATGCAATAGGTGACTAGTGAATCATGGGAGGTGTAGTTCAGAAACACCTTGGGGGCCGGAGTTTGACAGCCCTGGTATAGTGTCTCTCTAACCCTAATAGTGATACCACAGAATTAAAGGTCTGTGATAAATATGATGCGCGCACACACACCAAATAATACAGGATTCCTTGTTGAAATAAGAGCGCTAGCCTTTATATATATGAGCGATACTCACATGCCAAAAACAAAACCCTCTGTTCTTTGGTTCTGATTCCCAGCAGCAGCAAATCTTTCCCCGTTTTAAATGTTGATATCGATACATCAGCTATCAGAAAGGAACGTAAGCAAAGAAAAGCGTCAGACACCGGAAACTGTCTCTATAAAAAAAAGATACAGCAAGAATAATCCGAGGAATCGATTATCTCAGTTATCTCTGAAAAGCTAGAAAGTGCTGTGCGTTTAGATCTATAAACGGTAAATCCTATCTCAGGTGACCTGTTTATTAAAAGAGCTGTACAAGGGACACGTGGCCAACCAGTGGAGACTCGTCGATAGGGTCACATGGGGCAGCGCCCTACTAATAAAGCCACAAACAGCATTTGGAAAGGTAAAAATCACTTGGCGTTGGTGCAATCTAATAACACTTTCTATTTGAGGGATTTTCATTAAAAACAAACATACAATTCATGTAATAATCGTGTTAAAAAGCAGTGGTGCAGCTGCTTTTTTAATAATTACAATCCTAGACTGCCTCCTCGGCCCTGATCGATGGCTGCCTGGAGAGGGCATTAAGATCTTCTAAGCATGTCAAGATTTCGGGGCGTTTATGAAAACTGTCCCATTTTAGGCCATTTTAGGCATGCTCAGTTTGCTCCCAGAAGAGATTTATGATGTCACACATTCACTTTGCATTGGGACAGGTGAGATGTGCTGCCCTAACAACGAGAAGATGCATTTCCTTCTCTTCTTCAGGAGCAGAAAAACAGAATGAAACATATAGAATTTTATTTTTACACTTATAGTTTTAATATAAAGAGCATAGAAGCCACCATGGGCTTAATAGAGATATAGTCCAATTCCCAGGCCCCACCACCTATTTCATCTGCTTCTGCGGAGGCCAAACACTGAGACTCAAGTAAAAGAAATTATACATACAGCAGAGCAAAACAAATCAATTGTTTGCCTTTTTGAATGCAATTGGCAGGAGTGTAAGCCCCTTCTGGTCATCTCTAGTCGCCTCTATGCAACGTACGTCACTCATATCTTGCTTCATTCACTGATCCGGTGGCCCATGTTCACACTTTAGAATATTAAAAACCACTTGACTAGTGTTGGATGTCTTGGCTAAACCCACCAACATCCTTTCCAACAGCCAACTGCCATTGTGATCTTTTCGACGTATAGGCAAGTCTGGTTTTACAAGGGGAAAAAAAGGACATGACTGTCTCGCAATGGCCACCATATCTACCACTCACAGCCAGACTCTCCTGTTGTGTATGTCTGCTCCTTCAGGCGAACTCCACCAGGTCTACATTTTCCGAAAAGAAGAAAAGACAGGAGGTCGGTTGCGGCAACAGAGAGAGCAGGAAGACAAAAACACACATGACTTTCTAATTGTCGTAGCACAGACGTGGCGGGTGCCCTCAGATACAACTTATACAGGAATAACAGTACATTAGCCGCATCGTCTTTTACTTATTACAGCCTGCTCTTGCCAAGCATCTTCAGAAACAGCGGGGCCAAGGGCGTCACTAAATCACGCCAACCCCTATCCGACCTTTTATCTTCTAAATTTATTTTGTTATTGTCCTGAAGCCTGCGGCGGAATGCGACGGCTCATTAAAAATAAACGTAACAATAACAGAGATAATAAAAAGGATGGATACGTCCTGGCTACGGTTACCGTGGTAACACTTTAGGAGTTCTCATTAGAAGGATGTTGGTACAATTAGCGCACTTTGTGGATCTGTCAGATGTATTTTTTTATCCAAAGCATTAGTATAATGTGTGTGTGTGTGTGTGTGTGTGTGTGTGTGTGACAATAAAAAAAAGGATAAAAAAACACAAACTGAATTAAATTGTGTGACAATGGACAGTGAACACATATATACTCTTCACCAGTCACTGCAGCGACACTCTGCAACATGAAAACAAATGAAACGATGCATAAAACCACACACACAAGCAAAACTGATGCCAGAGAACACACAATATATATGTTACGGTTAAAGCCAGGAGTGCGGTTAATCTAGGATTACCCGGGTAATCCTGACATTATCCAGGCGTCATTAGCAAAAGTCCGAAGTGAAATTAAATTTCGGACTTTACCCGGGTAATCTGCAAAGTATCCAGAAGCCTCTTGGTAATCCACTTTTCTGCTTTATTTTAACCGGGTAATTCGCACATTACACTAGTGTTTGCTGGATAAAGTGTGATGTGCAACGAAACATCGGACTTTATCCGGGTAATCTACAAAGTATCCAAACTCCTCTGGGTTCTCCGCTTTTCTTGGGTTTTCAGCAGGTTACAGCTGACTGAATTCCGAGGATTACCCGGGTAAAGCTGCAAACTGTTATCTGACCGATAACAAAATTGTGTTTTTTGTTATTTTTAATGAAATTGTATCCACAGTCAGAAACCGCACTAAATAACCGTCATGTGACTCTGTGCGTTAATGGTCTGAAAATTAATTTATGAAGATAAAGATATTATATAAAGAGTAGCCTGATGGTTATTATGTTTTATAAATGATATATAAGCACATATGACACATAATAAAGATCATATAACTCTTTCACCTTCATATAAGAAATATATCCTGTTACTCTGTATATTCATTATATCTGCAATACATTTTAATGTTTGTCTTTTGTCATTTTCATTGATAATATCCATAGATAAGAGCAAAATTCACTGTTACCCAAGCGGGGTTGGATGCTCTGCAGATTACCCAGGTGAAGCTGTGGATAGTCCTCAGATTACCCGGGTGAAGCTTCAGACTTGCACATTATCCGGGTAAAGTGCGCATTTTTCAGCTCTTCCAGACTGTTACCCAAGATCAGTTGGTTAGTGCTAAAATTACCCGGGTAAAATCCGAAATTTACATTTTTTGCAGCTTTACTCAGCGGTTTTGGGTGATGTCAGGAATGGATTACCCGGGTAATCCTAGGATCAACCGCACTCCTGGCTTTACCCGTAACATATACATACATATAAGGACGCCGGAGCTCTAGTCTGTGCAATAAATAGAGATAAATAACTCACATAGTCAGGATTTCCTGCACATTATACGAGTCACCCTCCCGGCTAATCTCCAGCTTTCCTTCGTACAGAATCCTTCTCAAGTAATGGACGTCGACCAAGCTGGAAGCTTTAGCAACCAGTCCCCACGACTCGCCGCCCTGTAACAGAAACAAGTTACAACTGATGTGGCGGACAGGACGGCAGTGGGGCAGGACAGACAGAAATGACATGTGTTCTGCTGTCACGACATTGTAAAACAGATACAGGGAAGAGAAATGCGCGGTGGTCACTTACATATTACCATGCATGAGAGCCTAGCATGCAAAGGGTTAAACGGAGCATTAGATCTAGAGATCAATTAATGTAAAAATAGATAATCTCCCGATTGAGCAATAAACAACTTCAAACACACCAGTGCCCTAATGGACGCAACGATCTAGTATGGCCTGTCGCGGAAAATTCCATTGGGGCAAGAGAAGCACATAAAGCACATGAAGCGGATACAAACCTCAACGTCTTCCAGATCCTTGGACTTTTCAAAGAGTCCGGGACATTCCTGTGCTAAAACCAAAAAAAAAAAAAAAAAAAATTAAAAAAACCCCATATTGGATATATGAAATAAAAAAAACATGTGTGCACGCCGGCATGAGGTGAAGTGAGTTGGGTTACTGTTAAAGCATTTACCCGTTTATTTATTGTTATTGTTTGGTTATTTAATTGAATTTACCCCCCTTTTTGTTTCTTATTTTTGTGTGGTTATTTTTTAATGAATTAATACACCCCTTTTTTCCTTAGTTTTCTTTAATCATTTTTGGAGTCTAGTTTATCCTCTGAATTTATTTAAGATTATCATTTTATTGTTTGGTTATTTTATAGAATGTATCCTTATTTTATTTTTATTATTTGGTTATTTTTGAAGAAATTACCCCCTTTTTATCTTATTGTTTGGTTATTTTTAATTAATTTATTTACCCCTTTTTTTTCGTGGTATTCTTTGGTGTTTATTTTTATCTTCTGAATTTATCTAAAATCATCATTTTATTGTTTGGTTATTTTATAGAATTTATCTTTTTTTTATTACTGTTTGGTTATTTAAGAAATTACCCCTTTTTTATTGGTAGGGATTGGATATTTTTAAAGAATTTACCTGTTTATTTCTTGGTATTGTTCGGTTATTTAATAGAATTTACCACTTTTTTCTTCTTTTTTTGGTTATTTTTAATGAATTTATTTACCCCTTTTTTGTTTTGGTGATTTTTGGAGTTTATTTTTATCTTTTGAATTTCTCTAAAATTATTATTTTATTGTTTGGTTACTTTATAGAATATATCCCTTTTTTATTGTTTGGTTATTTTATAGAATTTATCCCTTTCTTCTTTTTATTGGTTGGTTATTTTTGAAGAAATTACCCCTTTTAACTTGTTATTGTATGGTTATTTTGAAAGAATTTACCACTTTATTTCTTGTTATTGTTTGGTTATTTAATAGAATTTATCCCCCTTTTTTTTGATTTTCTTTGGTGTTTATTTTTATCTTCTGAATTTCTCTAAAATTATTATTATTATTATTATTTTATTTTTTTTAAGAATTATTAAAAACTGGTTATAGAATGTATTCGGATGAAGTTTTTGTAGCCTGTATTGTTTGTGTTTAATGTGTCTTATACAAATAAAAATATATATATATATATATATATATTTTAGGGTCTATTCACAAAGGACCGAAATTGCGTTCCCATTTCGACTCACTTTTGTGATTCTATGTCGCCGAGCATACAGTGAATTCACTATTTAGCAAATAGTCACCGTATTTTGCCAAAAATGGCCTGTCCGAAGTAGTTGTCGGACAACGGCGAAAATTGCCAAATCGCACCGAACTGGCATCAGCGAATTCCAAGGAACTCAGGAAAAAAAGTATATTAAAAATAGTAAAAATATGTCTAAATAATAAAGTCCTTTAAAAAAAATAAAAAATCACTTTTACAAATAAAAAAAAAGTCATAAAAAAAAATACAAAAAATTGTCTATTAAAAATAAAAAGGGTTTTTGAAAAAAATAAAAATCTAACCGGTCTTTAAAAGAAAAAATTAAAACTTACTTTTTTACATTGAAGCCCAATGGGAATCGCCTTAAACCTGGTGATTTGAAACATCGAAATACGGGGCATTTTGCTGGAATTTTGCTGCAATTAAGTGTTCTGTGAATAGAGGTAACGATAGTCTTCTATGGGGCAATTTCGGTGCCGTCGAATTGCACCATATTTCACTGTCAATTCGCCAGTATTTTATCCTTCCTGGTAAAATACTTTACAAATAAATAAAATTTGGTGAATTGACCCATAATTTTCGATACGGTGAAATTCAGGGGTTAGTGAATAACCCCTTATGTTTTGATCGCATTGCATGGCTGCCAGTTAAAAAAAATATAGTGTGCAATAATTACTAAAAAAATATTTGTTATACTGACTGTATGTGATAACAGGTGAAAGAAAATGTGAAGAAAAGGCGGCTCTGCCGAGCTGGGCTGTGATCCAGTTAAAAGCACGGCTCAGCAATGTCATATAATGCACTTATTGTATCATTAGGAGGAGAAGGATCCTCAGCAAAGCGCACGTCCGTACCATAATTAACCTTTATATCAAACGCCTTCTGGTAGTCGAGGTTGCTGCATCTGCTCCACTTTTTAAAGCGATCCACCTCTGCCTCGGCAAGAGCGATCCCTCGGCCTAAAAGAAAAAAAAGAAAAAACACTAAAAATGAGTCATTTAGGCTAGGGTCAGACTAACGCATTTTTCACGTTGTCCGTGAAAATGTGCGTTCGAAGAATGGACGTATTTTTTCACGGAGTACGCGATAGTGGTCATACTATGCGCAGTTTCATCCGTGATTTTGTACGGATCATCAATAAAACACTTCTTGCATCTGGACGTTATGTTGGCCGGACATTAGCAGCGTCTGATGTCTCCAAATCACGCACACACGCCGCTAGCGGACGCAGCGCACTCTGTACGTCAGTACTAGTGGTTTAACGTTCTCGAAAAAATGCGTTCATTTTCCACTTGCGTTGCGCAGCCGGACTTTTGTGCGACCGTACTTCGTATATTGGCCGTCATTGCCCGGCATCTGCTGCTAGCACGGCCGTGATTAAGTGCGCCAGAACGCGCGTTCGCACTGCCTCAGTCTGACCCTAGCCTTACATAAAACTAGGATGGTAACCCTGTAAGGAAACCAAAGTTCTGATTCCACGGGGTGCAGCAGAAGGAACCACTAACAGGACAAGAAGCACCAGCTCCAGCACATCTTTCTTTTATACTGACTTAAAAAGTGAAAAAGGGATATACCACCAAGCGGTCTGGAAAGGCAGCTGACTCCACAAATACCAGATAGAAAAATGTCGGCAGATAAGAACCTTTCGGCCCATCTAGTCTGCCCAATTACATGGATACTTTACCTGGATTTATCTTTTCTTTAGGATAGCCTTATGCCTATCCCATGCCTGCTTAAATTCAATTACTGTTTTGGCCTCTACCACTTCAACTGGAAGGCTGTTCCATGTATCCACCACCCTCTCAGTAAAATAATGCTTCCTGATGTTACTTTTAAACCTTTGCCCCTCTAATCTAAGACTATGTCCTCTTGTTTTGCTACTTTGTTTCCTTTTAAATATACTCCCTTCCTCTACCTTGTGGATTCCCTTTACGTATTTAAATGTTTCTATCATATCTCCTCTGTCTCGTCTTTTTTCCAAGCTGTACATGATACAGTATGACTTTTATTTTCATTCTTCCCTGCACGGATTATTAAGACTTTCACAATCATTAAGACTTTTACAACCTGGAGTATACAGGATAAGACTGTAAGTGTCACATTACTTTGTTTTATCCTATTTGCACTATTTTACTTGCATTGTATTTTATTTGATTGTATTGAGGTTGTTTATTTGCCATCACCACCGGGTGGCGCCAGTGGCCCGGGCTATCACCATTTTTACATAAAACTCGAGTTGCCAGGTCGACCATGTTTTCCAGGACGCATATAATTTATTCATTCTGATGGTCAGTGCATGAAAAATGCCACCTCGCAGCATGTATAATCCAATACGCTGCAGGAAAGGAATCGCAGATGACCTGCCTTGATTTCCTTCCTGCAGCATATGAGTTATACATGTTGCAGGGAAGCACTTTTCCCTGTGCATGAAACATTAATATGCACTCAGGAAAATATGGCCAATCTGGCAACACTACCCGGAGACGGTTTTCTGTTTTCAGAACTACATGTGCCATGATGCTCCGTCACACTTCAGGCTGGCTGAGCATCATGGGTGCAAGTAGCTCAGAAACACCTGGCATGCTAAGGTTTGCCATCTTTGTGCTAGGGATCGCCTGAGTGCTTCTCTGCCACTTCATGGTCTGATGCACTGGTTCCCAACCCTGGTCATCTGGACCACGTAACAGGCCAGGTTTGCGGGATATGTGAAGCGCAGCACAGGGGATATGATTTGCTGCTCAGTGATTGCAGGATTCAGTCTGTATTTCCCCAAGGTGATCCTTAAAACCTGTCCTGTTAGGGTGAACTGAGGACCAGGGTTTGGAACTGCTGCTCTGAACGTTCTTAAATGCTGGGAAACATAAACAAGACGTGATTAACAATCGCCACAATCATTTTTTAGTTATTGTCCTCGTTGTACTTACTGTATAAAAACGCCATTTTCAGCACGTTATTCTCCTCCTGCGTTACTATCAGGCTTTCTGGATTGGATTGCAAGAATTTCAGAGTATACGCGTCTCCTGCAGATAAAAAAAAAAGTTATTCAGACGAGAAATGGTGAAATAGTGTTATCCAGCTCGTGTCCTCCAGGTGATACACGGCTGGAATCCGGACCCTTTAGCCAATTTTTGGTCATTTTCTTTCAGGTAGATTAAAATTTGGGTTTTCGATTCTTGGAATGAGACAGAATTTATATTTAAAACATTAAAAATGTCCGTTAGAAAAATTCAAAGCTCCAAATGTGCACCATACAAGCCAAAAATGAAGCATTTCCAGCTGTTTTACTGTCCGGTGGTTTTTCGGACCGGCTGCAATTTTTGAATATTGTCTCGGGCCAAACGTCTTCAACAAACGGTCGTAGGGCCAAGGTTTCTGACCCTTGCTCTAAGGCAGGGGGCAACAACTTGGCCCTCCAGATGTTTGGGAACTACATTTCCCATGAAGTTTGTCAAACTAATGAGTGGCGGAGCATCATGGGAGATGTAGTTACAAAACATCAAGAGAGACAAGGTTGCTGACCCTTACTTGAAGGCATCAGACACACTTTGAACTTGTCCCTTACACCCCACGTAAATACGATTAATTACCTTCGGTTGAGCTCACGGCGTACGACAACGACACTTTCTGATCATCCACTCGCCGATATCTGTAGTTTTCTAGTTGGAAATTAAAGATCCTGAAACAGAAATATACATTGTAACAGGTTTTAGAAGTGCAGCATTGTGATGGAGATGTACAACTCCACATTACACACAGTATTTGTATGACGTCTGTGATCACTGTCATTATACACACAGGGCCCTATTCCAAGGTTGGTGCTAACTAAGAGCTGTAGAAAACTTCCCAGAGCCATTCAAGTCTATGGAAGTGTAACGTTTACACCAACCTTGGAATAGAGCCCAGTATATTACTCAGGGTTAGATGATGACCCGCCCAAATTTTTGGTTCCTTTCAGCAAATTTCAGATTCCAAAATTTTCGGATTTCAGGTTTCTCCAATTCGGATTGATCCAAAATTTCAGAAAGTTTTCAATTTTAAGTGCTCCCAAATGAACAATATTTGATCTGAATATCAATGAACAGGTCTTCAGTATTGGATATTACACACAGTATGTTACTCTGGGTATAAATGACTCGGTGTGCTCAGTATTGGATATTACACACAGTATGTTACTCTGGGTATAAATGACTCGGTGTGCTCAGTATTGGATATTACACACAGTATGTTACTCTGGGTATAAATGACTCGGTGTGCTCAGTATTGGATATTACACACAGTATGTTACTCTGGGTATAAATGACTCGGTGTGCTCAGTATTGGATATTACACACAGTATGTTACTCTGGTATAAATGACTCGGTGTGCTCAGTATTGGATATTACACACAGTATGTTACTCTGGGTATAAATGACTCGGTGTGCTCAGTATTGGATATTACACACAGTATGTTACTCTGGGTATAAATGACTCGGTGTGCTCAGTATTGGATATTACACACAGTATGTTACTCTGGGTATAAATGACTCGGTGTGCTCAGTATTGGATATTACACACAGTATGTTACTCTGGGTATAAATGACTCGGTGTGCTCAGTATTGGATATTACACACAGTATGTTACTCTGGGTATAAATGACTCGGTGTGCTAAGTAGTGGATATTACACACAGTATGTTACCCAGGGTAGTATATGCGCTGACGACACCATACAGTACATTTATGCCCCTTTGAATCAGATCTGTTATGTAAAATGATACTCACGGGTTGCTGGAACACGTTACGTTTGCTTCTACCTCGTTGACGGACACCTCTGCGTATGCATAGTTTACTAGTTTCACAGATTCAGCTTCTTGAAAAGCCGAGACAGCCTTTACGTTCCACAGGCCGTTCACCTGCCCACAGAGAAGACATTCCGGACAGCATTCTAGACAGAATTCCTTATCGATTAAACACTCTTCCTACTCTCTCCCGATTTCCCCCTCTCTGTGTCTCTTTCCCAGTTGACAATTCATACCTTTTTGCATCTGCAGGTCATCCCAACCTCACTACTACTGGAATCTCTGCTGGTGAATAAAAGGTCAGCACTTACTGTGCCACCAAATACGCAGGACCCAGGAGGGTCGTCAGCTTCTATAGCTTCATCAATAAACCAAAACTCTCTGAATGGTCAACCACTGACAGTCGCATGATATGTTTCTCTTATCATACCTCAAAATTAAGTGGAATCAGAATGCGATGTGTTATGTAAAGAAGCAATGGTACAGGTAAAATGTGATAGGTACATGTTGGATGGTTACAAAGTGGAGGAAACCATGGAGTAACGACATGAGATAATGATAGCAGGGTTGATGTACCATGAGAGAGTTATAGGGGGATTGTATTGAGATGGTTGGAGAAGGGTATTGTTCTGATGAGATTGTAAATGTTTGTAATGATGTAGATATATAGGGTGCAGGGGGCATAATGATAATGGAGGTGTTATGGCTGCCAGACCTGGCTTTCCCCTTGGGTGTCTTCATGTTCTTGGTCAACAAAATAGGCCTGCTGATACTCCTCTGCATTTTCGTCGTTACCATGTACAGATCCGTCATCCATGTCAATCCACAGCTATATGTTCTACAAGTGATAGAGTCTCCATTATGCCCAAATCAATATTCATCCGTCATATCTGGCATAATGTTGGCAACCCTAGCGTAGTCCGAGTCAAAAGCGACACTTCCTTTGGGACACACGGCATGATGGAGGCAGCTTCACTTGAGAAACATATGGCTGTGGATTGACACAGATGACAAACCCGGTGTCCACCATGATCATGAGGAAGTTCCCAAGAGAAGGAGTGTGCCTAACCTGTTGGCCAGAACCACAAGAAGCCGTAGTGTAAGCCTGGTCTGCCAACCACTAAAGGAAGTGATAGAAGGGACAGGTGAGGGAATTGAAGTAGAGGACATAATAAGAGAGGTATTTACATTAAAAAAAGAAATGGGGGGGGGGAAGGAGTGCTGGCAGATTGAAGGTCAAAGGAGACTTTTAGAGTTGAGAAAACCCCAAGGTGGAGTCCAGGGCTGTAGACTAGTTTGGATAGGATCTGCAAGTGGACAAGAGGTATTATGGCAATGAAAGTGATGAGCAGGCAGATCTTAATAAGGAAAGAAAGGAGGAATCCAAAGATGCAAATATGTGAGGCAACGTCTACCTCTAAGAAATCGAAGTCATGGAAAAGGGCATGGCCAGTTGAAAGGGCAACGTTAGGAGCAGAAAGGGACAAGAGAACGTCGATAGAAAGATGGAGGAGTCTAATAAGTGAATGTATTAGACTGTAGAAAAATCAAAGTTTGGAGGAGAGAAAGGTGAGGGCAGAAGCGATTATACCAAAACCAGTGAAGAGTTTGTTTATCGACAGCTTCAGCTACGACGGGAAGGTCAACAGAAGTGTGGTTGGATGAGAACTTAGAATAGTGTGACGGAGTGTGGAAGCGATGGACTGAAAGCAATGTGGAAGCCATCAACAGAAATCCTTCTTCCTCGTATTACCATTGTAAAGGTGGACAGGAAGGACATTGATAAGTGAATGAACAACGTGGAAGAGGAGACAAGCTATGAGTGGACCTCTTGGATATGAAGGAAACAGGATTGGGAATTTGTGAATATATATAATTCAGACATTCTTTGACTTTTATAATGAATATTATATTAAGAAGGAATGGGACTGGTTTTATGCTGCAACGTGCTTTTAATTTTACATCAATAAAACCGGTTATGCAGCTGGAAGTGATCAAGCCAAGAACCAATCAGATCAGTGGCCAACAAATATGAAGGCAGACCTCTGCATGCTGTATTTACTTGTGATTACATTAAGACGTTATGGGCCCAATACATAGGTTTAATCATTTAAGCTTTGCAGAATAGCAAAAGTCAAAAGGGGGAACTAATAGGGCAGCATAATGTTTGCAGATATTATTTGGTAAGAAGCTTGGTGGAATCGGGAGATGAAAGTAAATACATCTGTGTGTGTGGACATCGAGTGAGAGATAAGCAGGGACAGGAGGTGAGTGGGAGGAAAGGAAGGGCGGTTGAAAGGTTGTTGAACTAGAAGCTAAAGTCACTGACATTATGAACAATATATGGACAATTAGAGAACCTTAATATGGGTGCGTGGAGGGTACATGGAGGAGGCTATGCTACGTAAGCTTCAAGAGAGGTTTGTTCCAGAGCAAGAGGAAAGAAAGGCGGTTGGTTGTAACAAAAGGAAGATATGATAACAATAAAGAGAATTAAGACGTATGAGATATTATTTAGCCATTTCTATTAAGACCGTAAACCAAACGCTTGGGACAACAACAACACCATGTACCATTTACCAGGACAAGGCCTGGTCTTCAGAGATAATACAACGTTTAATCATCAACTAGACTGAATGAGGGATATTACTTGTGCTAAAAATCTGATCTCTTTCTCTCAAAAATATATCTTCTCTATGTCCTCACCTCACTTACACCACTCCATCCCAAACACATCCGACTACCCTCTTCTCTCATTCATACCCTCCATCAACACGACTACCCTATGAAATCTACTCATACTGCTCCACCCCATCAACATCCGATTCCCCATCTCATCGATCATACCTCTCTTTGCCATCAACAGGACTCCATCACCTCTAATACCTGTCCACCCCATCAATATCTGATTCCCCATCTCCTCGATCATACCTCTTCATGCCATCAACATGACTCCATCACCTCAAATACATGTCCACCCCATCAACATTTGATTCCCCATCTCATCGATCATAGCTCTCTATGCCATCAACATCTGAGTCCTCATCTCCTCTCACCCATACCTCTCACTCAAGATCTGGCACCTCTCTTCTCTCCGTTAAACCTTTCCAACATGAAATCGCCTCACTCATGCCACTCCACCAAGAGTTGAGTCCCCTCTCACGTATACCTCTCCTCTTTCACATGCCTTTCTCACCATCTGACTCATACCTATCCTTATCCACCTGATTCCCTTTCTTTCCCCTTATCAACCGATTCCCATATCCTCAAACCTCGCTCTTCTGACGTACCGTCTGAGCCTCCTCTCACTCGGGTTTCCTCTGCGATATAACAGACCTCTCCCTCCACCATCACAATGATCTACCACCATTTCGTTCAACCCTTCCCTTTTCCCTTCCCTATCACAATGGTTTTTGCAGAGCTTGCCAGTCGTAAACCTCTTACCAAACCCAACCCACTGCAAGTCTTCCATTTTCCTTATTGCCGATGTCCCTTTGCGTAATGACCCACTTCTGCCACCTCCATCACATCTTTCTGTACCCCTTCCACAGATCACTTCCCAGCTGGTACGTATAGTCACCTCTTAACATTACTTCGTCACCTCCAGCACATTATCGCCTCTCATTTCTCTTCCGCATATTACCTTGGCCCTCATGTTTAAAATGCATTCTTCCTCGGTCACCATGACTTTCTCACCTGTGTTAAGTCCGAAGGGATCCCATATGATTCAGGGCAGTCGGTGGGGTTTCCATTGGCGATTGCGGATAAAACGAACAATGGAAAGAATAGAGAGAGGGTCCCCATGGCGTTAGGTCCCAGGGAGAATGCTGACCTGGCCTTTCAAGCAGAGATTTTTATATGGACTGTGGTTTTGCCAGGCAAAGTCCCCTCTCAGCGGCCACCGATCATAGGTCCTCAGAGGACAAGATAACAGTGTCTAACAGACCTACACCAAATATTTACCCAGGTCTTGCAATCGCTATGATCCAGCTTTAACCTGTCAGTGAAAAAGCTCAATTTCATATCACGAAAACCGAATTGGAGCCATTGCGATGATCTCCGCCATTTGAGCACAATAAAAAAAATTATTTATTTTTACATTAAAAATAGTATTTTAACCCTTTTGCTACCAAAAGAGAATTAACTGGATTTTACATTGTAATCATTGAAAAGCACTCCTTAGCAAAGCAGAACCACCTTCCCAAGATCAGTCCCCTATGCCGATTTTCACCATATTTCGCTGTTGATTTGTAAGTATTTGGAGAATTTACATTTTAGTGATTAGACAAATTGGCCCGAAATTCCACCGAACGGCAAAATTCACCGTTCGGTGCAATTTTGGAGGTTAGTGATTAACCCTTAAATATATTTAAAATCAGACAGAAGCTAATTACATGAAAAGGTTGGTGCAGTCAGTTTGCCTCTGTCCTAGGCGAGCAGTCGCAGCCGGTGCAGCTGGAGCCGGTCTTACAAACAGGTTATGGGAAAACTGGTAGAATCAGATCCTCTCCGCGTGAAGAGGATTATACACCGATGTTCATCCAACTCGCCTGAGGTTTTCTTGTTCCCGAGTCGCCAGGTGAGATCTAAGGCTAGGGACAAACGAACGCATTATTCGCAACGACCGTCAAAAAGTGCATCCGAACGCATTGGTGTTTATTTTTTCACGGAATGCGCGAAAACGGTCATATGATGCGCATTTTCGTGCGTGTTTTTTTTACGGATCGTCAATAAAACCCTTTTTGCGTCTGGACGTTATGTTGGCTGGACATTAGGAGACGTCAGACACTGCTAATCACGCACACGCCTCTAGTGGCCGCAGCGCACTCTACATAACAAGTGACCTATGACTTCATTATGTGTTGGTATGGGGAAGCATCGATCATGTGTAACGCACGTGAGCCAAAGTTCGTAGGCAACACTCAGCCCCCCCCCCCAATCGAAAACAGTGGGAGAACGAAAAACTGCCCGCTGAGGGCCTGTACTTTCTCAAATCGTACAGAGGTCACTCCAGGAAGACTGAAAAACGTGACGATTTGTAGCGAATGATAATAACATGACTGGTGCACATTATAGTAATGAGTTTATGGGGGGGGGGGGGGAATATGCTCACACACATACATGTAGGTGTGTCAGACGAGCGCACTACGTGTGCCCGTACGGACGTGCCTCCCGGCGTCCGTCGCAGCGTTGTGAATGAACAGTAGTTAGCTGGGCACTCGGAGGTCATATTGTGGGCGCCTACCATTTCCATCTTCGCAGTAGTTCATTCCTGCCTCTAGATCAGTGGTTCCAGACCTGTCCTCAGTCCCCCTAAGAGGTCATGTCAGGTTTTAAGGATCACCTTGGGGAAAGCAGACTGAATCCTGCAATCACTGAGCAGCAAATCATATCCCATGTGCTTCACATATCCTGCAAACCTGACCTGTTAGGAGACCTGAGGACCTGGATGACAACCACTGCTCTAGCAAATGCTGTTGGGATTAGGAGGACGCTCCCTCAAGCGTCCAGCGGATATTGCTTAACCCCTCCTGTTTAAAGCCTAGTATATACCTTTAAATACCGTGTGACTCAGGTGTTTGCATGGAATCAGTGCCATGACCTTAGAGGACAACTGAATCATAACACCGGGGGTTAAACCTGTCTTTATCGCTGCACTAGCATCCAGTAACAGCACGGCTGACATTATGACCCAGAAAGCGGTAAAACCACTGTGTAACCAAACGCGTGAGAAAACACAACACTGAGCAAACCTAACTGGAAATGAAGCACAACTGTCCCACCGTGTAGGCAACTCACATCAGCACCGTGTCATCACAAGTGCCTCCTGAAATTCTGGTACGGCAACCCACTGGCAAATCCGGATTAGAGGAGGGGTCATGGGCATGTCAGCTGAGGTTTATTGCTGTGATTCTTGACGGGTCTATGTGAGTGCGAGCATTACAGACCAGCTGGAAGCGTCTCGGACAAATTACTGTGCAGCTTCATAATAAAATTAACCCTTTTAATTTATTTTTGATCACGTGATACAGTCTTTTTACAATAAAACATGCCTGTGGGATAAATTAGGACACGGGTCAAGAAGGAAGACAAACGGGAGACAGAAGAGGCATCCAGAATGATCCAACCACCACCAGTCACAGGCCTGTATCATTTAGCCAGTTCTGCCATCCTGTTGAGTTCCTGAGATAGCGCAGTAACCGTCTCCAGCACCCGCTCTCTATCCTGCGAGGACAGACGATCCCCGCATCTCTGCAAGAAGCGGTCAGGGTGCCAGGTTACCCGCTGCGCCCGTAGATTGCGCTTGTATGCTTCCCGGTCAGAGGAATCAGTAATTGCACCTATTGCCTGTGCCATCTGCACGGCTGTGCCACCTTGCACAGGCCATGGGATATCACTGTAACCCAGTAAACGGGCCCCTGTCCTCGGATCTGTGTTGCTGCTGGTCTCTCCTTTCATTGCACTGGCGCATGTTCCCTCGGCATGACTGCTTCCTGGATATTCAGGGTCCTCTGGTTTGCCATCTCCGGAGGCCCCAAACACCTCCTGACACCGCCGCTGGTATCGTTCACTCTGTGCTTGACGGAGCTCTCTCTCCTTTTGCAGCCGTCTCTCCTGGTACTTCTGCTCCTCTACGTTGCGCTGCGCACCTTTCCCCGGTACCTGTTGTGATCGGTCGTTAGGTAGCCCCGCTGAGCTCGGGTATTTCTTGTCTTGATACTCCCGGAAAATACGATCAGCCCAGGTCTCGAATGTCTCAAACTCAGGAAGGTCATCTGAAATGTCATCTGGAGCAGAAAGGTTAGTGAGCATCACACGGTGAAGAATAACTGCAATAACAGCATTGGTGTTAATTACAAAGGCCCAGAGGAGCTGTTACTGTCAAGGGACATTGTTTTTTTTTTTTTTTTATAAAGTTAAGGGTTCCTTTAAGTGGGCTGGACTGCCCACTAGCATCCAGTCTTTCCAGGGTATGGGAAGTAGCCACTTCCTGGTTTCAAAGGCTGCTTGAGACAGCTCAGTGTGATGCATAACTCCTCAAAAGAACTTATCTGCAGTGGTGTAAGAGGCGCACACGGTAATCTACCTCTGTATGTGTTTTATAATGTGTGTAATGCCGTGTTAAATCAGCATTTCTTGCACCATCTTCCCACCCAGCCCACATGCACCCTGCTACTTCAGGTTATTTACCCTCACCTAGCAGGTCACCCCTCTCCTCTTAGATTGTAAACTCTCAGCAGGGTCCTCTCTCCTCCTGTTCTGTGTTTAACTTGTATGTATATTTGTTAGTCCGTCTCACCCATCGTACAGCGCTACGGAACTTGTTAGCGCTTTATAAGTGCCTTTAACTTTACGTGGACAATGTGATCTGTTAATGATGTAACTGGATTTAATCATATTTCTGTTGGAAAGACATGTTCATTTTGCACGAGAGACTCGCAAGGCCTGTGTTTATGCATATTTTGAATATTCTATGGTTTTATTTCCTGTTTTCACAGCGTCAGCTAAAAAGTGAGACAGAATAAAAGAGCAAAAAGACATTTGTATGAAACGTGCCATTTCTTAGGACCTGTGCAGCTATTGTGAAGCAAAAAGAGTAAATTAACCCCATGGGAGCGTCGCTCTCCTGCAGTGTGTATAGACAGCCCACGCACCTCGCACGGCTGTATGAGGTGGAGCAGGCAATAGGGAGCCACTAAGAGCAGAATAACCGCTTACCTTCATAGTATCCAAGCGTCTCATCATACTCGTCCATACACGCTGCCAAAAGCTTATCTCTCCATTCCATAGGCTCTTTAGAGGGGGACCGATCGTTGGGCGTCTCACCGGCGCGTGCAGTGATGCGGGAATTACATTCCTGTTCAAGGAGAGATTATCAAACAGATTATAATTCTGCTCTGTCCCTTCTCCTCCGCACCATGCTCTATGACAAAGATGCCGAAGCTTGGTACCCCAGATGTTTCTGAACTACACATCCCATGATGCTCAGCCAGCCTTGTGAGTGATTAGGCCTCCTGAGACATGTTGTTCGGAAACATCTGGGGTCCTAGGGTTCGCAATCACTGCTCTAGGTTATCCCCCTCTGTCTGACCCATGTTGTTAAATTTACCATCAGCTCCTCTACCCGTCTCAGGATGTCTCGGGGTGTTGTGCCCTGATGATTCAGTACATCCAGAGCCTTGGGGCATCGCTTGAGAATTGGAACCACCAAGTCTGTGTACACTGAGAAGACAGAATAAAGAGAATACACAATCGAATGACAACGTTCTGAACCAACCGAAGTCTAGGATTTATAGGACATCAGCAAATCAAAATACTGCTGAAACAATGTATACCTGTGGCAGTACCAGTGGCAGGGGGTGAGTTTGAAGGCTAAAGCTGGATGTCCAGTGGGTCCGTAGCCGGATGACCGACTTGGCCGTCCGAATATGGACAACGTTTTTGAACGATCTTTTTTGGATGACCCGGATCGCCGAAGATGACACGACCGGACTGGACGAGGAAAAAAAAAAAAAAAAACCTGCCGCTAAAGACCACCACCGGACTTGCAGGTAAAAAGACAAAAAAAAACAACTGTGCTATTCTAATGGGTGTTTAAAAAAAAAATTATGTTTAGAATAAAAATGTTCATTTTCAGAAAAAAGTCTTAACGTTTTAAAAAAAAAATATGAAAACGAAAACATTGTTTTACATTGAATCCTTTGGGGTTTGCTTGTTTTACCTGTTAAACTGAACCACTGGGTGGAGTAGAGGTAACATCACTGCTCTGCGTGGAGAGAGCCTGGAGACATGGGTTCGATCCCAGCAAGAGCACCTCTCCAGTAAGTGTCCTTGGGCAAGACACCTAACGGTACATACTCGCCACCCAGGACATACTTGAAAACGAGAAATCTCAATGTATCCCTCCTGGTAAAATCCTTTGCAGGACATTTTTTCATGTTTGCTGTACCAGGATGTTTGTCCAACAAATCCCATTCAAATGGGAAAGATCATTAGTCTGATGTAGTCGCACAAAGTCATCCGATGGAAGTCAGAGGCAATGGAAGAGGGTTGATTCTCCTCTGGGATTAGCCTGACGACTTGTTAGTCGCACAGATATGAACCCAGTGGACGCCCAGCCTAAAGCCACCCGCACAGAATGGAGAAATTCTGGGGGGTGTGGGGTGACAACTGGGGATAGCAGGTGCTATAGAGCTACAAATAAAATCCCTAACTGGGATAACGAGGTCAGATCCAGAACGACACTAAAACAATTAGTTCATATACATTGTAACCCCCCCCCCCCCAAAAAAAAAAGGAATTAAAACCAAAAATAAATAAATAACAAGCCTTAAAAGCTGAAACGAAGGGAGAGAATTATTTAACACATATATTATTAGTAAAATAAAAGCCAAGTTTTATTAATGCTGTCACTTCATTTCAGCCTTTTTATAAGGCCTGTTTTTCTTTAGCAATCATGCAGGACGAAGAGCTCAGATACAATGCCAAGGGATAGAGGAATAATAATAATAATAATAATATATAGATATGAAATAAAGCATCAATTCATACAAAGTTATGCGTCCAGACATGGCGCTTGCAGCACTAAAAAAATATGCCGGACGCTTTACAAAGTAAAAAAGGAACAAATATGAAGCATATAATAAAATCTGGAAAGAGCACGCTCTCTTCACCTGTCCATTCTCCTTTCTCGGCTTCCATGGCTGCCACATGCAGAGCATTGTTTCCCCCTGCATCGCGTTTCAGGGGATCCGCACCCTTGCGGAGCAGGAGGAGAGCACAGGCTTCCCCCCGTATGGTGCAGGCGGCATGTAGCAAGCTCTGCCCCCCAGGCAGCGGTTCATCCAGACGCAGGTGGCGGTGCCGGCGGATATAGGACTTGAGGCGCAGCACATCTCCCCTTTGTATATAGCGCAGGGCTCGCAGCTCTCGATGGAAAGACATAGACCTGCAAGACAGAGAGAACAGCACCGCATGTTACAGTGTATTCATATAAACTGAATGGGGGGGGGGTGCAGACATTCTGCCTCTCTTGGGGAGGGGGGAGGTGCAGACATTCTGCCTCTCTCGGGGAGGTGCAGACATTCTGCCTGTCTCTCGGGGAGGTGCAGACATTCTGCCTGTCTCTCGGGGAGGTGCAGACATTCTGCCTGTCTCTCGGGGAGGTGCAGACATTCTGCCTGTCTCTCGGGGAGGGGGGAGGTGCAGACATTCTGCCTCTCTCGGGGAGGGGGGAGGTGCAGACATTCTGCCTCTCTCGGGGAGGGGGGAGGTGCAGACATTCTGCCTCTCTCGGGGAGGGGGGGGGTGCAGACATTCTGCCTCTCTCGGGGGGGGAAGAGGTGCAGACATTCTGCCTGTCTCTCTGGGAGGGGGGGCATTCTGCCTCTCTCGGGTAGGGGTAGGGGGGGCATTCTGCCTCTCTCGGGTAGGGGTAGGGTTGGTGCAGAAATGCTGCCTCCCTCGGGGAGGGGGGGCGCACACATTCTGCCTCTCTGGGGGGGGGGAAGAGGTGCAGACATTCTGCCTGTCTCTCTGGGAGGGGGGGGAGGCATTCTGCCTCTCTCGGGTAGGGGGGGGGGGGTTGGTGCAGAAATGCTGCCTCCCTCGGGGAGGGGGGAGGTGCAGACATTCTGCCTCTCTCGGGGAGGGGGGAGGTGCAGACATTCTGCCTCTCTCGGGGAGGGGGAGGTGCAGACATTCTGCCTCTCTCGGGGAGGGGGGAGGTGCACGCATTCTGCCTCTCTCGGGGAGGGGGGGTGCAGGCATTCTGCCTCACTGAGTAGGAGTAATCCACACTCACCTCGCTCTCAGTCCTCCAACCCTGTTCGCTGGTTTCTTGCGGACCGGAACTGAGGGTCAGGATCTATGTATCAGGAGGGAAGGTGCAGCTGAGCACTGGCAATAGAAACAGGAAGTGACATTGCTTCTTGTCCGTTCGATGAGTCCTCCCCGGGAAACAAAAAAAACAACCCACACGCTACCCAACAGATTCAAATCTAAAAGAATGAGCCACACAGCGATACTAACAATGATTATTAAAGCTTAGAGACAAATTGCTTTGGAACTCTTGCACATCCGCGCAGCCTGCATATATGGAGGAGTCCCAAAAGACACCCACACACCCTTAATATATGGAGGAGCCCCTAAAAAGACACCCACACACCCTGAATATATAGAGGAGCCCCTAAAAAGACACCCACACACCCTGAATATATAGAGGAGCCCCTAAAAAGACACCCACACACCCTGAATATAAGGAGGAGCCCCTAAAAAGACACCCACACACCCTGAATATAAGGAGGAGCCCCTAAAAAGACACCCACACACCCTGAATATAAGGAGGAGCCCCTAAAAAGACACCCACACACCCTGAATATAAGGAGGAGCCCCTAAAAAGACACCCGCACACCCTGAATATAAGGAGGAGCCCCTAAAAAGACACCCACACACCCTGAATATATGGAGGAGCCCCTAAAAAGACACCCACACACCCTGAATATATGGAGGAGCCCCTAAAAAGACACCACACACACCCTGAATATAAGGAGGAGCCCCTAAAAAGACACACCCTGAATATATGGAGGAACCCCTAAAGACACACCCACACACCCTGAATATATGGAGGAACCCCTAAAAACACACCCTGAATATATGGAGGAGCCCCTAAAAAGACACCCACACACCCTGAATATAAGGAGGAGCCCCTAAAAAGACACACAAACCCTGAATATATGGAGGAGCCCCTAAAAAGACACACCGCACACCCTGAATATATGGAGGAGCCCCTAAAAAGACACCCACACACCCTGAATATAAGGAGGAGCCCTAAAAAGACACCCTGATTATATGGAGGAGCCCTAAAAAGACACCCGCACACCCTGAATATATGGAGGAGCCCTAAAAAGACACCTGCGCACCCTGAATATATGGAGGAACCCCTAAAAAGACACCCACACACCCTGAATATAAGGAGGAGCCCCTAAAAAGACACACACCCTGAATATATGGAGGAACCCCTAAAAACACACCCACACACCCTGAATATATGGAGGAACCCCTAAAAACACACCCACACACCCTGAATATATGGAGGAGCCCCTAAAAAGACACCCACACACCCTGAATATAAGGAGGAGCCCCTAAAAAGACACACACCCTGAATATATGGAGGAGCCCCTAAAAAGACACCCGCACACCCTGAATATATGGAGGAGCCCCTAAAAAGACACACAAACCCTGAATATATGGAGGAGCCCCTAAAAAGACACCCGCACACCCTGAATATATGGAGGAGCCCCTAAAAAGACACCCGCACACCCTGAATATATGGAGGAGCCCCTAAAAAGACACCCACACACCCTGAATATAAGGAGGAGCCCCTAAAAAGACACCCTGAATATATGGAGGAGCCCCTAAAAAGACACCCGCACACCCTGAATATATGGAGGAGCCCCTAAAAAGACACCCGCACACCCTGAATATATGGAGGAGCCCCTAAAAAGACACCCACACACCCTGAATATAAGGAGGAGCCCCTAAAAAGACACCCTGAATATATGGAGAAGTCCCTAAAAAGACACCCACACACCCTGAATATATGGAGGAACCCCTAAAAAGACACCCGCACACCCTGAATATACGGAGGAGCCCCTAAAAGGACACCCACACACCCTTAATATATGGAAGAGCCCCTAACAATACACCTGCACACCCTAAATATATGAATAAGCCCCAAAAAGACTTGAAGTGTTCATTCATTATATGTAGTTTTAGTGGATCCTTTTAATTAATTATTTGATAGATCTTACATATCTTTAATATTAAAATATGCTGGAACTGACTCACTTGAAATGTGAAATATATATAGTGTATACCTTTCAGCCACAACATTAAACCCACTGCCAAGTGACATGAACGACAATGATTATATGGTTACATGGCATCTGTGACGGGGAGGGATATATTGTCACGGGTTGGGATATGTGGTTGCAGGAAGGGATATTTTGTCATGGGTTGGGATATATTGTCACAGGGGTGGAATAAAGTGTCGTGGGGTGGGATATATTGTCAACGGTGGATATATATTTTGACCAAGGGAACTGTGCCACAGGCCCAATAGTGACGGCCAGAGGACTGGGTCACAGCATCTCCAAAATGGCAAGTCTTGTGGGCTGTTCCCAATATGCAGGGGTTAGTACCTAACAAAAGTGGTGCAAGGAAAGACAACCGGTGTCAGGGTCATGGGCAATCAAGGCTCATTGATGCACATGGAGAGCGATGACTAGCCTGACTGGTCCATCACACAGAGGAACTATTGGAGCTCAAATTGCTGTAAAACGTAATGCTGGGCAAGACAGAAAGGTGTCAGCACACACGTCACTCGCACCACCTACCTAGAGATTGCTGTAGACCATGTACACCCCTTCATGGCCATGGTGGTCCCTGATGACAGTGTCCTCTGACACACGGCAAAAACTGATCAGGAACAGTTTGAGGACCATGACAAAGGTTTCAAAGTGTGTTGCCTTTGCCTTTAAAATTCCCCAGATCTCAATCCGATTGAGAATCTGTGGATGTGTTGGTACAAAAAATCCTATCCATAGTGGCTCTACCGCGCAATATGCAAATCATAAAATTACTGTTGCTAATGTCTTGGTGCCAGATCCCACAGGACACGTTCAGAGGGCTTGCAGAATCCATGCCTCGAAGCATCAGCACATGGGGGACATACATAATATTAGGCAAGTGTTTTTAATCTTGTGGCTGATCAGTGTATTATCTTGCATGTAGCTGGTGGAGACGCAAAATATTCCCCTCGTTATTTATTTCAAATCATGTTCCAAATCACAAGAACAAAAATTTAATTAGCCTCGTGCCTGGACACCCTCTAGATTTTCCTGTACAGATGACTTTTGGGACATGTATGTGCTTTTTCACTCATTGTATGCGTCTCCTGCCAAACCTATTCTTTCTCTGGCAGATTCAGCGATACTTTGAACCAGTCCTGCGCCTCTTTCCTAGCAGCCCCTTTTCAGAGTCTCCAAACTATTGATATTTCCAAGCATGTTTAGAGGGGTTTTTTTTAGTAGCCTTTCATCAAGAAATATTAAAGGCCCTATTCCAAGGTTGTCGTTATGCTTACAGGGTTATTCAAAGAGAATCGTTCACGTTCGGTGACTTTTCGTTCTCTTCAATTTGGCTTGATTCGGCAATCCCATTTTGGCGACCCTGCGGTGTATTCAGCAAGCACCACAGGGCCATCAAAGTGCAGGGAAAAGCCGCCGCAAACCTGCCGAACACTCCCACAAAACCTGGCGAATGCACGCCGAAGACCCGCAAAAACATCTGGATTAACCCGCCGAACACGACGGAGAAACCCAAGCAGGAGCCGATCAGAACGCAGAGCAGCCGCCGGCAAAACCCGACACCGCAGACAAATGGAGTGAAAAGAAGAAAAAAAATGTTTGCTTGAATGTTTGAAAAGTGAAACGCTGTTTGCAAGGAAACTACTGAGCGAAAATGTCTGAAATTTACATATGATCCAATGAATGATAATAAAAAGGGCTGTTACAGAAAAAAGAAAAAACTTTTAAAAAAAATATTAAATAAATAAATTGGCAAAAATTGTTTGGGAAAAAAATTCTGAAAAATGCTTAAAATATCCCAAAAAAATCTATAAATAAAGAGACTCTTTACTGCAGAATATTATAATGAACGGTTTATTAGATATTGAATTACAATGGGAATATTTTTAACATTGAAGCCTATGGGATTCGCCTGAATAAATCTGCCGAATTAAACCACCGAAAGCCACCTTTTCACTGCTGGTTTTTGTTCTCTGAATAGCTGAAGCTATGGGGATTTCACTGCCCTCGAACAGGCACCGTATTTGCAGGCAATTCGCCAACATTTGGCGAATTGCCTGCTCTCTGAATAGCCGAATGGCAAAGATACGGTTTTTCAGCATTCGGTTACCTTTCGGCAGCCATTCGGATCTCTTTGAATAACCCTGTTAGTGTTTGAGACGCACAACATAACGGCAGACGTTATCAGCTTAATTCTCTCAATTCCTATTCCTGCCTTGCCGTTAAAGGAGACGTTCTGACCTTAGCGTCTTACGGCTTGCGTTCCTTACTGTACTCGGCATCTTGTATACTTAACGTGGGACCCATAAGTCGTTACAAAATTCGAGAATAGCGTCCTATTCCAAGGTGCTGAATGAACGTGATGTGTAGGTGCGAACCATGAAATGTAACCCCTGTGATGCTCATAACGACATGTAAACCCTAGTGTAACGTCCCTGACCAGGTGAAGTCTATGGAGCTTTTACGGCTGTGGTTTCATTTACACAGGGGATTAATGAGCGTTAGCTATGCGCGCATCCACTTTCAGCAGCACAGACGGTAATTTCACTGCTCCGCACACTGCATAACATCTCGCTGAGACATTTTAACGTCTCCAGCCGACTTTAGCATCTTGACATGCGTCTTGCTTGGAATACATGAAAATTGTGCCTGAATGCGGCCCCAAAGTGGATAAACGGAGTGGGGGTCTCTTGCTCCACAGCCCCAAAAGTCAAAAATGCATAAAGAAACTCCAGAGTCCACAATAAATTTCAATGGATTTAATCCAACAACAGGAAAAAAGGCAACGTTTCGACCATGACTGGTCTTTGTCAAGCCTAAAACACAATGACAGAACTGGGAATAAATAGCACCACAGACTGGTTAAGCAATCAAACAATCATTGCAACCAGTCCGTGTGTGCCAACCCAACAATTAAAAACAATAGTCTACAATTAGATGCATCTATTAACATATTAACTTATGTAATTATGTATACAATGCTTATTAACATACAATAATTAGCGATCAATTGTAGAACAATGCCTATGAAAGAAAGAAGTAACTTGATAATTATAGATGTAGAGGGAGAGGATTACCCTTCTATTGCAAAGAGTCTGGGTTGACCCCATAGTAGAGATTTACTACCCCTAGAGCTAGAAAGCACGATGTATTCAATCTAAGAGTCTGACCCATAATAGAAGACTAATCCGTCCGCAAACCCATATATCACCTATCCTATCTACCACAGGTTTATAGAACACTATTATCTGGCACAGATAGGTTGCAGATACGGACTGTCCTCTAGAGGGGGGAAGAAACAACTCTATATATCATAAGGAGGTACTGCCGTAACACATTTATAAAAAGGGTGAGAAATCTGATTCTCTGTTGAGGCCATGTGGAAAGAGAGTATTAAGGTGATGGATCCAATATAATTCTCTCCTTTTGAGTAATTTTTCTCTATCCCCGCCTCTTGTTAACTTGGGCACCTCATCAATTACCTGATAACGTAACTGTGAGATATCATGTCCACAACGTATAAAATGTTCGGGGACCGGAAATTCAATCTTTTTAGTTCTAATATCTGACCTATGTTTGATAAAACGATTTTTTACTTTCTGAGTGGTCTCGCCCACATATATCAACCCGCACGGGCATTTCAATAGATACACCACGTATGTAGAATTGCAGGTAAAATAACCTTTAATTTTAGACTTCCTCCCAGAGTGTGGATGGACAAAGGAATCACCACGTATGACTGCATTGCAGCAAGAGCAACTTAGACATGGGAAAGTTCCATTCCTGGGTTTACCAAAAAAGGGTGTTCTACCTGTGTCTTGTCCAAACTCTGCTTTAACTAGCGTCTGTCGAAAGGATCTCCCCTTCTTGTATGACATTAGTGGGATGGTCTGAAACTCCAAAATATCAGGGTATGCATCCCTTAGGATGTACCAGTATTTACATAGGATATTTTTCACTTGTGGGGTATGTGTTCCATATTTGGATACGAATGGGATCCTGCCGCAACTTTGGCGTCTCTGAGGAATTATTGGTTGATTGATCCTGATACTTTCTCTACTCAGGAGTTGTCTCTTTTTTCCTGTTGTTGGATTAAATCCATTGAAATTTATTGTGGACTCTGGAGTTTCTTTATGCATTTTTGCTTGGAATACAGACGTTAATGGTGAGACGCTATGGGCCAAACAATTTTTCCATTCGTCTCTTTCTTTTAACGACAACCTTGGAATAGGGCTCTTTATTTCTTTATATTTGGAAGCAAAGTGATGATATAAAATGTGAGATTCACTGTCATTCTTTATACAAAGTCACATCTTTATTATCAAAACCTGGACAGACGTTTTGGCAGTTGTGTGTCTGCCGGTCCATTTCATCACGGTGTATACCCATGGAACATTTTATTAATGATGACAAACTTACATAGAAAATTCAACACACTTTTGCCAAAAAATTACCAAATTGCTCGGTCCATTCTCGTGCTCTTTATCTTGAAACAGATAAGAGGCTTTCAAAAACTTCAGATAGAGACCTAATTGGGCAAAGAGCAGGACCAATGCGCCAACTTTTGTCTTGACACGTTGACATGTTCTGTTTCCCCTTTGTTTGGTTATACTTTGGTGTTCAGAAAATCCTTCTTTCTTGCATTTTCCAGGCACTATCCCCCTTGCTGTAAAGTTCTACGTCCAGTTCCTTTAGCTTCTGAATTTGGATGAAATGTAAGACAGAGAAATAATAACCGGGGAAACTGAACCAGCCTGATCCATGGGACCAGACCGAGCTGTATCTGAGGGAAAGCATGTGTCCATTATCTAACAAGTTTGCTTAATTAAAATGGCAACAAGGATAATCAAGATGATTAGGGAGATGATGCGCACGATTTCCATTGTTAGCCAGAGGATTTGGTAATGGCAGCTGCAATCTGGGGATAAGAGGAAGACAAAACAGAGTTACCTGTCATACAGAAACTCATCTTACACCCCGTTCTTTGCTTATGTCCCTGGGCCCTATTCCATGGTGGGCGCTAACATGGAGACTGTAAGCAGATTTCCCCTTACCATCTCCATGTTTACATCATATTCCGGGGAATGTGCTATCTCAGAAAATCACCCCGGAACGCAGAACTAACCTCCCTGATACCCACAGTAGCGCTTCCGCGTCACCTCGAGTATCAGCTCCTGGAGTCCATAGGACTCCATGTAGGCTTGCATTTCTGGGACGCGAGATCTGAGCGACCTCGCTCTTGCGAGATCACACAATGTCGCGTGTTGATCCCGGAGGGAGACTAAGAACTCTTGGTTCCCATTCTCACTCTGCTCCCAGGGAGAAGAAGCGGCGTATCGGGCCACCCTTTTCGCTGCGGTATAAGAGGCGAGTATGGGATTTATTTGGGGGGAGTTAGAGCGTGTTAAATAATTTTGCATCTGTAGAATCATTTAACACCAGCTTTTAGGATCTGTTAAAATTTTGGCTTTCGCGTCCTGAAGGTAATTTGCGCTGGCACTTTGTAATACCTCACTTGTCGAGACGCTAAAAATAGAGTGCGCTCCACATGTAAAGTATAGGAGATGCAACGTACAGTAAGTTCGCGCAAGCTGCGAGGTGCAAAACCTCTTCACCCGACTGTAGCGTCGAGATCGGAATTTCAATGCCGGACGTTAAACTTACTTATGCTGCGCTAACGATTACATATCGAGATGCTACATTAGCACCAACTATGGAATAAAGCCTCTTAAGTGTTTCTTCAAGGCCACCGTCCTTAAAATGGCTGTGGTTCCCTGACCAGTCTTACATGAAAATGAAGTATGTCCACAGTAACGTGTGAAAATATCCTGCTGCCTTGACAGGCTGGGGGTGTAAGGAGGGCATACATTACACTTTGAGGGGTAAATAATCCATAGGGGGCACCCTGGGTCCCCCCTATGCTATTAACCTCTTAAAG